>CM068372.1:8625357-9077857 GCA_034769895.1 Magicicada septendecula
CAGTCTACAATAATACGCTGACCCATGGCCGGCTCTAGTAGAAGGCCCGAATATTAAACGTGGCAACACTGGAACCAGTTGGTATTTGAGGCCGACAAGACCATTTCTTATTTTATGTATTTCAATAATCAAATCGCGTTTAATTGCCGGTTAGCAGCAGTTTTATAATTCTTCATTTTTTGCAAATCAAAAATGTATTATGTAAAATACTGTTATATTATTTAAGGAATATAATAATTAACTCAATCATATGATACGAATTCAATGTTCGAACAAAATTAATTCATTGGACCTAACGCTAATTTACTAATTTCTTCAGCTTAAACGTATAGTTCTAAGTGCGTACAGACTTATAATTTAGATTTAGCTATAAATAGGCCTACTCAGGATTTTGGTAATGGTATGAAATTAAATCAAAATATAACATGTTCACTTTAGCTATTTTATTACACTATGCTTATAGGCCTCAGACGCAACGTTTCCAAGTTTAATATTCCGGCCTTCTACTATAGCCGGCCTGACTGAGCTTATTAAGCAATACTTTTGTTACGTGAGGCAAAACAAACACTTCTCAAAACTATGGCACAATCAGATCTGGTAAGGTTACAAACTCCAAAAACTTTTATAAAAATGATCATATTCTTTTTCCTACACTTGGTCTCAGAGTACTACAATTTCGTGGAAAAATTGCAGCTTCATTACGTTTTAAATTGAGTAATGTAAATTGAATATGGGATGTTTAGTTAAGGAGGACGTGTGTTTTAGTCAAAAGGCGAAATTCAGAATTGCCTTCACTAAAAAAATCCCGTACGGAAAAATTACTATGCGGGCCACTAGACATTTAGCTGAGAAAGATGACCGTGAAGTGTTTTGTTCGGAGCGTGGCTGCAGTACGGGACAGAAGCTTAGACACTGAGGAAAGAACAGAAGACGACGTTACAGCCTTCAATAGTTAGCCATAGTGAAGAATGTAAACAATATTTCTTCAAAGCATAGAATGACAAATGAGAAGGCGCTTAGAAGAGAACGGAGAAGGAAAGGAATAGAAAAAACACGAATAGAAGAGGGAAAATTTAAACAGCTTTAATTTCTATTAACGGAAAATTTTAATTCTTCAACCCTTCATAGATCAAACTTAGATTGACACTCTTATGTAAATCCTTAATGATCTTCTAATCTGGAAACGAACCTATTAGACAAACTTTGTTTTCTTCCAGGAGATATACAATTGACTGCCGTAATTTACTCTTAATTTTCATGAACTTTTCTATAATCCTTATTCAAATCTAAAACTTAATATTCTTCAATTTTTTAAATTGCATTCACCGATCTGATGATACACCGATTGGGAATATTTTTAGGGCATAAAACATTAGGAATTTTAAGGTTGAGTATCATCAAGCGTTGGAAAAGAAAGTCGTTGAGACTCTGTGTGGCAAACACTAGGTAATGTAACAGCCTTAAGGAACGACTTAAGGAACGGATAAATGGTAATCGAAACAGAGGACAGAGATGAGATCAAATGGTAGACGATAACCGGATGCGATATCAGGAAATGAAGAGACTAGACTAGCAGAGGATAGCATGGAGAGAGCATGGCTTGTAAAACCTGCCCTTTGGGTAGGAAACACATGTGAATAGCCATTTGTGGCACGTGAGTGTCTCTTATCGGAAGATCTTTAAACCTTTCGTACAACTCTCGATTATGTACTCGCCTCCAAATGTCGTTTTCCTTCACAGAGCCATATATTCTCCTCAGTACCTTCCTCTCAAACACGGATAGTTTCTGCTCATCTAGTTTTTTTAGCACCCAGCATTCCGAGCCATAGGCCTACATCAGGACTGGTCTGATCAAGGTCTTGTATAGGGTGGCTTTTGTCTCTTTACTTATTGATTTTGACTTAAAATGTTTCACCAGTCCGTAGTAACACCTATTAGCAGATAATATCCGTTACCAACTCATACAAACGTATGCAACTGATACAAATTAACAGATTGCGTTGGGGGGGATGGCGGAGGATAGAATCCAAAAAAAAAATTATGAATTATTTGCCGATGGGAAGGAGAAGGAAAGGAAGACCGCGTACAAGATGACTGGACCAGGTTGGTAAGGAGGCAGTGAGGCTGGTTGCAGCAAACTGGTGGACATTTGCCGGGAGTAGAGACCAGTGGGGACGATTTATTTTGGAGGCCAGGGCCCGGACTGGGCTGTAGCGCCGAGGATGTATGTATGTATGTATGTATGTATGTATGAGTGTCTCCTATCACTTGTGCAACATCTTTCTGGAATCTTCAGGCCCCAGAGCACATGAGCTGAATGGACCACCATCGCGAACGACGGGCTATGAAAGTGACGCTGGCGTCGTCTCTACTGACCTACAGTTCTTAAGGACCATACACATCCGCACCATAAAGTTCTTGCATGCCCTAACGTTATTGAGGGATTATTGGTTTTTGTAATCATAGGATTAGTTACTCCGGGTGCAGCTACCAAGTAGGGGGACTGGAGCCACCGCACCCCCTCACCAGCTACAACTATACAGCTGTCCAGTTATGGTTCTGTCTTTCAGCAAGGTTATTCTACCGCCAGCCTCATAGAAGAAACTTTTCTGTACTTTAGCTTATGGTTAATACTTATGTGCTGATTTGAATGTTATTTAAGGCTTATATTGTGATATACGGAATGTTATAAATCTTAGTAGACCAGTATAATATATAGAGAAGTTCTATTAATTTTTTAAAGTACTCTTACTAGAGGAAAAACAAATTAGAATAAAATATTCTAATTAATTAAAAAAACTCAGAGAAGGATTTATAATAATGATTCACAATGAATTATAATTCGTTATAGATAAACATCCTGTGTAATATTGAAACGTGTATATGCGAGCGCGTGTGTCTGTTTAACGAGTAGCTAAACTATGAAGCTGTGAAACAGAATAGAAAGACACACGAGTCATTTTCTTAATGACTGGAAATGGGAATGGATTGCTTTTGCACAAAGAGAGCCCAGTGACTTGTGTAGAGCGTCCGAAATGACCGTTATGCTGGACGGAACAAGATAATCCGTTTAAGAAATTACGTACGTTTACGCTAATCAGTGTGTCGCTTAGTGCAGAGAGTCGGACTTAATCAAGTATAAAGCTACTTCTGGCCCCTCGATCTTAACAAGTGTAAAAAATAGGACAAAAATTGCACAATGAAAATTGCACAACGTTAGTGTTTTATCTACAAAATGTTCTTATGTTTACGTCACAATATCAATAAATACAAATAGAAAGCTTTGGCTACTGTAAATATCAAAAATACTAAAACCGTAGCTTTCAAAGATACAGTAAATAAATAAAAACAGTAGTATAAAACAAGTGAGCCGTTTAAATATCTGATAAGAAGTTAGCGGTGAGTCTGAAGCTGATATAAAAGGCAAAATAAATAAGTTTAGGGCTATTTGTGAAACAATTTATAGAAATCTTAGAAATAAAGCAAGACACAGCGCAAGGATTAAATTTTATAAGACAATCGCAATATCCAAATTTATATTGTTTACGATTCGTCAAGTTTTATGATACACGTCTAATTCAGGAGCAAGTACAAAATATGTTCTATAGTTTCAAATAATTATTAATTTAAAATTTATAATAAAAACAGGCTGAGGGCAGAGAGAGGGATCCCGCAACACCTTATTAAAGCTATACAAAGTCTTTATGGAAAAACAAAATCTTAATTGAGAGAGGAAGACGAAACGCAACTCCTAGTGTAGGTTTGATCAACTGTGAAGTACGACAAGGTCCCCATTATCACCTCTGTTTCTTCTTCTTCTTCTTCTTCTTCTTCTTCTTCTTCTTCTTCTTCTTCTTCTTCTTCTTCTTCTTCTTCTTCTTCTTCTTCTTCTTCTTCTTCTCCTTTACTACATGGTTTGGGCTATAGCCCGTTTTCAACTTTACAGAGTCTTTGACCAATTTTTCCAGTGTGTTCCACAATCTCACGTCCCCGCCTGGCCTATATTCAAACTCTTGTTTAGGAATACGCTTGTCTACCATATGTGCCTGAGTTGTAGAAGACCCAACGTGTATTGATTTTGGTGAAGATCAGTTAAGGGGGATGGATAGTTTACCTGCAACATTTTACGTTTTAACAAGAGTAAAGTACTTAATTATGATAAATAAAGTATCCTGGAAAGAAGGTCATAATAATCCACTATAGAAATATCTATAAATGAAAAAAGTGGTTGAAGGAAGAGGGGGTAATTTTCTATAAATAAAAATGATAGTTCAAGGGGAGGGGATAATTTTTTATATGTGTACTACGTTATCGGCAACAAAGAAGTAGTCTGTTGTTAAAATTTCTTCCCGGGCTGTTTGGCCGTGGTCCAATGTTTTCTGCAAAACCAGACATGTCGACAGTGCCATTGACTGCCATCGTCAGTGAAAATCGACTGCGCTAACGTGAGGTGGTATACGTTAGTGACAACAGTAATGGAGTGAAGACTGAAGAAAGAAGTAGTTTCTATGGAAATATTTCATTTTGAAAATTATTTTAAATATAAATCTTAGAACATGAAAGTTATGTATGTTTCTCCATACCAATATTTTTTTAAGTTATATTAAATTTTCTTCTATTTATTTGTGCCTCTATCGCAGTAAAGATTTTCAAGATATAAAGAAGGAAAGCCGAAAATGAATTATATTCATGAAGTCAGAAAAACTATACTAGTTTGGAGTGGGCTGTGTTTTTGATGATTGATTTATTACACTGCAGCTGACAGAAGAGGGTTGACCGAAAAGTTTTTGCTGGGCGTTGCTAGAAAGTTATTGTTCTCTCCAATGATTCTGTTGGGGGAAAACTTTTCTAAACATGTCGTTCTCGTAAATAAAGTTGATTGTGTATAATTACATTTGACAAAATAAAAATATATTTTTGGTTAATAATTAATAAATATTATTTTGGTACACACTAATTTGTGGCTCTACCGTAGAATACTGAGCATTTCATGGACAGCACATATAATTAATATTGAAGTTCTTAGAAAAATGAAGAAATAAAGGGAAGTTATTAACACAGTGCACATAAGAAAGCTTCAGTATCTGGGACATCTCATGAGAAATGAACAGAGATTTTACTTATTGTAGTCCATACTACAGGGAAAAGTACTTGGAAAGGTAGGCGACCGAGAATATAATGGCTGAGAAATTTAAGGACCTGGTTTGGCATAAATACAACTGACTTATTCCTTGCAGCAGTCCAGAAAGTAAAATAGGCTGTATGATATCCAACATCCGAAACGGATAGGAAATATCAAAAGAAGATACACTAATGTTGTGTTTTCCCAACCTTGATTAATATATGCATTGACGACATGTTGAGAGCATGTAAATCCAGAGTGACTTGAAGCATACAGGTTAACAAATCAATTCGTATGGGTTCCCTGCTATGTGCGCATGACATAGTTCTTATTCAAGAAAATGAGGATGATTTACAACGAGCTATGTTTCAATTACAAGAAGTAGGAAAAGAGTACTCCCTGACAATATCAGTAAGAAAGACTAAAACCATGACCTTTAAAGGTAAATATCCAGTGAGGACTAAGATAGTTATAAACAACAGCACTTTAGAAACAAGTTTTAAATACCTCGGCTGTGCAGTAATCTATGAATCTGAATATGCCATAAAAGAGAAGATAAACATTTAGGAATATTTGTAAAATGATTCATAGAAATCTTAGAAATAAAACAGGACACACCACAAGGATTAAATTTTAAAAGACAATTGCAATACCCATGTTGATTTATGCGAGTGAGGCGTGGGTCATGACAAAAAAGGAAAGCGGCAAGATTCAGAGTGCTGAAATGCAGTTACTTCGAACTACTTTAAATTAGGCCTATACATTGCAAGATACAATGAGGAATGAAGATATCAGAGCAGAATTCAAAGTAAATGACACGTATTACAATTTACAGATGACTATGGTGGGATCATCTGCAAAGGATGACAGATGATCGGTTTCCGAAAGCGGCACTGAACTATAAAGCCATTGGTAGAAGAGACCTGAGTTGTCAGAGGATGAGATGGGTGCCGGAACAGGTTTATATAACCTAATCCTTGAAAAGGAGGAGGAGGAGGAGGAGGAGGAGCAGAAGAAGAAGAAGAAGAAGAAGAAGAAGAAGAAGAAGAAGAAGAAGAAGAAGAAGAAGAAGAAGAAGAAGAAGAAGAAGAAGAAGAAGAAGAAGAAGAAGAAGAAGAAGAAGACTATTGTTGTTTTTCCTCTAAGTAACTCTTGGAACCTCGCTTGGAGAAATATAGGCTTGGCTTTTACGTAGAAACACTAATAAAAACTGCCAAAGAAATATGAGGAACTCCAATAATGAGTGAGAATTACAAACAAAGCAGGAAATGAAATGAGACGCGATCAGTGACGAAACAACTAAAAGGCATCATCATCATGTTCACATTACGCCATAGGCAAGTGTGCTGCCTGTCCGCCTACGAAGATCCTCCAAACATCTTTTCTAGTCTGCCCATGTCCTATAAATTTATATTTCGGCTTGTCTGGCCCATCTTGACTCTCTGACACTCTTTCTTAGTGTTTTCCTACCGTCGTTTACAAACTTTCAATCTGTTATTTAAGTAGAAACTTGTAATTCTTTCCTTTGGAATTTATTCTTTACATGATCATGTTTAGAGCACCTTTTAACTCTTCTTAAAAAGCCATTTTTGAGGCCTGTATTCTACTTTATTGTTTCTTGGTTGTGGTGCATATTTCACACAACCAGTACACTAATAACCATCATCATCATCATAGGTTCATCTGCTGTATAGCAGGTTTTCTTTATGAACTCCTCCAGTGTTCTCTGTCTTCTGCCAGCCTTTTCGTGGTAATGTAGTTTTCTACCTTGATGTTGTCCATCAAATGTCGTCTCTTTCTTCTTCTTCTCCTCTTTCCACCTAACCATGCCCTCCAGACTGTCTTTTATAATAGAATTTCCTCTTAAACAGTGTCCTATCCAGTTCTTCTTCCTTTTCCTTATTGTTTTTAATATTTCTCTTTTCTCTCCCACTCTTCTTAATACTTCCTCATTCCGTACTCTGTCTTGCCATTTAACTCCTTCCATTCTTCTCCACATCCACATTTCAAAAGCTTCAATCCTTTTTTCATCCTCCTTCCCTAATGTCCACGTCTCCACTCCATACAATGCCACACTCCATATATAACACTTTGCTAACCTTTTCCTTGGTTCTTTGTTTAATGGCCCGTTTAACAAATTTTTCTTTTTATTTATTGCTTCTTTTGCTATTGCAATCCTAGTTTTTATTTCTTTCGTGCTTTTTATGTCATCTGTAACTACGCTTCCCAAGTATTTGAAACCCAATAACCATAATTTTGTAAAAATTTAATTACCGTTTGTACAACTTATCGTCATCATTATCATCACCACTTTACGTATTAGACTGCATTGCCTGTTCCGCAAACCATCTCGTCCTTGGACGCCCTACACTACGATACTTTCTGGGTTTTAAATTCAAGGTAAGTTCGGGAAGGCGGTCTTGCTGAATTCTTTCCGAATGCTTACACCAGTAGGCCTCGTATTACGTAATTCTATCCTGCGATTTAAAAATTTTTAATTCTCACTTTATGTGTACATTACTTAGTATGTCTCATAACGTGCACCCTTTGACCAACCTGAGAAATTTCATTTCTGCTGATGTAACCTTCCCTCTGTCTCTGTGTAAAAGTACCCATGATGTCTCACTCCCATACAGCGCCACCAGTAGAGCCACAGTCTTATAAAACTTAACCTTATTTTAAAACTTAAGCTTTTGTACAACTACAAGTCAAAAATAAAATATCGGTATGGAGAACCATACATGACTTCCATGTTTTAAGATTTACATTTAAAATCATTTTCGAAATGAAATATTTGAATAAAAACTACTTCTTTCTTCAGCCTTAACCACAGTACTGTGGTCACTAACGTATACCACCTCACGTTAGCGCACTCGATTTTCACTGATGATGGCAGTCGATGGCACTGCCGAAACGTCTGGTTTCCCAGAAAACATTGGACCACTGCCAAACAGTCCGGGAAGGAACTTCAGCAACATACTACTTCTTTGTTGCCGATAACGTAGTACACATATAAAAAATTATCTCCTCCCCCTACAACTATCATTTTCATTTATAGAAAATTACTCCCTCCCCCTTCAACAACCCTTTTCATTTATAGATATTTCGTCTACCTTTCTACAGTGGATTATTATGACCTTCTTTTCAGGATACGTTACTCATTAAAATTGAGTACTTTACTCTTGTTAAAACATAAAAGGTTGCAAGTAAACTACCCCTTTCCCTTAACCGATCTTCACCAGAATCAATAGACCTTGAGTCCTCTACAACTCAAGCATATGTCCAAAAAAATTATTTGATTCTGTTTGCATTTGCGGCAGTTGTAGTTCGCCATAGAAAAAATTCTACACATAGACACACACACAGAGACACTTTTCGAAAAATGACTTTTCTTCATGTTTTGAAGGTGGTACAATCATAATCAGCCCTTATCTCGAACATGATTTTTTTCGCCATCACCATACTTCCATTTTTTTATGGAGCATGGAAGAAAAAATGGCTACTGTACCTTTATCCGTTCCAGCAGTCATTTTCGATATTTCGATTATGCAATTGTTTTGCTTCGATCTTTAGTAAATATCGCACATAATTCTATGTAGGTAAAAGAATTATACAAATTTTAATTTAGAACGTTATAAAATAGTTGGCTGGCGATTGCAGTTGGTGTTGTTAGCCCTTTTTTAATGAAAAATGATTGCTGCAGAAGTATATCACAGTTCCGTACCTGTGACGCCAAAAGTTGAGTTGTTAGGTTAACAAGAGAACTGAAATTACACATGGAAAGCAATACGTGTGTAATGTAAAACTCGTTTTTTTTTCGGAAACTACGAAAACACCCAACTTGCTAGTAAGGCTGCGTAGCCGAAGGGCCACCCCTTCCCTTTTCCTATACATGTCTCCTTGTTTGTGGCAGAACTCGGTTCTCAGTAGAACTCGTTTTCCCAGTTGTACTCGTTTTTCATTAATACTCGTTCTGTGAATATATCACTAAAAAAAACCACCGAACTCAAAAGTAATTAGCCTTTTACCGAACTCGAGAATAACTCGGAAACCACATAACTTGCCTCGTGTCACTTTGTTGTGCCAGAACACGTTTTTTCGGTAATATTCGTTTTTTAACGAGTACTCCTCTTGCGGCTAACCAAAAGCAAACGCCCATTATGTACAATATGTAGAGCGTATGTTGTCATTCCCAATACATTGTTTTTTTGTGCTTTCCATTAACCATAAATATTTGTCACGATATTAATTGATGACTCGTTGGGCACTTGGTGAAACATATTAATACAAAGGTTTTGTAAAATATATAAAAACACTTGGTAAGTTTCACAAATTTTTAATTATTTCAGTTTAATAATAAAATCTATAAACAATTAAATGGCTTACCTATGGGCTCTCCTTTATCACCTCTATTAAGTGAAATCTTTATGACTTTTTTGGAAGAAAACATTTTTACATCCGATAACCCCAACATAAAATATGTTTTTCATTGGGCAAGGTATGTTGATGATATATTTTGTATCTGGACGGGAACATATAGACAGCTCCATATGTTCTTAGATTATATTAATTCCTTTTATAGTAGCGTGCAATTTACACTTGAAACAGAAAATATGAAAAGTTTAAATTTTTTGGATCTTACCATTACTAGATCACAAAACAATCTTAGTTTTCAGATATATAGAAAACCTACTTTTACAGATACCGTTATACATAAACAATCACTAACATCATGGCACATAAAATTAAGCAATTTTCATGCAATGGTTAATCGTCTCCTTATAGTTCCTTTATCCAAAGAAAATTTCAATAAAGAGGTAGATATTATAAAAGCCATAGCACAAAATAACGGTTATGATGAAAGAATAATTAACTCTTTAATTTTAAAAAACAGAAGAAAATTACTTTAAAAGAATTTTATTCCATAGAGCCAGATCAGGGTAACAAAAAATTTCACTTAACAAATTACATTCCGTGTATAACAGATAAGATTAATAATAGGTTAAAAAACCATGGTCTTAACATGGTATCAGTAAACAAACGTAATCTTTTTTCACTACTAGTCAATAATAAAGAAAAGTCTAACACACTGGAGAAAAATGGAGTTTATGAAATACACTGTGCAGAATGTGGTGCTATTTATATCGGACAATGTGGCCGTGCTCTGAAACATCGCATTTCTGAACATAAGAAGGCGATTTTAACTAATAAATCTAATACAGGTTTTGCAGAGCATTGCTTACAACACAGTCACTTCATAGACACAAAAAACATAACACTACCTCCACAATATACAAAAAGGTAAAAAAATGGATTTGTTAGAAATTTTAGAAATTAAAAAAGCAATAAAAAATAACAAAAATTTAACCAATGAACAGACTGAATTTTGTGTATCCCCTTTATTAAAATCTGTTATTTAGTTTAGTTTATTTTATATTACTTTAATGTTCATCATTATTTTAAATTTTGCATTCAGTTTATATTTAGTTCAGTTAATTTTATATTTTGCATTCATGATTGTATTTAGTTTTTAAAGACACCTGACCTTCCCTTGTCTCATGCACACACTCCCTCCCCCTCACCATCACAACACAGATGTTCCAGATACGCCCTAAACAGATGTTCACCACCTACACTCCACTAACATTCTGTGTTCAGTAATTTCATTCACTCGCTCTTTGACAATGGCTTAAGTTAGTCGAAACAGCTGTCAGAGTTAATTTAAAAAAAATTTGTGAAACTTACCAAGTGTTTTTATATATTTTACAAAACCTTTGTATAAATATTTGTATTTTTCTGTTTACATTTGTTGTAGTTTGCTGTTGTAGTTTTGTTAATTTGTCAAGTCAAAAACGTTAGGTTCTTTATTTTAAGTATTATTGTGTTATAAGCATTGTATTTACTCATTAAATGTTATGTTTTCCTCAACCATGGCTTTTATTTATGTCAGCAGTAAACTAAAAGCAAAAAACCATTGGCACCTAACCTCAAAAATGAAAACAACACGTATTTTCGCTTTGCATTAAGAAATAGAACAATTTATAATTAGTGCACTTCTATTTTCCACATCGAAATATATCGCATATTGAAAACGTCGAAAATGTACTGCAAGAACGGATAAAGGTACAGTTCCGAAAAATGTAAACAATAAAGGAACAAAAGTCGAGTAGGAAGAATATAAGTAAGAGTGACAGTAAGAAATAAAAATCACAAACTGAGCTGGACATGAGTGGATGATGGCCACGGCCAAAACAAAATTTACTTTACAACGTAATAAATACAGCACAGAACAATCTACGCGTTTATCGAATGTGCCAGAAAGATCTCGATGTAAGCGTGTGGTGTACGTGCTACTAGACGCATTTTGCGAGAATTTTCTCGACTGT
This sequence comes from Magicicada septendecula, assembly GCA_034769895.1. Lineage (NCBI taxonomy): Eukaryota > Metazoa > Arthropoda > Insecta > Hemiptera > Cicadidae > Magicicada > Magicicada septendecula. The sequence continues at coordinate 8,636,866 of CM068372.1, forward strand.
GCCAGGCTTCGCTGGGGCGCTCGGACTGTGTCAAGGCCGTAGCAATTACGTAGTTTGCGAGAGATAAGACGCAGTTTGGAAGCTTCTGGTGTGTGAGCGTAACTATAAATACATCGCGTCGCGGCCTTAGTTTTCAGTTCAATGCGAGATATTGGTTAGTGCGGTTCGAGAGTATTAGTGCGATATATTTCCAGAGCGGTTCGAGTTATTACGGTGTACGTTCAAGTAGTTATTAGTGAAGTGTTGCGTTTTATATTCGGACGGTATAATTGTAATACAGTTGAGTTTTAATATTAGTGGACATTTTATTGCGTATGAACAATTTTCATTTGATTTGTTGTAGACACTGTGTTGTTAATTACGAACTGTTTTACTATAACAATTAAAGGTGTGATTAGTGACTTAATTCGTGTCTTGTACTTACTTTGTTTCCACTGTACCTACGACGATCGAGTAGAGCGTCGTAACAATATATTAAGTAATATTGTGTATTTGTGGTTGTTAACAGTAATAATGATATTGTTATGACGGCAACTGATCGCCGTATGGTACAGTGGAAAACGAAATAAAGACACCAACTAAGTCACTAATCACCACCTTTAATTATCACAATTAAACAGTTTGTAGTCAACAAGATAGTCTCTTACGACAAATCAAATAAAAATTGTCCACACGCAATAAAAATGGCAACTAATATAAAACATAATTTTATTAGAATATCCCGCACAATTATAAAACACATACCACTTCGCCACAATACTTCAAACCGCACTGGAATAAATCGCCACTTCAACTGAACTAAGCGTTGCTGAGTACTTGTATTTATATCCCGCTGAAATTCCAGAATAGTGCGTATTACGCGTCAAGAACGCTACTAGAAAACACCAGAACGTAATTGATTGCGGCCTTACACACAGCGGGCGCGGACAAATACCAAGCATCTTGGCGTGACTAGTGTCACGTAATTGTCCTTCATCTCAAAGTAGCAGCAATGTGTACGCACACACACATTACAGCTGGGCTACGCTGGAATAGCCGAGAAACACGTAGAATGTTCTGTAATCTCGTAACACTGTAGATTAAAGTAGGAAACTTGTTAGATATGTAGACATCTATGAAAAATACATGTAGGCTATACATAGTTTTCATATTTTTTTTTTTAAACAGATGTATACACGTTTATTTTGTGTTCAAAGCATCAAGTTACAAAATATGTACAGAGTAAAGTTGATAGAAATAGAGTAAAGTAAACAAGTGATGTGTGTGTGGATGTAGATCGATAGTGAAATTATGTAAACATCGGCGTTGTTGAATAATTCAGTTTTCTCCGGCCACATGTTTGCACATCGTTAAGTCACACCATAGCATAGCATACACTACTGCTAACAGAATCTGACAACGTCTTGACTCATCTCAACCAGCAGGCTCTTAACGTTTGTTACGCGCTTCAGTGATTACGCAGTCATTTTGATACAACATAACAAACAGTATATTCAGCCAGGAGGTACGCCAGCTGTTACTCATTTGCATTCTATAAAGTTATGGTAACACCTGAAATAACTTATGGAATTGGAACCTGGACGATGACGAGAAATGATGAACGAAGAACACAAACAATGTGCGTGTATGTTCGTGCGTGTGTGGGCTCGACAGGCGCAAATTAGTTCAACGGGGGAGGAGGAGAGATATGTTTATCATCATCATTATCATCATCATCACCATCTTTAAAGATTAAACCAAGGATGGTTTGTTCCGGTCTTAAATAGGCAAAGATTAGAGCTGGTCACTCCAGCGCTTCCTCGGACGTCCCACACCTCTCCGTCCCATCGGCTTATAGTCCATAGTTGTTTGGGGATGTGGCAGTCATCCATTCGGCAAAGATGTTCCCACCAATTCACCCGATACTGGGCGATGCTCTCAAGTATACTGATGATATTCAGTTCCTGCAGTATATCTGTGTTTCTTCTATGGTCATGGAGAGTATACCCTACCACGTGCCTGAGAAATCTCAGAGAAATGATGAACAAAGAATACAAACAAATGAAATGAAGTTCTTGAGAAAAACTAAAGGTTGCACCCTTAAATATCAAATACGAAAACTGGCGGATTTTCCATAGGGTATGCTGCAGCACCGAGCACCAGGACTTCAGCTGTCAGAGGGGGCGCCATCCATCCATAAATCACAAAAACGTTTTGAAGATAATAAAAGTGAAAAACAATTGTTTCAATCTAAAATCATAAAAAGATGTATGCACACTTTTCGACGATCTTCTAATACAATTGAGCACTTTGTGCCACGAGTAAAACTGCAAGAAAGTGGTTTTTTTTTCACATCGTTGGAAGGAAGATGATGGACTCCATGATACCACAGTTTATCCGCTTAAAGTATTAAACTGGATTATTTATTGTAAAATGATTTATGTATTTCAAAATACATACATTGCTTACCGCCTGCTATTGACGATTCCAATAGCTAACTATGAATCTGGAAGAGCATTTTCTGATTAAAGATATGTTGAGTTTAAGTATGGGAGATTAGAGATTACCTTCGTTGGCAAGGTTGAATATTGAAAGCGAGATACTTGAATGGTTCGATTTAGAAGAAATTCTAAAAAAGTCTCCGTTAAGTCAATATCAAGGAAAAATGTATCGATTAGTATTTTGTAAGCTTAAGTACTATTAACTTATGCTCATTGTAGCCACTATTTAGCTAAATATTTGTTGTAATTTGGGACCTTGATAAAATAATGTTTGATTTTCAAGTTAATTGTATATGCGGTATCCGGTCGTCCTTCATTGCGTATGCGGTATCCGGTCGTCCTTCATTGTGTATGCGGTATCCGGTCGGCCTTCATTGTGTATGCGGTATCCGGTCGGCCTTCATTGTATATGCGGTATCCGGTCGTCCTTCATTGTGTATGCGGTATCCGGTCGGCCTTCATTGTGTATGCGGTATCCGGTCGGCCTTCATTGTGTATGCGGTATCCGGTCGGCCTTTATTGTGTATGCGGTATCCGGTCGTCCTTCATTGTGTATGCGGTATCCGGTCGGCCTTCATTGTGTATGCGGTATCCGGTCGGCCTTCATTGTGTATGCGGTATCCGGTCGGCCTTCATTGTGTATGCGGTATCCGGTCGGCCTTCATTGTGTATGCGGTATCCGGTCGGCCTTCAAAGGGTGCGCACCCATACTGATGTGTACAAGTACAAAGTAAAGTGAATTAATCTGAGGATGGAACAATGGAACATATGTTCCGAAAAGCGTTATTTTAAATAAAAGACGAACTGACAACGACGGATCTAAGGTAATTTATTAACGAAGTGACTTGGCTACCAATAACAATATATATTTTTTTTAATGTCGTAGTATTTAGACAGTCCAGCATGCTGCATGTACAAACTTTCATACATATCTCGTAGGTCCCTCTGCTTCCATTGCTGTGAATGCGCTAGTATCGAGAAATGAATTTTGTATGAAGTATACAGTCTCTAAAACACAAATTGTACATACAAGCTCACGGATAAGGTGAAGGTAAACAGTATCGTATTAAAAATAATCCTCACTTGTGGTTAAAGCAACTACAAGATGACGCAAACAATTTCACTGTTTACGATCTCGATAACTGTTGATTTACCAAACGCCCGGCTGTTTCTGTGCTATATGTAAACAAATACGCTCACAACAAAGTTTTGCTCTGCATCTCGTCTGAATATACCGTGAGAAACGTGCATTAACTGTGTCTTTGCTGTTTATGCTGTGACGATTTGATATGCCTAAATCCCACAATAAAATTAAATAAAAAATTATAATACTAAAATAATTTAATAAGGTACTAAAGAACCCTTTCTCTATGCCCCAAACCTGTAGTAACATGTCGATTTGCCGATGTATCAGTTAATAAAATTAGATTTATGAAACTCAATAAATCCATAACGACATCGCGTTACATAAAAAGAATAATAAAAGTATAGAGTGATGTAATTAAATTGTAAGCAAATTAAAGGAAAATAATTAATAATAATTAAGAACGACTATTCGCGCTGAGAAACTACCCGCGCGCGGACAGCCCCATTACCCCTATAGTTAGTTAGTCCAGTTGAATCAGAGACTCCCCTGGTGATACAGCGTACAGCACGTTATGTCGACCGCTAGAAAATATTAAACATGTAGACTAAGTAAAACTTACGTAATTACCGGATGATGTGAATGTTGTGAATGACTTGAGTGTGCTGCGATGACATCTCTATAAATAAATAACATCACCTAAATGTGATGTTAAACTTCTAGAATGTAACTGTTAACCATAAGCAATATGTGCGGTACAACAACGTGAACACTAGTGAAAGTTACCACAAAGAAACAGACCACAAGAATCTACAGAAGAGACAGACTACCTATCTTTAAGAATGACACCAAACTTCACCAACACACGATAGACAGAAGAGCTCCCAGACACCCTGCAAGACAGATAGAAGCCCCGATTCGCCGAGGATATGTTACACACAGGTGACACGGAAGTTCTACTTCTGTGGTTCAGAACTTAACTTTAACTAATATATGAAAGACACTTAAATAACAACATAAGAGTAAAATAAAACACAAAAGACTGACCTAATTACCATAAAATTGTAATTTCATGATAAGTAATAAGATGTGTTAAGTTTAATGAGTTTAATGAGTACAACACGCTAAAGTTAAATAAGCCCATTCTTCAGATGGCACAAAGTAAAGATTATTATTTTTAATATCATATACAGGAACACACAACTCGAATCCGAGGACAGTACATGCTATGTTCACCCAAGACTTACACTAATTACAATTGTACAAAATGCGCTAATATTTTTATCATTAGTATACACATTACTAATTTTCTTCTATGATGCTAAAGCAGTATGTAATAAAGAGGTGTCATGGTCCAAAAAGGTGAGTGAATAAATCTACAAACCCCAGTCAAAAATTCCTCAATTCACGGGATCCTATTTACTGTTTGTTTATATTTCAGATAGTTATGAATTTGTGAATATTATGGCAGCCTGTTTAATTGACCTGAGCCAATTAACCAGGTTCCCGATATTATAATGTCGTTCCGACGTTATAATGCCATGTTTCTATGTACAGTAACATGTACAGTACATGTATAACTAGTAACATCACAGAGGATACTAGGCTGTAACAGGAGCGTATTTATAGGGGGGTGGGGTGGACAGGAATGTAACTGGAGCCCCCGTAGAGGGTCGAAAAAGTTGACAGGAATGTTATTAATCTCTTAATTTTTACGCCGTTTTATTATGTTTTCAGCTGTATACATTATCATAGTAGTAACGTTTTTAAAAATATACAAACACGTTTATTTTACTCAGCATTAGCGTGTAGGTTTGAAATATGAAATATAGTAAAATCAATTCGGTCAACAAGTATTTTGCAAACAATCTGTTCCTTACGCTTCCTTAGGCCGTCGTCATAATTATTTGAATCATTATCCGGGCTGCTGTAAGGCTGTGATCTTCTGAAATTTTCATGCTGATAGATGTTGGTAATGTAATCAGACTTTTCGGCCTTACTCCTGGAGGCCATCTTCAGTGGAAGCTTTTTGAAACTACTGACAAGATGTGAGTCAATACACCACAGCACTGTGTCAAAGGCTGACGCACATCCATAGTGTTGTGGTGTTCATCTTGTCAATAGTTTCGAAAAGCTTTCACTGAAGATGGCCTCCAGAAGTAAGGTCGAAACGTTTGATTACATTACCAACGTCGGTCAGCATGAAAATTTCAGAAGACCACAGCCTTCCGCCGCCCGGATAATGATTTAAATAATTTGGAAACAACGTTTGAATTGTTTTCAAGCGTATTTTTATTATCTTATTAGGCCTACCGTTTAACCATTTACTTTAATGAGATTGGTCCCAGCGTATTATTCATTACACATTTTTCAGCCTCTTTAAAGATAGTAATGTTAAGTAGGCTTAACTTGTTTTCCCTTTCTATGAAGACGACTCGACCGGAACACTCCCCAAGGCCAGATTCTAGATACGCCAGAAAGCTGTAGTTGAGACGAGGTGGAAATAGCGTAAAGGAAATGAAAGTAAAGTGGATTGAACTACTGCCGTAATTGAAAATATCAGTCCCATTCCTGAATAACTGTGAACATGAGTAACTTTTGAAGTCGATAATCCGCAAAACGTATCTTCGTCGTCTTCTTCTTCTTCTTCTTCTTCTTCTTCTTCTTCTTCTTCTTCTTCTTCTTCTTCTTCAGCGGCGCAACAACCCATTATTGAGTCAAGGCCTGCTTTAACAGCCTCCGCCAGTTGTCCCGGTCGAGTGCAGCTGCTCTCCAGTTCCGGGTCCCAAGGATATGGCGCGCATCACATAGCTCACACGGTTTTCCCAACGTAGTTTGGGTCTACCACCTCTCCTGGTGCCATAGATCTGTTCTGTGAATGTCTTTCCGGGTATTTCATTTTCCCCCATTCTGATCACATGTCCAGCCCACATGGGTCTGCCAAGTTTTATAATTTTCACAATATCTGGTTCATTCAAAAGAGTCTTCATTTCTTGGTTGGTCCTTTTCCTCCATTCACCTCCCACACATATTGGACAAAAATTGCTGTGAAGGATTTTGATTTCATGAACCAGCAGGCTGGACTCAGACTTTCTATAAATGACCCAAGTCTCAGAAACATAGGTGAGAACTGGTGGGCGGATCAGTGTTTTATACAGAAGCAGCTTGATGCTCCCGCCAATTGTTCTGCTCTGGAACAGGGGTCTGAGACCAAAGAAGCACCTATTAGCTGAGATGATTCTTCGCTTTATTTCTTCTGTTGTTTCCCCCATCGGAGTTAATTTGTAATCCTAAATAAACAAAGTTGTTGACTTTTTCGAAGGAATAGATGACAATTTGGATGCGCTCTCCTTCTCTAGCTTCCTGTCCTGTGACCATACATTTTGTCTCGCTTTCGTTTATTACGTGACCCAACCTCCTTGCGGGACCTTCAAGAGCAAGAAAGGCTTCAGAGAATGCTCGAAGGGACCTCCCGATTATATCTAGGGCATCGGCGTATCTTAATACTTGCACCAACCTGTTGAATACAGTCCCGGAGGAATCTATTCCAGCATCTCTTATAACTTCTTCTAAGGCAAGACTGAAGAGGAGGCAAGCAATAGCGTCGCCTTGGAGGACTCTCTTTTCATAGTCAGACTCTCCTGATAAGTCATTATGGATCCTCACGATGCCTTTCACGGTCAGCATTGTCATCCTACACAATCTTATTAAGTTCTTTGGTATGCTTAGTTCCTCAAGAGCAGGGTAAAGTTCTTCTCCATCAATGCTATCGTATGCATTTCTGAAATCTATGAAGAGGTGATGGGTTTGTAGCTTATGTTCCCTACCTTTCTCCACAATTTGTCGGAGTGTAAAAACTTAGTCTATTCTCAACTTTCCTCTTCTAAATCCGCACTGACATCGACCAATCACCTGATCAGCATGTGGAAGCAGTTTTTGGTACATCCACAAAACGCATAGGACACATATACTCTTATGTGACATTTGGTTACAACATGTAATACATTATTTTTAATTAAAGGAGAGTTTGATATCGGTTTTATAATTTTTTGTTTTTACTGTAAGTTATTCTATAACTTATTCTGAGCATTTTGATATACAATACACGGAAATTAGATTATGTTTTGATTATGACATTCATTGTTTTAATTAGCACTGCACTCCCGCTTGATCTGTCAGTGTTGTGCCCTTGGAGTGCAGTGCTTGTTATGTTATCAACATTCCTTTACCTCGATGGTGTTGATTCCTTGTGTTCAGGAATTCCTTGATAAACGTTCAGTAGGTAATTACATCCATAAAAATGTACCCAAAAAACGTTCTCCCAACAGCCGTCATGAATAAAATAAAACCAATATTTATGGACATGTCCAACGAATTGTTGTTCTGCAGGTGTCTTCGTGGGAATCATTCCTAATTAATCCTTCAACAATGTAGTCTGGTCACGTATTACAAAACTTTTTTGTAGGTATAGACAGACACTTTATAAATAGGTGTTTGGAAGCAGTAGTAACTTAAATGACCAATAAATGTATTAATTTACTCAATCAAGATTCATTCCAACAAGTGCAGTCAGCTTCAAACCTGTTATCTTGCTATACTTTCCTGTTGTGTTGTTTTATACCCCAAGACGACTGATGATTTTGTATGGTCGAACTTTCTTGTCAAAGCCGTCGTCATCATTTACGACTTAGGCTAGTAGCCTGCTCCAGTCTCAATGAAATTTTCTCCAACCATCGTTTACGAGAACTTCACAAACTTCTCTTCACTCTTGGATGTCAAGGGCTCTTCTTGAAAATCTAGTTAGATCCATTGAAGAAAGATTTATTTGTTGTAAGTTAGCTGTTGGTACAATTCACTGTTTTACACGGGTTCAACTCTCTCTGTTGGTGAGTCGTGGGATTCGGTACTCTGCAGACATTTGTTTGGAGGAAGATTTAAATGACGTAGGGTTTGTGTTTGACTTGTTCAGTGTTACATTTAATTGTCAGTCCACGCAATGTCTATCTTAACTTTATATTATCCTCGTCAAGTTGTTTATGTGGTCTTTAAAACGCGACACATTTCTGAAATGTTAATTAAATTTATTTAGAGCGGAAACCAGATAATAAGCAATTCTTTTGTTTAAATAAAACAACAAAAAATTGACCTCTTTCATTAGAACAGGCAGAGAGATTATTGTTTCTTATGTTCACTGAACAGAGAGTAACGGTTTATTAAAATGGATAACGGGGTAAATATTTATTTATGCAAGTGCAGTTAGTGACTGGAAAAGAAAATAGCGGAATACTACTTATTTTACAACCATTTTCAAGCCGGTTTTCAAGTTTGACAGAATAGCCTGGTCATTAGCAAACAACAACGTGTCAACTACAGATTTACCAATCATACAATGGTCTGACGGCTTCATCTGACACTTGTTTATTATTGGATCGGATCTGTAAGGATTTTTGGATGGGCTTTTGGAGACGTTCTGCAAGAGTATCCACACGTGAGAAAATTATAAATGAAGTCATTAAGGATAGAATGAATGTAAAAAATTCAATTGTTGATTTTATCCAAACAAAACAATTACAATGGTATGAACACATAAAAATAATGGCACAGGAAAGATTGCCAAGGAGAGGTATGAAATGGACCCCACCAGGAAGAAGGAAAAGAGAAAGACCACCGATCACCTGGATAGAAAAAATTCAGACTATATTGAGGGAACGAGAAATTGAAGAAGACCTTTCGATAGACAACCAGCAGTGAAGGATAAGAATTCAATCACTTCTGTAATCTTTGGTTCCGGAACATGTGTAAACATTGTACAGCCGGAATAAATAAATAAAACTCTGCAAGGATTTTGTGTTCAAAATATCCACACTGAAGGGTAAAGTGATAGCGTTTTGTACAGTTGATCCCATACAAGACAAAATTACTATTTATTTTATGAATTGGCTAACTGCTATAATTTTTTTTTCGACTAAGCTTTTCGTCATCACTGACATCATCAGGCCTTAAACCAGTTTAAAAAAAATAGCAGTTAGCAAATTCATAAAAGAAATAGTAAGGATGGCTGCTAACTTATTCTGGAGCATTTCAGTAATTTTGAATATCTGGGCTATAATGTGCCTTACACTACAAATAATGACGTGGTGAATAAGCTACATAAGTTCACCCATACATGCGGGACCATCGAGAGAATTCTAACATCAACGAGTAAAGAAAGACGGCTAAAATTGTACAAGATGACAATCCTCCCACATGCGGCTCTGTGGGTCTTATAAGCACACTAACGACATTGCAGGACAGTCTTATTGAAACGGCTGAAATGAGATTTGTCGTGCACGTGGCAGCGTACTTCAAGATCACACAAGAAACGCAGATATACAGCAGAAACTGGATATTATGAGTATACGCGATAACATTGCCTACTATTGGCTAAAATTGTTCAAACATCTTAACCAAATGGATGACTGGCGCATCCCCAAACAACTATTAAATTGTAAGCCTCAACAGTAACTATGGGTAACACCCACCAATGCAATACTGTGAGAACTAAGTGTCTAGACCTTAGTAGTTGTAAGATTGATATCAGTCGGACAAACAGTCGAGTCTGTGGAAACAAAACAGCTGAACACAGATAAATCGGTAATTACTACTTTAAATGAAGTGTCACCAACCAGTGGCAACACTAAACTATTGTATACGACACACTTCTAAGCTTACACAGTTTTATAAACTTTTGGCCGTTCCGTAGACAGAATCCCGTTCAACACTGAAGATATCTACAAAATTCCATGCAGTTGCGGAAAGGTTTACATTGGCCAGACGGGCCATCTGATTTCCACAAGAGTCCAAGAACATGTCAGACATACAAAGAAATCAGTAGTTTAAAAGTTGGCTATTGCTGACCATTCAGCCCTAACTAATCACATGGTATAAACTTTGATGACGCATCTGTAATAAGACCATGTAATAGGTATTATGACGGATTGATCCTAGAAGCAATAGAAATTAATAAACACAAGGATAACATCAACAGAGAAACCGCCACGCTTAGTACGACTTGGCACCCTTTACTTTGTGGTTTGACTGCACGTGGGTTGTCTAACCGCACAAATAATGCACACAGCGTAACGCCTACAGGGCAGGGTCCACTTACCGGACCATCTCCCCCACCCTCACCACTTCTACACTGTATAACTGAGTTTGCTTGCCGGGATAATATGAGTGAAACGTTGTCATACAAGTCATTTTTGATGCGGTCTATACCGGAAGAAGACTTTAAAAACATAATTAAAAAATAATGACGATAAAAAGAATCACCACGGTAAAAAATCATCCTTTCTTATCGTCGGAAACTCAGCGTCTGTCTGTTACTAAATGTATTCTGCTGGCTTCACGGAATCGATACCCTTCACTTTCCACTCGGCTGGTTTTCCATTTCCAGCTGAGTGACACACGTAACAGCTGATCGTTGTTTTGACAGCGCATTGAAGTTTATTACTGTCTACATGTTGCGCCAATTTCCCTATTTATAATTGTGCGCGAACGCCACACATATCAAAAACACAAAGTAAATTTATCCTTGTGTTAGTTCACTTCACTATTTCAGAGAATAAGTGTAATGAAAATGAGAACTCTGAAACAACAGCACCAGGTGGTGACTGTATTCTTCAATTACTACCATCTACAATGGAAGATGTTGACGAATGGATGAATAGTGACCAGCAAACTTGAGTGACAGATAACGAAATAGTAGAGCTTGTTAATTGTGACAAAAACAAAGTTCATGATGAGCAACGAGATCTGTTAAAGTGAGTCGTTCAAACGGCTTGAATGCTACTGAAGCACCCTTAAAATATAGTGAGCAGCAAGAGGAAGCCTCCAGCACAGGATGTAAGGCGTCTAATGAGATGGTGTGACGTAGCGGCTAGAAAACGGCGAGCACCAGGTAAACAGTTATATCAATTAGAAAATTCTTCCAAAGAACTTAACTATTTTTGTCTTAAAATAGGCCCACTTCAAGTTTATATGTTTAAGAATAAAAATAAATGTATAATAAATTCATTTTATTTCTTTTTTAAATTTAGTTTCTTTTAGTTGTACAATATTTCTTTTCTCATAAATTCACTGTACTGGATAAAATTTCAAAACTTAACTGATTTTGGGAATACAGCTTAACAAATCAATTTTTATGGGTTCCCTGATATGTGCGGATGACGTAGTTCTTATTCAAGAAAATGAGGAGGATTTACAAAGAGCTATGTTTCAATTACAAGAAATGGCAAGAGTGTACTCACTGACAATTTCAGTAAGAAAGACCAAAACCATGGCCTTTAAAGGTAAATATCCAGTTAGCACTAAGATATTTATAGACAATAGCACTTTAGAACAAGTGAGGCGTTTCAAATATCTTGTCTGCGCAGTAACCTATGAATCTGAATGTGATCTAAGAGAGAAGATAAATAGATTTAGGAATATTTGTGGTACGATTCATAGAAATCTTAGAAATAAAACAGGACACAGCACAAGGATTAAATTTTATAAGACAGTTGCAATATCCACATTGATTTACGCGAGTGAGGCGTGGGTCATGATAAAAAAGGAAAGCGGCAAGATTCAGAGTGCTGTAAAGCCGTTTCATTGAAATACTTTAAATTATACATTGCAAGATAGAATAAGAACCAAGGATATCAGAGCAGAACTCGAAGTAAAGAACATAAATGAAATTATTTTACGGATGACAATGGTGGGATCATCTGCAAAGGATGACAGACGATCGATTGCCGGAAGCGCCATTGAACTATAAAGCCATTGGTAGAAGAGACGCGGGTCGTGTGAAGATGAGATAGGTGCCGGAACAGGTTTATATAACCTAACCTTTGAAGTGGAAAGAAGAAGAAGATAACTGATTTTGTCTTCAAGTAGTTCTACTGTATATTTATATGTTTACAAAACAATGCATTTGATAAATGGATTGTGTTTCACTAAAAATGTGTTTATGGTTTTGTTTCCCCTATTATCCGAAATTTTTACTTGTCCGGCGTTGACTCGGCCCGTTTATGTAGGCTCTACTGTACACAGTAATACTTTAGAACATCTTACTTACTATTACTATTATTCGAGTATCCTTCCGTGTTTTATTTTTCCAAAAAAAATTTTATATAACTGTGGCTGTCCCCACATTCCTGTATGCTAGTGAGACATGCAGTGCCGGCTTTTGGGGTGGGGTAGCTGGGGCGGCGCCCCAGGGCGCTGGACGCTTTAGGGCGTTAACTGGTTTTGGAATTTTAAGGTAATAAAATTCTTCAGAAGAATAAGAATGTAGGTAGAAGTTGCAGTAATGCTATAGAAAAATATCTGCGAAATTCAGGTATTAGCTATTGAGTGCGCCTAATTAAAAATTATTTTTATTTTTATCAGCAGAATTTAATACTAAGAAAGTTCTGTATTCTTCCATTTGGATCGATTTTTGTTTTTATTCAATCTTAACTTTAAAACTAATTTCTGAAATTAAAAAAAAAATTTTCGCAATAATTTAATTGTAATAATTTATTTCCTCATTCTTTTCTTTAATTGCTTTCGGGTAAATTGAGGATTATGTTATTTATTTTTTATAAAACTTTACAAAAAATCTGCAGCAAAAATGATTTATAAAACATTATCTCAAACATACAAAGTATATTGTATATTTGGCAGTTGGCAGACTGCACCTATCACTCGTGCGCTGCGGACGACGCGAATGTTCTGGGCTAACCTAAGAGTTTTGCATAAAATTTTTGTGAGCGACACCTGCAGATTGATATTTATATAGATCACGTGTTCTCGTTGAATAGTCGTCGGATTTGCTTACCTCTTGATTCATTTAAACTTCAAACATTTTACAGGTAAGGATTAAGAGTGATATAGAAGCTAAGTGAACGATTTGATGTTTGGACGTGATACCTTTCATGCATTTAGTGATTGAGAGAAAATCAAGATAAAAAATATTATACATTTATGTTGTATTTATTTCTGATGGCGTAAAGTTATTCTAATTTACCTGAAAATTACCATAAGTTATAGAAATTTATAATTTATGAAACGTAAATAAGAAATGATTTTTTCAATTTTTCAAATCTTAATATATAAAGGAGAATGTCTTGACTGACTGACTGACTGACTGATTCATCCACTCATCAACGGCCAGCCGAGACTATTAAAGTTAGAGACATGAAATTTATAGGATATGTTCTTATTAGTGTGTAGAGGTGTGCTAAGAAAGGATTTTACGAAATTTTAATTTTGAAGGGTTGAAACGGGGTAAAATTTACATTTACGTTTTTTACAATTTTCTCAGAAAATAAATGGTGTAGCGACTTGATTTTTATTCTAAAATACTCTTTACAGAAATACCGAAAAAACAATTTCTGTTTTTTAGAAATGTTACCCCTAAAGGGGTGAAAACTGGGTAAATTGTTTTTTTATGACATTTTACATTTTTGCGCATTTCTCGGCAACGAATTAAGATATCAATTTAATTTTTGGACCGAATGTTCTTCATATTAATATCTAAAAACCAATTTCTGCTTTTTTCGAAATTCTACAAATAAAGGGGTGAAAACGGGGTAAATTGTTTTTATGACATTTTACACTTTTGCGCATTTCTCGGCAACGAATTAAGATATCAATTTGATTCTTGGAGTGAATGTTCTTCATATTAATATCTAAAAAGCAATTTCTATTTTTTTTTTAATTCCACCCCTAATGGGGTAAAAAAGGGGTGAATGGTTTTTCATTATGGTTTGATCAGTGTCATGTTGTTTATTTTTGGGAATTCGTGTCCGGTTCTTATAGCGTGTGTACAGTCGACTCACTGGATAGCTCCCATGAAAACTTATACACATGAGCATAGGGAATAATAGATTTTCAGACGAAAAATTTTTCGTTATTCCCTATGCTCCTGTGTATAAGTTTTTCATGCTTTCGCTATTTAGCTATTCATGATTTCGCGGGCGAAGCCGCGACGGGTTGTGCTAGTACTTTATAAATATTAAACTGATTTCATCACATCAAACTGCGTTTGGAATATTTATTAGTTTTATTAATTATTATTCCAAGTTTTTTTGGCAAAGCTTTGCAGCTTAGTGAAAGGGCATTTCTAGGTACTAGGTACAACTAGGTACGGAAAAAAAATATATTTCAAAGACGATTGGATGAAAGGTATCTTCGTCCATCAAATTTTTTGTATTTGTAGTCTGTTCTATCCAGTGTCACATGTCCAGTACTAAATGTAGTTTTCAAATTATTATAAAATATTAAATTATATGAAATTCAAAATTATTTTTTTCCTACCTACATTTGTTATCCTTTTTTTGTACGCAAGCTGATAACATTTCATTTTAACGATGGAGAGCGAGAATTCTAAGAAAAAACCTAAACCTTCCGGATATGAGTATAGAAAAGAAAAGCAGAAAAAAAGGAAGAAATTCGAAAAAAACATAAAAGCCTTGATAATTATTTTAAGTTACCGACAGATACAAATCTCTCTAATGACTCTAATACCAAAGCGCCTTTAGTTCCTACGGTCAATATCATTGATAATACTGTCGCTGCATCAAAACCAATTCCAATTTATAATGAAGTTAGATCTGAATCGCCTAAACCAACTTCGGATGCAAATGAGTTTAACGTTGATGATGACAAGCCCAATAATCAAGATGTGGCGGATGAAGGTACTTGTAAAAGTATAGAAGAAATATCCGACTCATTAAACTTCTCGGATTGCGGCTTGTGGCCAGTTCATCGTAGCAATAAAGTTGTTGATTATATTCTTAAAATGGGTCCCAATCAAGTCATTTTGGATAAATACCCTATCGATGAAAAGGCTCGTCATTTTTCTAGTTTTTATTACAACCGAAAACTTCCAAATGGTGAAGTTTTTCCTCGATGTTGGCTTATTTATTCAACATCTAAAAATGCTGTATTTTGTTTTTGCTGTCGACTTTTTGAGAGAAACAAAACTTCAAATTTAGCAGAAAATGGATTTAATAATTGGAAGAAGCTATCTGAAACTCTTCGATGTCATGAAAATAGTGCGGCTCATAAAAATGCTTATCAGCAGTGGATAGAGACTAAAATACGAATGCAAACAGGAAAACAATAGACAAAGAAGAGCAAAAATTAATTGAAAAAGAGAGCGCACGATGGCAAAGCGTACTTGAGCGATTGATAAGCATTACTTTGTACCTGGGAATCAATAACATGGCTTTCAGAGGAAGCTCAGATAAATTATACAAACCAAACAATGGTAAGTTTTTAGGACTCGTTCAATTGCTGGCTAAATTTGACCCTGTAATGTCAAATCATGTGACGCTCGCACTTAATGGCTATATTTCCGATCACTATTGCGGAAAAATAATTCAAAATGAACTGATCGACTTGGTGGCAACGAAAATAACTAGTACCATTCTCGCGAGAGCTTCACTAGAAATTTATTTTGCTATTATTGCTGACTGCTACTCCTGATATTTCCCACAAGGAACAACTCTCTCTCACAATTCGATTTGTTGATATATCTACCGATATCATCGAAATCAAGGAGCATTTTATAGGATTTTTTACGGTGAACGATTCTACGGGTTTTGGCCTTTCTGAAATTATAACCGATACATTAATAAAATTTGGACTCAAACTTAGCGATTGCAGAGGTCAAGGATATGACAACGGCGCAAACATGAAAGGCAAAAATGTAGGCGTACAGAAACGGATTTTAGAGCTAAATCCTTTAGCTTCCTATGTTCCCTGCGGAAGTCATTCACTCAACCTTGTTCTATGTGATGCTGCAAAGTCGTCATTAAATTCCGTAAACTTTTTCGGGATCATACAACGACTGTTCACTCTTTTTTCTGCTTTGACTTATCGATGGAGTGTCTTAACTAGTCATGCAGAAATTTTCGCTCTCAAAACATTGAGTGATACACGTTGGGAGGCGAAGATAGAAAGCTTGAAAGCAATACGTTATCAAATAAGCAGTGTGCATGATGCTTTGATAACATTAAATGAAAACGAAAAAAAAATCCTGCCGTAGCGCACGAATCAATCACCTTGGCAGAACAATAAGGAGACTTTGTATTTTTGGTATCTTTAATTGCTTGGTACGATGTATTGTTTCAAGTCAACGTTGTAAGTAAATCACTTCAGGCAAAAAATGGACCTTGCACAATGTATCAAAATGTTGGAGAATTGCATTAAATTTTTAGAAAATTACAGGAAAGGTGGTTTTAAATAAGCAATGATTGGAGCAAGAGAACTTGCAGGTCAATTGTAAATTAAACCGATATTTAAACCGCTTAATAGGGTAAGACGTGTAAAACATCATTTTGATGAAAACACACAGGATGAAACAATTGAGAGCCCAGAAAAAAAACTGGAAGTTGAATTTTTTAACCCACTGTTAGATACGGCTATTTCATCCATCAAAGAAAGATTTAAACAATTGAATTCATATTCGAATCATGGAATTTCCTCTTTTGTTTGGACAAATTACCTAACAGAACGGAGCTTTTAAAATCGTGCACAGACTTACAAAATAAGTTAACAGTGGAGAACTCCGCCGATATCAATGGCATTTTGTTATGCGATGAACTGATTAGTATAAGAGCTTTTTTGAATGATAAATTAGACAAGGAAAAAATCACGCCTCTTCTTGTGCTAAATTTCATTAAAAAACATTCGCTTCAAGGATTATATCCAAACGTATGGATTGCGCTGCTCATTTTATTGACGATTCCTGTAACTGTTGCCCGTGGGGAACGGAGCTTTTCCAAGCTCAAACTTATAAAAACATATTTAAGGAGTACGATGCTACAAGACAGACTCACTTCTTTAGGAACTATCTCAATCGAGAATGAAATTGCTGAAGAGTTAGATCTTGCTGATTTAATAACAGATTTTGCCGACAAAAAAGCGCGAAAAGTTAATTGTAAATGATTTATTTATATAATTAAAATGTTATACTCTTTATTATAATTTTATAAAAATATTATTTTATTTTTCTTAATTGTACTAATTTTGTATTTTTTTACAAGTATATTATGCTTTATTATCAAAACATAATTAATAAGTATTTTTTAAAAAATATTAAACATATCTCGATACTTTACCCTCACAAGGGGCGCCGAGGGAAATCTTGCCCCTCTAAACGCAAAAGCCTAAAGCCGGCACTGGAAACATGGACTCTTCATAAAAGAGACGTACAAAGGATTCAGGCAGCCGAAATGAAATTTATAAGAGAGACGCAAGGTTGTTCTCTCTTACATCAGAGAAGGAACGAGTATATTAGACGCGATTTAAACATTGTATCATTGCACCAGAAGATTGAAGACCACAGAAGGAGATGGTGTAAACACTTGAATCGCATGCCTGATTTCCGTCTACCTGTGGCTGTCTTGGGATATCACCCTACCGGGAAGAGAGATGTCGGTAGACCGATGAGGAGATGGTTTCCGGAACAGGTCTAAGGCCTAGTCCTTGGAGTGGTGATGATGATGATGATGATGATGGCTACTAGTATCGTATATGTATACTAATGATTAACTGCTGGTTCGACCACGAGCAGATGTTTACGTGGACGACAGTAGCGCATTCCTGAAGCTCAGCTTTCGATGTGGCAACCGTTCATAAACTGGCAAGGGCATCATCATCATCATCATCATCTTTATAATTCTCTTTCTTATTGTTGGAAACTCAGCGTGTTTAAATTAGTGACTACATCGGTGTCTGTATTTTGTTTCCACTGTATCATACGACGATCAGGGACACCGTCGTTGCAATACGTTGTGAGGAATGTACGCATACATGGGGTACAATGATAGAGATAAAAAATGAATAGTTTGCCAAAGGGTATCAAACCGATATCGATTGTCGATAGACGCGTGACGGTCAGTAATTACATGACGTCTACACAATACTGTCTATCCTCAGTACAAAGCAGGAAGTGCTTACGTCGTCCGTCACACAGTTAATTAACTTGCACTGTAACTGGAAGCCGAGGCTACAGTTGCAATGCGGTCAGCTGGATAGCGTTGTGTTGTGGCATTTACACTTAATGAAATGTTCCGTGTGGGGAAATTAACACTGTTCGTCACGCATTACCCCCGCGCCGGATGGTTTCTCGTACTCAAAAGGCTAGTTACACTAGCATAAATAAACAATATGTATAAACATAATAAACAAACTTTCCTGCTTTTATTTTAACATTTGTCATAGCGTGACACGGGTTTTTGAACCCAATTTTGAATGCCTTTGGCCAACCAACATCTGATAAACATTTCCGCGCTGGATTTTGGCCTTCTGTATCTCTGTGATATTGCCGCTTAGCAAGAGTCTCTTTTGTAGGACAAGGAAATCGCCACGGTAAAAAAATCATCCTTTCTTATCGTCGGAAACTCAGCGTGTGTCTGTTACTAAATGTATTCTGCTGGCTTCGCGGAATCGATACCCTTCACTTTCCACTCGGCTGGTTTTCCATTTCCAGCTGAGTGACACACGTAACAGCTGATCGTAGTTTTGACAGCGCATTGAAGTTTATTACTGTCTACATGTTGCGCCAATTTCCCGATTTATAATTGTGCGCGAACGCCACACATATCAAAAACACAAAGTAAATTTATCCTTGTGTTAGTTCATTTTTCATTGCATATTACATTATTTTCCACTGCTTAAGCCAATCTTGCAACAAGTATAAATGCCTTTGATGTCTCTCAAATGTTCTTTTTGGGTAGATATTGGTTGTTAATTTTGCAGTGTCGTCTACAAATGTGGAAATGACAGTGTCATTTGTAACAGGTATGTCAGCCGGGTATATAAAATACAGGAATGGTTTTGTAGGTCATACAACTGGATTAGTCAGTAAACTCAATCATTAACCGGACGCTAGAAGCCTGAAGAAAAATTTCCCAGCTGATCGCAGCGGGATGATACCCACCTCATCTCAATACTACTTTTAGAGCCTACATTTTTCTTATCATTGTGGTGTGATCAGTAGATTTTAAAAGTACAGAATAAAACAAAACCTTACATTATTATTATTATTATTATTATTATTATTATTACTATTATTTAATAATTCAGCGGCTGAAATGAGATTTCTCAGGCACTTGGCAGATTATGTACTCTCCATGATCTTAGAAGAAACACAGATATACGGCAGGAAATGAATATTATGCGTATACTCGACAGCGTTGCCCAGAATTGATAAGAACATCTTTGCAGAATGGATGACTGCCGCATCCTTAAACAACTGTGGAACTGTAAGCCGAGGGGACGGAGAGGTGTGGGAACTCCGAGTCCGAAGAAGCGCTGGAGTGACCAGCTCTAATCTTTGCCTGTTTGAACCCGGAACAAACCATCCTTGGTTTAATCCTTGACAATGATGATGATGATGATGATGATGATGATGATGATGATTTAATAATTCGATAATTTATTATCTACAAGATTAGTTTCATTTAGGAACATTTTGAGAAGGTATTTAGTGAAAATAAAAACGAAGCTACAACTATTTAAAATGCTTATCCGTCGTGTAGTGACATATGTGGGTGAGACAAAAACTTTCAAATACATAAACGTGATTAAAAGGAAACCCCTGAGAAGGATAATTGGTATAATTCGAGAAGGATTACTTATGATCAAGATAGAGATATAGAAAATAAACTGACGAATTTCACAAGAATGTGTGGAACGATTTGGAGAACAGAATTATCACTGTTGCACACCACTATAGAACAATTATTCCGATTAGCGCTTTCTAGCTTTTCAGCTCATCGTCAGATCGGAAATAACAACAGAAATAAAACAACCTCTTCAGCCCCTACCCGCCCCACTGTCCACACACACACCCCCGCAAACAAGCTATAAGTTAAATGTCCTTTCCCAACCTCCGAGCCCTGTCACCCCCGTCAGTACAGTTGTACATATTTTTCTAGCACATTCCTTGTGCATGTTTGTTGTTTGCTGTGTTATAGCTTGTTTGTTTGCTGTGTTATAGCTTGTTTGTGAAGGTGTGTGTGTGTGTGTGTGTGTGTGTGTGTGTGTGTGTGTGTGTGTGTGTGTGTGTGTGTGTGTGTGTGTGTGTGTGTGTGTGTGTGGACAGTGGCGCGGGTGGGGGTGTGAAGAGATTGTTTGATTTCTGTTGTTATTTTCAATCTGACGCTGAGCTGAGAAGCTTGAAAGCGCTAATCGGAATAATTTGTCTATAGTGGTGTGCAACAGTAATAATTCTGTTTATGATTATTACCACTAACACAACTTTCTTAATTAAACTTCTGATTTGGAGAACGTTGGAAAATAAATGTAGAAAAGAAACTTCAAAAAATGTATAAAACAAACTCAATACCCACATTACTGTATGGTTCTGAAACTTGGGTCATAAAGAAATGAAATGAAATAATAAAGCAGAAATGAAATTTCTGATATCAGTTAAAAGGTGTAATAGACGAGATCATATAAGAAATGAAGATTTGAGAAGTGATTTAGATATTTTTGCAGTTAATGAAAGGTTTAAAGAATACAGAAGGAAATGGATTCAACACATCAATAGAATGCAAGAAAGTAGAATACCAAAGATGGCAAAAAATTTCAACCCTAGAGGCAGAAGAAAAGTTGGTAGACCTAAGAAAAGTTGGGCTGTGGAATAGGAACAGGCCGCTAACACTTAAAACCGTTAAGAAGATGATAATGATAATGATACGGGAACGAAGGCAGAGGTAGGTAGCTTCAAAGGAGTAACCAAGATTTTGTATGGAATACAATATTGTAACGTGTCTGTAAGGATTTCGGATCCTTAAAACTAAAGACTTTTAGACATTAAAGACTAAGGTGATTGTTTTTCATTGAACTGATCTCATGCAAGCAGAAATTTGTTGTTCTGGAGCAAGACAGCATTTCGATTATCTCAGCTACGATGTGTCTTATACTACATGGTGAATAAGTTGTATAAGTGTGACCATATGTGCGGGTATCATCAGGAGAAGTCTATAATATAGGTGTAAAAAAAACAGGTTTGATGTTCTACACTGTTATGGACCTCCCCACAATTATCATCAAGTTTAGGTTCATCAAGTCTATGAGGATCAGCTGGTTGGGATATGTGATGCTCATGGATGACAACAGAATGCCCAAAGCAATTCCGATGTAATTTATTTAGTTAATCTAATTTCTATTGTATATTATGATAATTGTGTGTATATAGTACAATGATAGCGATAAAAAAATGAATGACTTGCCAAAGGATATGAAACCGATATCGGTTGTCGATAGACGCGTGACGGTCAGTAACTACATTACGTGTACACAATACTGTCTATCCTCAGTACAAAGCAGGAAGTGCTTACGTTGACCGACACACAGTTAGTTAACTGGCAGCCGCGGCTACAGTTGCAATGCGGTCAGTAGGATAGCGTGTGGCGATACCACTTAATGAAATGTTCTGTGGGGGTGTGAAATCACTCCTTACCACCGGATGGATTCTCGAAATCAAAACGTTAGTTGCACTAGCGTGAATAAACAATATGTAGAATATTTGTGTAACATTTTATTATTTGTCTGACAGCAATCTACTTTTCTACAAAATTTCTCATTTTTATTTTAACATTTTTCATACCGTGGTCAAACTTTGAACCTTGTAAACGTTGTATTCTGAATACCGCATTGCGACATAAGTAGATGACGTCACGTTTTTGGCTGTTATCTACAGCCGGTCTTTAGCTGGGCTGACTGTAGTAACAATTACGTTAGTTCTACTCAAGACTCCGAGCAGGCCACTCGTTTCTATTTCCAGCCGCGGCTACAGGATTTTCATTATTTAAATTATTAGCATGTTCAACATGCGCTAAGTCTACTTGGGCGATCTCAGCCTTACTTCTCACGATTATGTCATTCGATATTTAATTCTAATTTAATTAGCGGGCATCATGCCGCGGTAATTACTACACGTGCCAGCAATCGCATCAAATAGATTTCAATAAACAATTATTTATATACAAAGCATACAGTCCACTTAAAACTTTATTTCTAACCAGCCATCTCCAATTAGCGTTCCTAAGAATAACTCAAGAGTACATCAAGAGCTTCTTTGACGCAACATACCGTGACATGAGTTTTTCAAAGCCACTAGTGAATGGCTTTAGCCATTCGTCCAACAACTGATAAACATTTCCACGCTGCATTTTGGACTTCTTCATCAGTATGATACTGCCACTTATCAAGAGCCTCTTTTTATAGAACCGAAGACATGGAAATGACCACGGTGCTAGGTCAGACTGTAACTAGGGTGTTGTCACACCTCCCACTAACGTTTTGCAAGAAGTTTCTTCGCGCCATGTGCCAAATTGTGCGCGCACATTTTTCGACATGTGCAGACGCTCAGAGAAGATGCAGTGTACACTGTCGTACAAAAGATGCTATTCAGCCGTAATTTTGTGCTCTGTTATTTGCCTAATACCAAGAAACAATCTGTGAACGTGTTCAGTTTTCTCATCCTTTGTTGAAGTTGATGGACTTTCCTGCCGGTAATCGTCATTTTCTCATTTTGCGATGCTCTTTCATGAAATTATTAGATCGCCATATGTTTACTTTAACTGGCGATAAATCTGAGTATCGTTATACCTCCTTCTCTCACGGAAAACGGGTCACCGGGCGGATTTATAATTTGCACGTTACTTGCACACGGTGTGTCATATGTTTAGTGGTTATCCGTTACTACTCTGTGCAAAAGGTTACAGCAGCTGACGGAAAAGGAAATTGACCAGTATTGCCAACAACTCAAATCAAAATGTCTCTTCCAGAACAAAGAATATGAGCATGCGCAATTAACCGATACCTAAGGCTTTCACGGCCGGCCTCCGAGCTGTTAGGCCGTGGTCCACTGCCGCCGCTATAACCAGACGTTTCGGGCTCTCCTCTGTAGGCCATCTTCAGTGTAAAATCGATTCGAGAACTGGCGTGGGTCTTTACCATATCGCTTTTACATTGAAAGTGACCTCCTGCAGGGAGGCCGAAACGTCTGTTCATAGCGGCAAAAGTGAACCACGGCTTAATAGCTCGAAGACAAGTCAATTACATTCCGACATAATTTTTAACTAACGTCTTGACTGTCCCTCGTCTATGAGACTACCTTATATTTCAATAATTCTAACTTGGAGAATTTTGTGTGCGAAAGTCTTTGTTTATAAAAATGTTTGTTAAAGTGGTTGGCAAGTAAACATTTCTTTAATGTTTGATTATTTATTTATTCAGTCATTCGTTCCACTGTTACAAGATTACGGTCGTAACAGCACATTGTCTTATAGCGTATATCCATGTTGGTTCATAGATATCAGGGTGGGTTGGTAGTGGTCTACGTAACATATACGTCATCATCATCATCACGTCATCATTCTAAGAAAATATTAGAAGATATTTAATTTTACTGAAAATATAAAACAGTAAAATTCTAAACGATGGAAGGAGCAAACTATCTTTAAAAGCAAGAATTTATAAAGCCAAAGAAAGTAGATAAAGATGAAAACGTAAGTGACAGAAATGTCTAAAATTTAAAGCACAGATGATTTTGCACGTCTATTTCTACAGAACATTGTAATTGTACCTTTTCAACGTAAGAATAAGATAATATTTGTAAAACTGATTATTATTAATAATTATATTATATAAAATAATAAAATGACAAAACTAACAAAACTATTTAAAAACACAGATATAAAAATAGCATACAAAAATAATAAAAATAAATTACAAAATCTAAATAGCTCACACAACAAAGATAATACAACAACCAACGGTATATACAAAATTGAATGCCAAGATTGCAATAAATGTTATATAGGACAAACAAAAAAACAGCTGAAAAAACGTTATTTTGAACACCTAAATGCATACAAAAAACCAAATATATATAAATCCAATTTAGCCACACATGCAATAAACACAGGACATGAATTCCCAGACATAACCAATGTAGCACTAATAAAACATATACCACACAAAGGCACCATAATGAACATTTGGGAAAATTTACAGATTTACAAACATAAAACACAAAACAAATTAATACCAGAACAAATACAAATCAATACAAAACATGACACAATATTCAAAGCACTCAACATCGAAAATACACAAAATACAAAAACAGATACCACAACCACACACAATAATGCAACATTGAAGGACCAAAGACCAACAAACCACCTTAATAACATCCAGAAGCCAACACACAAATACTGCACCAGAAGCAAGATGGCGAAGGCTGAAGATGGGAGAACAGGATCTCCCGAAACATGTTCCTAAAGGAGAAAAAAAATGTATCTTGAGGTAAATTAGTTATAAGTATTATAGTATTATATACATCAAGAAACGGACTGTAGCAGAAAGTGATTGAAATATTAATTATTTAAAAGCTGTAGCAGATACGCACGCACATATGTTTACAAAAAATATGTAGGTTTGATGCTACTATTAATCTTTTGATTTGTGATGCTGGAGAAAAACCTTGAGAATACCATGAACATAAGAGTCAATAATGATGTAGTTTTTAAGAGAGTGAATGAAAGACCACTTGTTAAAACCACTGGTAGAAGCAGTATGGTTGTTCACATGCTACGCCATTCAAACTGATTCAGCACCCTGATCAAGTGAATGATTGAGGAGGTAGTGGGAGGAAAAGGTTCAGAGAGGAGTGATAAAGATAGGAAGAAGGTAATGATGATTAAGAGACTGTCTTCAAAACGGAATAAATTGCAAACCCACCAATCTCTGGGTTGAGGTGGACAAGACGAAGAAGAAGAAGGGATAAGGATTTGCTACTATTAAGCTTTTGAGTTGTGATGCTGGAGAAGAACCCTGAGAATACCATGAATATAAGAGTCAATAATGATGTAGTTTTTAAGAGAGTGAATGAAAGACCACTGGTTAAAACCACTGGTAGAAGCAGCATGGTTGTTCACATGCTACGTCATTCAAACTGATTCAGCACTCTGATCAAGTGAATGATTGAGGAGGTAGTGGGAGGAAAAGGTTCAGAGGAGAGTATCTAGATGAGATAAAGATAGGAAGAAGGTAATGATGATTAAGAGACTGTCTTCAAAACGGAATAAATTGCAAACCCACCAATCTCTGGGTTGAGGTGGACAAAACGAAGAAGAAGAAGAGATAAGTAATTGTGTACTGCCCGCATACAAATTCTGGTGATGACAATAAACGTTGTCTAGTTAACGATCAGAACCTACAAACTATTTCATTATTAATAAATTGAAGAGCATTACCAAACAATTACCAAACATTCATCTCATCATCATCAACGAGTAAACCAAGGACGGTTTGTTCCCGTCTCAAACAGCCAAAAAGTATAGAGCCGGTCACTCCAGCGCTTCCTCGGACGTCCCGCGCCTCACCGTTTTTTCGGCGTATAGTTTCATAATTGTTTGGGGATGCAGCAGTCATCCGTTCGCCAAAGATGTTCCCACCAATTCAGGCTATACTGGGCGATCCTGTCGAGTCTACTCATAATATTCAGTTCCTGCCGTATATCTATGTTTCTTCTATGATCATGGAGAGTATACCCTGCCACGTGCCTGAGAAATCCCATTTCAGCCGCTTAGATACGTCTGGCCTGGTCTTTACTTGAAGCACAATTCTCAGACCCATAAAGAAGTGTGCGAAGGGCCATCACCTTGTAAAATTTTAGGCGTGTTTCCCTATTTGCTGACTTTAGGGTTCGCCTGATGTTCCCGCACATGAGGTTGAACTTATGTAATTTATTCACAACGTCGTTGCTTGTATTATAAGACACACTGTAGCCCAAGTATTCAACATTCCTGACTTGTTCGAGGGCGGTACCATCCACAATAATTTTTTCCCGTACGGGATCAGTCCCACGAAAACGATGAGTAACTGTTAACATAATCGACATATGGCCTACTCTGTACTTACACGACAAAGAGGTATTTACGACGAAACCAAAGTGTAAACCTCTATGCGTTTCTGTAGTGTAGTGGAATATTTATTAACCCGATTCACGGTGAGATAAACACGATATCAGCGAATATATGTGGAATGTGACGTTACAAAATCTATGTCATATCTGTCGATATGGAGTACACTGCATTTTGTGATTCTTTTTTAACAAAACAACGCTTTATATAACCGGTACCTTTGTCACACCTGACCACTAAAATCGATAAACACGTGTCATGTAAAAACTGATTCTGACTGGTGTCCTGATTCTGATCCTAAAACAATTTATTTACTTGTCATCGTTGGCGTAACTCATAAATTTGATTTATATTCGATTTTCAGTTCCATAACATTTATTTCTAGCAAAACGAACACTTTTATGATCTACTTACCTCTTGCATCTTCTTCTTCTGATAGTTCCTATCCGTTCCGGATGTAGGATATCATACAGACTATTTTAACTTTTTGTACTGCTGCACGGAATAAGTCAGTTGTATTCATGCCAAACCAGGTCCTTAAATTTCTCAGCCATGATATTCTCGGTCGCCCAACTCCTCTCTTTTCAAGTACTTTTCCCTGTAGTATGGACACTTAAATAAGTAAATCTCTGTTCATTTCTCATGAGATGTCCCAGATACTGAAGCTTTCTTATCTTCACTGTGTTAATAACTTCCCTTTCTTTCTTCATCTTTCTAAGAACTTCAACATTAGTTATATGTGCTGTCCGTGAAATGCTCAGTATTCTACGGCAAAGCGACATTTCGAAAGATTTCAAGTTTTTAGTTGTGGCTTCAGTCAAAGTACAAGATTCTACACCGTAGAAGAGGACCAAGAATACGTAGCAGCGTAAATGTCTTATCTTTGTGTTTACTGTTAAATCGTGACTTTTTAATAAACTGCTCATCTTAGTCCACACTGTTCTTGCTTTCTCAATTCTGCTCTTTATTTCTTGAGAGTGGCCCCATTGTTCATTGACTATAGTACCAAGATATGTAAATTTTCTTACACGTACAACTAGCATTTGGTTTATATTAAGGGTGCAGTTTGTGAACTTGTTCTTAGATACAATCATTACCTTTGTTTTATTAACATTGATGTCTAGATCATATCTACGGCTGCTTTCTGTCACTCTATTCATTAGTTGTTGCAGCCCCTCTAAGCTATCTGCGAATATGACGGTATCATCCGCATAACGTATGCTATTTATTCTTTCACCGTTAAGAGAGATTTCCACATCACATTCATCTAAAGCTTCTCTAAAAATACCTTCCGAGTAGATGTTGAATAAAAGCGGAGACAGTATAAATCCTTGTCTATCTTACTCGATGCAGACGTAGAAATATAGACTTCTTAAATTGTTTCTCCTGAATCATCTCGTTATTCTCTCCGATATGACGGTGCTGTGATGTTGAATCACTTTAACTACGTAGCAGCGTAAAAGATCTCTTTCATAGTTCGAGGTTATTCTCCGAATGAGCAACTCGGAGAATGTGTCTACGCAAACACGGGTGAAGGATAATCTATTTACAAGGCTTTCACTGCCGGCGTAAACATTGTTAAAATCAAATTCCAGACTATTGTTGCGTGGTCTACTAAAGTTATTATCCTGAAGGTGTTACTCGTAGACGCTTCTGTCTCACCTGCGGAGGTCACCTTCAGTGGTAAAACGATTCTAACACAACTGACACGGTGTTCATCAGTAACCACAGTAACTAAAATGATTTCCTCGATTCTTTACCACAGTATTTTTTTTTTTTTTTTTTTTTTTTTTAAAGCGAATTGACCACTTAGGATCACGCTACAACTTTATTTCTTCTTCTTTGCCTGGAGTTTCCTCTGTCTCCAATACTCCTTCATACGCTCACTGGCTTGTTTCCTTTGATCTTCTGTCCAAGTTCGTCCACTTCTATTAGGTCTTCCTGCATCTTGAAACAATTCCAGATTTTTCACTGTACTCCTAAATTCACTTCTTTCTAACATTTGGGACTCTGTGATATTCGACTTTTCTAAATCTTTTCTAACTTCCTTAATCCATGTTGTAGTGGTCTTCTTCTTCCAGAGGTAGTCGAATATTTGTTTGGTTAATCGATTTTTGTCCATTCTGTATAGATGTCCGAGAAATGTCAGCCTCCTCCTCCGCATACTCTCCGAGATTCTTTCCACGTTCTGGTAGACTTCCCTATTGCTTCGCAGCTTCCATCCATCTTCAGTCCGAACTGCACCCATGATTTTTCTTAGAATTCTCCTTTCCAAGACTTCTAGTTTGTCGAGGTTATATTTCATCGAGAGGCATTCACTGGCGTAGAGACATTCCGTTTTTACGACATTGTTGTAATGCCTTATTTTGGCATTCCAGGAGATGCATTTCTTGTTGTAGATATTTTTTGTTAATCCATATGCTCTTTCCATTTTTAGAATTCGATCTCCAACAGCTGCCTTTTCTAACCCATTCTCCTGTATAGTCTTACCCAAGTACTTGAACTTTTTGACTCTTTCAATTCGTCCTATCTCCGTTTCAAGGAATTTTGGTCCATGTTTGTCATTTGTCATAAATTTGGTCTTTTTACGCCATATGTTGGAAGACCGCAGATTCTGGAATGGATCACGTTGCTGAAATCATAGGCATCTCAAATGAGCGTGTGCATTATACTTCAACTCAAGAACATGGTGTGAAAAAGCGTTGTGCAAGATGGCTGCCGCATCTGGAGTTGTTCCATTTTTTGGGAACTTTATTAGCCACAGATAACAATTTGTTACCAACGAGATACTCTCAAACAATAATTTAAGTTAAATTAGTTGTTCACACGCAATAATAATGTCACCGATAACAGTTCAATACTAATTATATAACACAATAATCACTTTCCACTAATCACCAACAATCACTTCATCCGCACAATACAATATCGCCAGTGTCACTAAGTTCTAAGCCGGCCGTAGACCCTTATACGAGGGTCAGTTGAAAAGTTCGCGGAGCGACATCTGTAGTTTAGCGTTAAACTGAAATTTTTTGCGTGCTGCAATATTTGTATTTTATCTAAATTCCTGTTAATTTCCAAATCTATCTATCAATTTATTCATTGTTTAAAATTGACGTGTCATGCGTGTTTTGAAAAACGGACAAAATCAAACATTGTGGTGTGATGCCATATTAAAAATTATTTAGCGCCAACATAAATTCAAAACAAAATTGTAAATGTGTCAGGCGATGCTACGGCTTTAAAACCAACGTTATGTAAGTAGACATTTGAGTTTAAACGTGGTCGTACGAGCGCTGAAAAGTGGTCGAACTGGACGCCCAAAAAATGGAACAACTCCAGATGCGGCAGCCATCTTGCACAACGCTTTTTCACACAAAGTTCTTGAGTTGAAGTATAATGCACACGCTCATTTGAGATGCCTATGATTTCAGGAACGTGATCCAATACACAAAAAATTTTTTCAATAATGTTATTTTTTGTTGCACTTTTTGGACTTCCACTGCTGCGATCGTCTTCAGTGCTTGTACGACCACGTTTAAACTCGAGTGTGCCCCACTTACCGTTGTTTCTGAAGGTGCAGCGTCTTCCAACATATTTACAATTTTGTTTTGATTTTCCACTGGCGCTAAAACGTTTTTAACAGAGAATTCATCACAACACGATATTTGATTTTGTGTACTTTAAAAACACGCGTGCCAGAAAAATTTCAAACAGCTGGTAAAAAGTGAATAAATTGACCGATACATCTGGAAATTAACAGGTGTTCACGCGAAATATACGTCTTTCAGCACACAAAAGATTTTAGTTCTACCACTGAGCTACAGATGTCGCTTCGCGGACTTTTTAACTGACCCTCGTATATACCCCGCAGAAGTTCCAGAATAATTTTCCATATTGCTGGCGACATGCGAACCTAATTTGTGTAGTTAAGAGTGCTCGAACAATCAAGAAGCTATTTGAGTGTACGGCCTTGACAGAGACACCGCACCTACTCGGTAGGCCGTGAAACGTGTAGAACTTTTACGTAACTTTTCGAGAACGTTACGTATTGCGTAGCACTATATTGTATGTGTGGTCTGGGGAACCGGTGTATTATAGGCAAGTGTAGGTGTGTGACAGAAAGCGAGTGAGAAAGAGGGAGTGTGTGTGTGTGTGTGTGTGTGTTGCGAGTATGCCCGTGTTACTGAGTGTTTGAGTTGTCGTTAACAAAAACAGAACAAAAAACGTAACACATCATCAGAACATTCTAGATTCAAAAGAGGGCAAATCACTCTCAGCAATCAATTTTAATTTAAAAATTGTAGACAATGCAAATTGAAACAAAAGGAAACCCCAGTTTACTGAGTCATTAACAGACTACAAACTAAAAGCAACAATAGAGAAAAGAAAAACAATACAGAAAAGAAAAACAATAGAGAAAAGTAAAACAATAAAAGCAATCTGTGAAATTGTTTAGTCTCTTGGAACTGTACATCATTAAATTTAATATGCGTAAAACGTAATACAAAACAAGTCTAAAGTAACTTTAAATTAAATAAAGAAAATTTAATAATATAACTAATGAATTATTATAAAAAGTGAGAGAAATAAAGTAATTAACGTAATAAAGTAAATAATGAAGGGAGAGAAATAAATTATCATCTTCTTCACTTCACGTTTTAGGCATTGTTGCACTTTAATGTCCAATGTTCCAATATTTCTTGATCGACCTCTGTTATTTCTTTCTTTGGTGAGAACTAAGAGCCAGAAGTGTATTTACTGGGGTGGACGAACGGGACCGCTCTCTCCGTCACAGAGTTGAAAGATGGCAAGAAATTTTGTTAATCTCTAAATTTTTAAGCTGTTTTATTAATTTCTCAGCTGTGTACGCTAAAACACTGGTAACTCCTTTCTAAATATAGATCTACAACGAAGTTTATTACACAGCATTTGCGTATACGTGTCCAATATGAAATATAGGGAAATCAGTTAAGTCAATAAGTATCGTTACGACATCACAGAATATTGTACGTGTTTCTCGGCTATTCCAGTGGAGCCCGGCTCTAATGTGTGTGTACGTACATATTGCTACTACTCTGAAATAAAGGACAATTACGTGTAATTTGTCACGCGCCCGCAACGAGACTGTTCAGAGCATACCGGTCCTCGCGCGCTGTGTTCAAGGTCGCAATCAATTAGGCACTAGTGTTTTCTAGTAGATGCGTATTATGGATTATTCTGGAATCTCAGCGGGGTAAAAACATAACCATTCAGCGACGCTCAGTTTCAGTTATAAGTGGCGATTTATTCCAGTGACGTTCGAAGTATTGTGGCGAAGTGTTATGTGTTTTATAATTGTTGATATTATTATTGCGTATGGACAGATTAATTTGAATTATTGTACGAGTATACTCTTGTTGAATAGCTTTTTGATTATAAACTGCTTCGTAGTCCTTCAGTCTTTCGACTGGTTTGTACCCTCCCCGCATATACCCGTGGTGCGTGTGGTACTGAGTCTCTCTCAGGTATATGGGACCTACAGTTTAACGCCAGATCCGAACGGCATAGTTGGGGAAGGTTTATACTAAGCAGGATACCTCTCGCTGGTTTGCCATTGCCTTGCGAGGGGGAACGGTCGTATCTAAATCAGATGGCCCCCGGCGGGAATTGAACCCGCGCCGACAGCGTAGCAGCGCCACACGCTAGCCACTACGCCACGACCGCTCCTTATAAACTGTACTTGTGATAATTAAAGCTGGTTATTAGTGACTTCATTGGTGTCCTGTACTTTGTTTTCCACTGTACCATAAGACGATCAGTTACACCGTCGTAACAGTATCTTATAAACAATGTTTCAATAGCGTTTATTTTACTGTGTATTTTTACTTCAATGCAATTGATTTCAGTATGTTATTACACGTTTTCCAGTCACTTTAAATATTCTGATATTGCTTAGTCTTAACTTGATTTTTCTTTTGATTTGTAAGAAGCCGACTCGACCAGACCTCTTCCAAGGCCAAATTCTAGATTCACTACTGTTGAGAGCGAGTGACATATTACTCTGTACAGCCAGAGTAGGCTGCCACATTGTAGCCTCTTGTCCTGCCTGTTGTCTCCCTTAGCCAAAGTGTTCTCGTGCTGCACGTACAGCCTCTCCTGTCTGCTACGTGATGCACACCCATCGTACGCCACGCATTTCTCCAGAGCGTGCGAGCGCGGGTCTTCGCCGAGGCCGGGTCCAAGATTCACCCGGCACAGATGTGACCAAGGGCGTAATTGCCCTCAAAGCGGGCACAGTGGGGGTAGAATTGTAGGTTGTAGCCAAGTAGCCCCATACAGGGATCGCGTAGGTAACCATCGGCGCCACATAGATCGTGACAATGAGTTTCTCTGGGCAACGGGTCGGTGGAGCTGCTGCAAAGTAAGGGGGTCGGAGTTTGTAAAGATGATTGGCAGTTTTGCGGGCTCCTTGCTCGGAGTGTGTCCGCCAGGTGAAACGACGATCCAAGTGAAGCCCGAGGTACTTGACATCGCGAGACCAATGCAGGGGATGATCGACTACGTAGTGCCTGTCGGGGAGCCTTCTGCGTGTGGAGAAGACTATGTGGCCGCGACAATAGCAACCCTAAATTTCTCTTCCAAGTCAACGTATGAGTCAAGTTGTTCCTGACGGTAGATTACGGCCGTTTCAGTACGACGATCGACGGCATAGACCACCGTGTCGTCGGGAAACATGACTAACCTGGTTCCGGGCAATTTGAACGCGTCATTGACGTACACAGAAAAAGCAGGGGGCTTGAAGTACACCAGCCGTAATAGCCCTTTCCGAAGAGAGGGTGTTATCTACTTTCACGGGTAAGGTTTTACCAGAACGTGACAGCATTACCATCATCTTACTCTGAAATGTGGTAATAACAAACATGCCCAGGGAATGTATTACATATTATGCAAATCTGTCAAATAAGGAATAAATTATTTTCTTTTCTAAGATAAGGTATACCAGTCTAAAAGTAGACAAACAAAGACAAGAAATCTGAGCTTGAGGGAGACTAATAAGAATACAAAAAGATACGGTGGAAGCTGAGAAATGTACAGCAAAAATATCACTTCAAAAGGGTAATAAGTTTAAAGGTTCCATGATGTTGACTACATTAGGAGGGCTCCTGTAAAATCCACATTACTCCGAATGAGGTACTAGTGTCTTTTTTTTAAAGTAAGACCTGCGATATTGTGTGTGTGTGTGTGTGTGTGTGTGTGAGGGAGTTATTGTATAGACTAATAAACTTGTATGTCGTCATAGACGGAAATGCGGTAAAGGTAAACCAATAATCACACTGCTTAACAATCTGTTTTGATGGCAACACTGACATATCGGTATACATAACATGACACATGATGACATTGGATTCAATAAGAACTACTGATATGACAAAACAACAGGAGACGGGGCTGGCGATAGGAAATGTAATTACGGAAACAGCAGTTAAGCGCGAGTCAGCTGTTGTCTGCTCTTCGCAGTTAATAAATCTAACTTTACTGTGGATGTGACATTTAAACAGACTTGACGTTTCTCAATTGAAAGTACTAGCCTTTAAATTCTGTCAGCGGGCGGTTGGCTACCCGCTGCGTCATTCAAACTGGTTAACTACCCTGACCGAGGCAATGATCGAGTGGCGCAGTGGGATTGCGAAGTGGCGAAGTTCAAAATATCACTTTTGAACATAAGACCAATATTTATTAATATCTTTAAATATCACTAAATCGTACAAAAAAAACACTGAAATATTGTTTTGTAATTACGAAACACTCTAGGACAGTTAAAGTGTCGTCCTACGCAGTGTAGCCCAGCGTGTCTCGTCTGTATCAAGGCCGTCCAGTCGCGTAACACTAAAGTACCTTCCAGAATGTTCAAGAGCACTCGAAATACGAATTATGCTGGTATGCTGCAGGTAGGATGGTAAGTTATTCTCGAACACCTGCTCTACCTACATAAGCCAGCAGCTGGCATTGTCAGCCATTTACGTTGACCGATTTCCTTAGTGAAGATCGAGTCATTGTTGAGGCTTAGCGAAAAATGTCTACTGTGAAAGAATTTGCGTGGACCTGCTGTATTAGTTAACATTGTTATTGCGTGTGGACAAATTTATCTTGAATTATTGTACGAGTATAACTTGATTACAAAGTGTAATCGAGTATTATCTTGTTGAATAAGTTGATTACAAACTGTTTTTTGTGATTAATTAAAGCTGGTAATTAGTGACTTCATGGGCGTCTCTATTTTTTCTTTTTTTTTACTCTATCATACGATGATCAGTAAAACGGTCGTAACAATATAAAAATATTGTAAATTTTAAAACTGTTAAATTGCAACCACATCAAACACACCACTGGTTAATTTAGTAAGCGTACATAGTAAATCATAAACAGCGGAACAGCAAGTACGAGTCGACAACACTGTGCTGTACAGTTTTGGCCTATCAGATCGCACTAAACACCATTTCCCCACTTGCTTGTAGTCAACTGTTAATCTCTCACCTGTAAAACGTTTAGGATAGTTATATAGAGTATTTCTATTTGCGTGCGTGAAATTCGTACTGTACACAGCTTAACCTAATTCCCTTTTCAACCAAATGATACAATCAGAATTTATACAGTTAGTTTTGTTCACACAATAGTTGATACTAAAACATTATACATTTTATAATTCAGTGATATTCAGTATCTTATGAACAATATCGGTATGGAGAATTATACATGAATTCCATGTTCTAAGATTTATATTTAAAATCATTTTCAAAATGAAATATTTCCATAGAAACTACTTCTTTCTAATTCTTTCTTCAGCCTTAACCACAGTACTGTGGTCACTAACGTATACCACCTCACGTTACCGCACTCGATTTTCACTGATGATGGCAGTCGATGGCACTCTCGACATGTCTGGTTTTGCAGAAAACATTGGGCCACGGCCAAACAACCCGGGAAGGAATGTTAACAACAAACTACTTCTTTGTTGCCGATAACGTAGTACACATATAAAAAATTATCCCCTCCCCTTCAACAATCATTTTCATTTATAAAAAATTACCCCCCCTTCAACTACCCTTTTTATTTATAGATACTTCAACTACCTTTCTACAGTTTCTTATTATGACCTTCTTTTCAGGATACTTTATTTATCAAACTTAAGTACTTTACTCTTGTCAAAACATAAAATGTTGCAGGTAACTACCCCTTCCCATTAACCGATATTTACCAAAATCATTAAGTCTTGAGTACTCTACAACTCAGGCACATATGCAAAAGACTATTTGATTCTGTTTGAAATTGTGGCAGTTATCGTTCGCCATAGAAAAAATTCTACACGACACACACACACACACACACACACACACACACTTTTCGAAAATTTACTTTTCTTCATGTTTTGAGGGTAGTACAATCAGAATCAGCCCTTATCTCGAACACGATTTTTTTCGCCATCACCATACTTCCATTTCCTTGTGGAACATGGAAGTAAAAAAGTCAAGTCGTTTATGTTAAATTGGTTTCTTTGTTCCCTTTGAAAAGACAATTATGAATTTTCCTGTACCCATTTTGCCTATCTCGCGCCAAGAAAGCCTACTGACTTCTACAATGTTCCGGTATGCAGAAAGTTCCTGTACCTAATTTGTCTACGTCTCGCCGTTATCAGATCTCCAGTTTAATGTCACATCTATCACATTTTTTCCTACTATAGAATTCAGAAAGATTTCGTCATGTGGGCCAATCGATGCCACATCAGAAAATGAAGAGACTATTCCATGATAGGAAAGTATCGGGGCAGCATGCCGTGTAAGACCTGCCCTTTGGTAGAAATCTCATTATGAGTCACTGAGCAACAGGAAAATTTCAGATATATCAAGAATCAAGGGTTCTACAGTGCTCTACAAACGCCCATTAAACACGTGTAATCCTGTATTGGCCATTGTAGCGTTTGATTTACTTTGCCGGCAAACTTTACAGTTAACAGGACTTCTGGCGTTCATTTAGAGGAAAAAAATAAATACGTAAATAATTACAAAAAATAGCGTATGGAGGAACAAAATATACCAACAATTTTAAATATCTTGCGGAAAATATATCCCAAAACGCCTCAGACAAAGTATCCTTTAAGATAAGGAAGTTCGAATTAGCAAAGGCTTTTACTCTAACCCGAGAACTGTACGGAAAGACAAACCTTTCCAGAAGTGCGAAAGTGCGCCACTATAGCACTGTGATCAGACCGGTGATCATGTATGGAGTGGAAACAATGTGCTTTCAAAATTTGGAACCTCTTCTTGAAACTGAACGAAGAATTCTTTAGAAAATTTATGGCTCCAAGAAAGTCGAAGATGGGTACAGGCATAGACCCAAAGAAGAGCTGTACAGGAATCTAGAAGATCTGGAAACGGATTTCCGATGGAAAAGACTGAGATTCCTTGGACATGTAGTTTGCATGGATCGGTCCAGATTAAATTAACAAATTTTCAACTATATTTGCCAACTTTCCAGTCTGAACGGATATACCAAACAACTCAAGGAGGAAATGATGAAATTGGCTATCTCTTTGAGCGACTGTTTGGATAGAAATACATACAGAAAAAAAATTTAAAACTTGAGGTTCCCTGCCTGCGGTGAGGAGAAGACGAGAAAGTGGTAGACAGTGGAAAGGAAGGCGGCGCATAGTGTGCGAATGAGGGCCTTCTGACAGGAGAAGAAGAGGAAATGATATTCGCATGGTTCGTGTAAAAAAAAATACGAAAAATAAATAAAGTACGAAAGTATATAAATCATTTATAATAACCACATATTTTATCTTCTATCGAATAACACATTGCTTACCCCTTAATTAGTCTTATTCATCAGAGCTTCTTGACTCTCAACACCAACTTCAGCCTCACCGCTCAACACCGACTAAAGCGTCTAGTACACTTAGATGGCTCTATGGTTGCACGACCGTCTACGGTAAATCTTATACAACCTGCTCAACCACTCTCTCCGGGTTTATTTAACACGCACATAAACTAAAATATTATACATCTCTCTTTCTTCCCCCTTTCTCCAACTCTATCTCTCCCTCCCTCTTCCCCTTCTCACACCCCCTCTCATCTTCCTACGCCTCTCTCTTGTTAGCACTCAGAGCGCACTGGCGCCCGTTTCCTTCCACGGTCCCGTTTACCCGCTGGCTGAAGGAGACTTCTCCGCAGATCAGCCTGGCAAGTCTCAAATTCACGAAAAAGGAAGTTAATTCAGTGAATTCTAGAAACTTTTTACGGCGATCATAGTGATGTATTAGTGTGGTTCTGCAGGAGATACCGTGGGCAGAAAGAGTGACTAATAAAGCGGTTTTTAATAGAGTGAATAAAGGACGGAATCTGTTTGGAAACATTGGAAAATGATGTGAATAGAGAAAGCAATATGGTTGGTCACTTGCTACGTCATTCAAACTAGTTCGTCACCCTGATAAAAGAAATGATTTAGGGAGTACTGTGACGGGAAGGCCCAGACATGAGTACTTGGATGAGATAAAAGGATAAAGAAAGTATGTGACGATTAACAAATGTGTTTCCGGAAGGAAATAAATTTTAAGGCCGCTGACCTATGTGTTGAGGGAAGTCAAAAGCACAGGCACAAAATATTTTGAAAAAGGAATTACGGTATAAAAAATAAGGGTGACGAACTTGATTACACCTGCCGAGGTGGAGTTGACGCAGTGGCTATTAATAGAGGGGACTGACCGACAGTGATTTATTTGTTTACTGATTAACATAATTTACGCTATAAATAATGTAGATTTCGAAAAGATCCTGATTAAATATGTTGTAGGCGTGAATTATTACCCTCTTTTCGGTAGCAGAAAAGCCTACTGAATCCATACTAAATCCTAAAGTATAACAAGCTGGCAGTCGGAATATTTTATCTAGAACTACGTAATGTAATCTCAAGGAAAAAAAATTCCCTTTACCCTCCTGCGTGTTATTTTCGTATTCAGTGTGATTTAGCCTACGAGCGTACGCGTACCAGACGTGCGAGAGAGCGTTTTACGCGTTACGAAGCAAAGTTGAAATCTTTAGTAAGACAATCTGGATCTAGTAGTGCTCAGCAATATTATAAGAGATTTCACTCATAATACTATCACCCTTGACTTGATAACTTCATTTCCCTTGAGAAATTGTCAAAGGGTTTACTTTACGTGCGAGATCAGAGCCGTAGCTTCATGTCAGCCTTCACTGTATAGTGAGATTAGATATTCACATAGGCTTTTTTTGTTTACCTTCCTAGGCGTCAACGTTCATCATTCACGCCAACGACTGGCGGAGACTCTGTACTGACGTGAGAGATTTTTTTGGTTAGTGTTTGGTTACTATGGCAACAATAAATAAACAGATTGTTCTATAATCTTAACTGAGCTATACCATTTCAGTAAACATAGCTCAATGGCGAGTTCAACACCGTGCGTTTATTGGAGAAACTTGTGTTTTAAGTAATGATTCCTATATAACAACATGAAAAATGTCATGTTTTTGAAGTCTTCTTCCGGTATGGACCGCGACAAAAATGTCTTGTGTGACAACGTTTCACTCATATTACAATAAATATCCTCAGGTATAAGTGGGGGGGGTGAAGTTCATCGCCTGCGCGTGGTGCCCCCTGCATAAACTAAACGATCAACAAAGGTTCGCCTAAAGCACGCTGACCAAAATGGTACAAAAGAACCTTGCCAAAAACACCAACGGCCCTTTTCAGGGCCTTGACACGGACCTACGTATCCTGTATTGGAATGCCGGAGGTCTTAGCAACGATAAATTTTTACAATTTAAACGAAGCATCTGCCAAATTGATGTGGATCTATATGTTATAGTAGAAGCAGGCGCTGCGACTGAATTCTCTGAATTTTACCAAACTACCGGATACTGCAGCCATAGTTTACCTCGATCACGACAAGTCGCCTCGGGGATAATTGTTGGAATTAAAAATAATCTCTGCTCTAAATTTGAGATAATCCATGACATGCAAGACGATGACAAAGTGGAAATAATTCTAGCCCATATATGGAAAAATAACAAACATTTCACAGTCATAGGATTATACAACCCTCCTGGCAATATTCCATCCCTCGATGCAATTGAATCAACGATTTAAGCAAATAGCATAATCATAGGTGATTTCAACAGCCAATCACCGAGATGGGGATATGACAGGTTAACACCCGCATGAAGACCCATAGAACTTTTCACCGACGAAAATTTTCTTGACCTGAAAGACACGCCACCAACCTTCCTGTCATTTGCTGGACAGACTTCCCGACCAGATCTCGTCCTTGCGCACCCTAACATCGCACAGAAGACAAAAGTTCACTTGATGGTTGGACGCAGGAGGCTGTGGACACCGCTCCATTCTCATCAAATGTGCGACAGGAAAAGCCACATACATTAACAAACGTGCCCCCCGGTGGAACTTTAGAAAAGCCGACTGGAGCGAATACGGCAAGATAACAAATGATATTATACCACACGAAATAAATTGGAAATCGCCTAAAACAGCTATAGACTCCCTGAACGATGCTATACTGAAATCTGCTATATCATGTGTACCAAGGGGTCAAGTAAAGGGTTTTCGAACGTTCTGGAATAAAAGACTTTCATCCCTCAAGAAAACAAGAGACTCTCTGATAAGGAAAGCAGAGAAATCTAAAGAACTATCTGACTGTATCCAACTCCGAAAATCCCAGGCCATACTACGTAAAGAAATTAAGCAATCTAAAAGATCGGCCTTCAAAACCTTCCTATCGGAGCTGGATTTCTGGCGCGATGGAGCAAAAGCACACCGTTTTGTCTCAAGGCTAAATAATGACACTGAAGCCAGAGGACA
Organism: Magicicada septendecula; assembly: GCA_034769895.1. Classification (NCBI taxonomy): domain Eukaryota; kingdom Metazoa; phylum Arthropoda; class Insecta; order Hemiptera; family Cicadidae; genus Magicicada; species Magicicada septendecula. Next base: position 8,677,263 of record CM068372.1, read on the forward strand.
ACAACCTTTCAAAAACGGACTCAATCTTATCACAGATCCCAAAAAAATAGCTAACACCTTTTGCAAGTACTACGCAAATATAAGCCGAACCCGAAAGACAAGAAACGAGCACACACACCTGAAACACACACCTTGTGACGATTTAATTGATAATAAAATATTTAATAATAAAAAAATTTGAAAAAGCAATTAAGTTTTTAAATCGCACAATTAAACCTAATACCCCTGTACTAACGCAGAATAAGTATGAGATTTAAATAGCCAAATCCAACTAAACAAGTAATAAAAATCGTATTGTAAAAAGCTATTAATATCACAGTTAACCCTTTAGTAAATCATCATGCTTTGACCTGTTTAATTCCGGACACAACGTGCTTAGCGAACCGTCTGTAACTTAGAAATGTTTGAAAATCGTAATGTAAGTAATTAATAATTTGAAGGCACGAGTAGTAGTTAAAATAATTCCTGTAAATTAAATAAGTATAAATAATTTGTTTCATCTTGTTATAATAATGTATATTTAAATAAAAGTTGGAACTATATTATCGCGGAGTACTCGCTCCGCTTCGTTGTAATGTACCAGTCGTATCAAGTTAAGAGTTACTATGCCGCCGTCAGACAGTGCACACCTCCGAGCGAGAGCTCTTCAGAAATGTGTTAATTAAATTTAAATCTAACGGTTAGCTACCACTACAAAACGTGGGGAGCTAGTATTTTTTTAAATATATAAGATGTAGTGAAGTTTGTTTAAGAAATGTAATTATTTAAGACAAATTAACAACACGTAAAGAAGGTGACGTCTCTACTTAAGATGTAAACTCTCGTACAACTCTACTTGTGAATATGTGACCTGCACAAATTGCACATATGGACGTCTACAACCCATACGACGCTGACCAGGACCGACGTGGATCAACCCAACGTTAACCAGCATTACTTCAATCTCCTCACTGATACAACTATAAGATATTCTCCAGAGACACGACCCAGATGACTACGCCGACTACCAGAATTCCGAAGAGTCACACCCCAGGACGAGGACAGCAAAGCTTATTTTAAAGGTGACTCGATAGCTTGGCTATCGAGAATTAATTACATTTGAGACATAACTCTATAGATGAAAGAGACTTTTCAAAGACTATAATTTTCTTTAAGCAATAAATGAAACCAAAGAAATGTAAACTGTAGTATTGAAAATCATACGTTGTAACGTTGTGCTGAGTCAATGATTCAGCGCGAGTTTAGTAAATGTATTGGCTTTTTTGACGGTAAAGACAGTACCAAAGTTAATGTAATAAGGAGTGCTGCTCTCTACCCGCGGATAGGAGAGGCTACCGTTTTCGTGTTTTCACCGTTTGATCGGTGTTTCCATCTGCTGAGAATTTCCAGCAGTTTTAAACTACAGTGGTGCAGCCTGGTGAGAATTTCCTCACAAACGGACAACGAACGAAAACTTTTGTCAAAGTTTGTCTCAAAATGGAAGCCTAACTCACGACATCGTAGAATATCTCTTCGGTGGAGAGTTTAGTGTGAAAATCTAGCGTCGACTTCTTTTAAACATGAGATAAGTTTCTTAATGACTGCGGTAAGTTTTGATTTCGTTATATTAATTATATACTAAATTTTTAAAGGAGAAAACGTTTTTTTTTTAGTAAGCTTGAGTAAGTTCCCACTTGTCGGAGCATGCATTGTGAGACGTAATTGTTCGTAAAGTTTTTATAAACCAATAAAACTTGATTATTGGAGTGTCAGAATCTCGGCTTTAATACCTAAAGTACAATAACCACAATATATTTAATTTTACACTTTCATTAACACCGATGTAACGAGATTCGGTTGAGCACTTAACCTGTTACATAATGTGTCGTCATTAAGTGGTATAAAGTTTTGCTACAATGACAGTAAAACTTTATACATACATAATTGGGAACTTACTCAGGCACGTTTTAAACGTAAATCATGTCACATTCAAAGTAGTAGTATTCTCAGATTCTATGGAGTAAAAACTATGTGTTTTAAATAAATTCTTCGCCACGTGGTAACCTCAATTTCACTCAAAGTAATAAGTTCATAAGGTGTTACAGAGCCAAGATAAATTATTATATTGCAAAAGCAACTCACATTCAGTGAGGTTCAAGTTATAAAGCGTTATAAAGAATCATTGTTAGAGAACTTTTTTAAGTAAGGCATGTTGGCCAAAATAATGTTACCAAGTTTTATTATGTACAACATAACTAGGTGTTGTTTTTATTTATGTATTTTGGAGGGTGTCCAAACAGTGGGAGCATTTGTGTGTGGTCTCTCACTAAAAATGTAATGTGTGACAATAGGGTTCACTGAACAGAGACAAGTCCTGCTAAAACTGAACGAAATGACATCTTAAGGCTCCACACTCGACACCGAAGAGACCAACGGCCGCAACAACATGCCAATCACCATCGCCACGCTATAAATAAAAGATCATCCTTCTGGGCACATATAAGCAGGTGAAAAATATCCATTTTATATTCACACGTAGAATCAACATGGTACCAGTATACATTCATTTGGATCCCCAATTGATGGGACAGTTTAGTGTGAACACTAAGTATTAATTGTAAATTTCAATACCTGTATAGTAAATTGTCAGTTCAGAGACTGACATGTGTACCACACAGCATCCAACTTAGTTTTCCACTCATTTCTTTATAGAACTTTCGCTACAGATTTAAAGTCAGTTTTGTTATTAATATTTTCTCAAGTTTAATTTACTCTGCATTAAAACATATATTTTCTCTTATTTTTAAAATCAGGTTAGGTCATTTGTATAAAAAGATTACTGGGGAGGTAGGTGTTATTTTAAATTAGTTTCAACCAAGCTGTGCCTGTCGAAACATTTTTCAACTTGTTTGTCGAAACAAGGTTGTTGAAACAAATTTGTTGAGACTGGTTATAAGTTGAAGAAACATGTCCGTCTCTGACACACACATACAAATGTATTTTTTTTTTATATAAGGTGCTAATATGGTGCAATTTTTTTCTTTACATTAACTGGCCCTATTTTAGTCTATATAAATTCTTTATATTAATCATGGTAACTGGGGGGCGTTAATTATTTTAAATAATTTTATTTCTCACCTTAATTAAGTATTTTAGCACTTAGCCACTTAGGCACTTGGTCTTACATTTTTAATGTCCTGGGGACATTTGTATGCTATACTTTATGATACACATGACGTGCAATTAACCCACACCATGGGGGTACATTTATAGAAATAAATCTTTAATCCTAATTGGGATTCCTATAAAGAAGAAGTTTAGAATTTATATACACCAGAAGGGTAATATAAAAAAGGGCGTGGCAAGAGACCTTTATGTATTTGTATACTATTGTATATGTAATTTGTCTTGTGGAACGTGTTATGTCTGTATATTTCTGTGTACATTTTGGGGGATATATATATATATATAAATATTATGCATTGCTGTACTTTTGGTGGGATATAGGGATTTTATTTATTATTAGGATTTATATACACCAGTAGACGAGTATTCTATCTCAATAATCGTGGCTGATCATTTCTTTATGAAAATTAATTATTTTATTTAACAAGTATAGTAAGTGTCACCTTTAAAGTTCATTTAAATTGGATGAATAATTACTTTAATTATTAATAGTAACTGTGAATGAAATTATTTACCTTCATCAATTTATATAATGCATTTTAGAAGAAACATGATATAAATTTTATATTTTAAGAAATAGTTTAATGGGAGTTTTATTTTGAGGTTAATGATTATTTTAAATTTTCAATTCATTGATGGTGACATAGCAATTATTTTCAGGGACTCAGTTAATATTTTTCAGGTGGCCTTGTTGAGAGGGTATACTTTTTTTTGTTAACCATTTAAAAGGGGAATTCTAAATTACTGTTGTTTTTTTGTTATTGATATTAGGAGATAGAATAATAAAACCATTGTTAATTATTTAATTCTTGAGTTTTTATTGCAAGTCCCGTCTTACTGGATCCAGCGCAATTTTTTAGCTTCTCTAGGCCTTAGCCTAGTTTTAATTAACTTGTAACCCCTCTTTACAAAAAGAAATATTCTTTTTGTTTTACCTACTCAAAATGAAGTAGGGGTTACAACGTTAATATGGAAATATTAATTATAATCCCTTTAGTAAATAACACCATTCTTCAAATGGTTAATGTAATCATGCAAGCTCCTAGAGGAGCATAGTATAACTCAGACGTCTTTACAATATTTAAAGTAAACCCGGATCCGAGGTAAAATTACATGATCAATATGATCCCTTGTTTTACAGAAAACCCCTTTGAATATTTTAGTATAAATAATTATGTTATGGGATCTTTTCAAATAATTTGTTAATAAAGAGATGTCATCTTATTACACATTGAAGTGAGTGCATAAATCAGTGAAATACCTTCCCCTTGTGTCCTAATAAATAGCGTAAATATTATTTTTATTGGTGTTGAGTTTAATTTCAGTTCGTTACAACGTAGGCAGCCTGTATAATTGGCGAGTTTCAATTATGATGGGTTCCCTGGATTTGTAACGTAGCCCCAACGTTACAACCTCTAATGCAATGCCTCAACAAAACCGAACAAAAAATTTGCCTAAGCGATTTTAGCCTCTCCGAACTTGAATTTGCACTATCAAACACAAAGGGCAAGAAGGCAGCAGGAGCCGACGCAATCTACCCAGAGTTCCTAAAAAATCTTGGTAACACAGCGAAACTAGCCTTGCTCAATCTCATTAATCTAACGTGGAAAACACGCGTCCCCCAGCAATGGAGGAAAGGGGAGATTATACCTATTACCAAGAAAGGAAAGCCAAGTGATACACCTGAGGGCTACCGCCCCATCACATTAACAAGTGCTTGCTGCAAGTTTGCCGAAAGAATGGTCGTGCGGCGTCTGAACCAGTTCTTTGAAATGAATGCGGTTATTGATGAATGCCAAGCAGGTTTCCGAGCGCACCGATGCACCATGGACCAAGTCGTCTACTTTGCACAAAGTGTTAAGGATGGGTACCACAAGAAAATGTCCTCCCTGGCAGTAATGGTTGACCTAAAAAACGCGTACGACACAGTCTGGAGACCCATGTTGCTTCACAAACTTGCTTTGAGTGGCGTCTCGCAGGTAACCTTTTTAACTGGATAGCGTCCTTCCTGAGTCAAAGACAAATTTGTGTCCGCTATAATGATTGCCTTTCAGAGTACCGAATTCAACGCCAAGGACTACCCCAAGGTGCCGTTATCAGCTGCAGCCTATTTAACCTTATGGTCAATGACATTCTGGTGGCTGTTCGGTGTGTGCCGGGAGTACAAGCGCTCCTGTATGCCGATGACCTTATCATCTGGGCAACTAGCAGCCATATCATGGGTCTTGAAGCAACTATTAATAGTGCACTTGTTAAACTAGAAGAGTGGGCCAAACTAAATGCCATGACGGTAAATACCACCAAGACGACATACCAACTTTTCTCTCTATCAACAAGGCGGCCTACGGTCAATCTGCGCTACTGTGGATCGGAACTCGAAGAAGTAAACATATCTAAATACCTGGGTGTTAATATAGACACCAGAATGACGTGGAAGCACCATATAGAACAGTCCGCGAACAGTGCGTCTAGGCGCTGCCGGCTACTTAAACGACTCACTGCGACTACATGGGGAGCAAATCAAGATGTTCTGACAACTGCATATAAGAGCTACATTCGGCCGCTATTGGAATATGGCGCAGAAGCAACTATTACTGCCTCCAATGCAGCATACCAGAAACTGCACTTGGTCCAAAATGCAGCCCTTAGAACGATAACTGGTGCGCCGAAATCAACTCCTATACTTGCCATGGAGTCACAACTGCAAGTCGAACCTATCCAAGTAAGACGGGAAAAGCTGTGCCTCATATCCTGGGAGAGATGTAAAAGAGCCTACCAACAACGGTGGAATAACTATAAAACAGCGACAGAAAGGCTGAAAACTCAGAAATGCCCGATTGCGATCTATGAAGAACTCCAACGCAAATATGACATTGAACCAAATGAGGCAGCACCATTTATACATCACCGTGAATTCTTTAGCCAACTCCCAAATGCTAACCTGAAACTCTTCTACCATAATAAGACAAAAACAGAGTCGAATGAAGCCGAGCTTCGTCAAGCAGCCTTACACACTGTACAAAAACGTTTTCCCGCTGAGCAGTGGATACGAATCTACACAGACGGATCCTCTATACCATCTACAGGGGCAACAGGGGCTGGTTTCTACAGCTCTCTATTTGAAGGCCACCTCGCTGTAGGAGGCCGGCTAAGCAACTATGACGGAGAGGTAGCAGCCATAAAGGCAGCATCTATTGAGCTTGCCAAGATCTCACCACCTAACAAAGCCGTCTTCCTCATAGATTCGACTGCAGCGATTCAAAACGTGACCTCAAATGGTGACACAAACTGCTCCCTGACAATTGAGTGTAGGCGAGAACTGCAGAACCTTGTACAATTAGGCTGGCAGATTGAACTGCAATGGGTATCCAGCCATGTCAACATCATGGGAAATGAAAAAGCCGACATCCTCGCCAAAATGGGCGCAGCACTACCTCAGCCGGAGACCCCCAGCTCATATGCATCTGCGAAAGCAAGAATAAACTCCTCAATAAGCCTATGGCTAAAAGAAAAACAATTAAGAGCCTGTGTGGGAAAAAGATGGGCAACATTGGTTACGGACGGCCCCATCAACAGAACTCTACCCCGAGCAACTAGTGTTGCTCTTTTTAGAACTACAACCGGTCATGACTACCTGGCCTCCCACCTGCACCGCATTGGCGTGTTGTCGTCTCCTGAATGTGTTCTCTCTGGATACGCTTCCATGAATGCGGATCACCTAATTGCATGTCCAGCCTTGATCTCAGACACGCAAGTCCAAGACGAAGATGGTACGGCAAGGCTCTCACGTCTCTACTGGTCAGCGCGCCGCCTAATGGCCCAACAGCCAAGGGTGGGCGTTGGCTAGTAAGTAGTAAGTAAGTAAGGTATAAGTGGGGTGACTTAAACCTGATGATAATCATTGTACGAGTTGATACTCGTGGAAAGCCTACGTGAGAAACCACGAAGACTGTTCAGAATTCATATCAACGTCGGGAGACATGGAAGAGTTCCAGGTTGCCCAATAGTATCCCAGGATGCCCAATAGTATCCCAGGTTGCCCAATAGTATCCCAGGCTGCCCAATAGTATCCCAGGTTGCCAAATAGTATCCCAGGTTGCCCAATAGTATCCCAGGTTGCCCAATAGTATCCCAGGCTGCCCAATAGTATCCCAGGTTGTCCATTAGTATCCCAGGATGCCCAATAGTATCCCAGGATGCCCAATAGTATCCCAGGTTGCCCAATAGTATCCCAGGCTGCCAAATAGTATCCCAGGTTGCCCATTAGTATCCCAGGTTGCCAAATAGTATCCCAGGTTGCCCAATAGTATCCCAGGTTGCCCAATAGTATCCCAGGTTGCCCAATAGTATCATACTGGGTAAGAACTCTTAGAACCCCTGCCTCGACAAGAAAACAATTTGAGGAAATGTAAAAACAGTGCGCACGGTAGAAAATTTGAAAGGGGTAGGAGCTGCTGTCACGCGAAGACCAAAACGGTCTGCTAGAAATCAGGCTATGGCACTGCATATTTCCAGTAGGTCTGCAACAACAAACGAACGATGTCCAACTCGCCATTGAGCTATGTTTACTAAAATGACATAGCTCAGTTAAGATTATAGAACAATCTGTTCATTTATTGCTGCCATAGTAACCAAACACGAACTAACACAAATTGTTGTGTTCTCATTGTCCCACCCTGTATATATATTAAAACTGCAAACTCAATATTTGTACGTAAATAACTCAATGGGTAAGGCCAAATTAATTGTACACCAGAGCAATTCTTACTCTTTCCACTAATAATAGATTCAATAAACAAAACCTCCTGTATACAAAAGATTTCCTCGTTACAAAACTGTCCTGTTAAAAACTACCACAATAAATATCACATGTCATCAATTGTAAACTTCTCCAAACAATAATTTACTGTTATTAGATAGCTATACTGGCAATACCGCTGTCTAATAACGCATACTAAATCCCTTTTTTTACAGACCGGCAGCTTCCAGTAGGCCTACTATGTAAGGTTGCCTGTATGCCGTAGCCTTCTAGTCGTTCTCCACTTCAAACATTACCTGTTTCGTATCCATCTCTCTCTTCGTCTCTTCCGATACGTTTTCTTCCAGCTGTATATAATGGCAGACAAAAACTTGAAGTCTGGCTGTGTCCATTCTGTACACAACACGCCTTCTTCTTCCTTCTGTTATTTTATTCTGCAAACTGTATAGGACTACTTGGAATCCTGATCTTATGTCTGTGTGTTTATCATGTCTTCTCTTATAAATCCCTTTACAGCTCTGAGGCATGTGATATACATATACAGAAATATATGAAACATAAAAAGAAAAAAATGAAGTATATTTTAAAATCAATTGTGTTTATCAACAGTCAGTGATAGACACTTAATTTTAAATTTTACTCAATTACCTCTTTATTATGTGTTCTGTCTCAATTTGACAGTATACAAAACTGTCAAAACAATGTAATACAAATAAAAATTAAAAATATTTTCTTATAAAATTAAAATGTTACACACTATATCATAATAAACATATTAACACACACACTCATTTAAACACGTATACGGTTAAAAAATAGTTATTGCCTGTTTAAACTGTTTAATGATGTTCAACTTCGAAATTAATTTGCAGCATAATTAACATGTTTTCATATCCAAAATTAATTGCCTGTGTAATTAACTCGTATCGGACAAGCTAAATTAATTTCACTCGGTAAGTTTAACGTTTTTTCAGAAATTATTAATTATCCGTGTAATTTCTTTTATGAAACTCATACTAACCGGAACATCTTGTTGTTGGAAATGTGTGTGAGACGTTAAAATTACCAATTTAATATTAGTTTTCTACCTACAGACTCTCAATATAAGTTATATTTTAATTTTTTTCTCTAATTACTAATTTGCATTTCTGCCAGTTCCGCGACTTTACGATGGATCAAAATGACTCTTTCAACAATCTTCTTCTTCTTCTTCTTCTTCTTCTTCTTCTTCTTCTTCTTCTTCTTCTTCTTCTTCTTCTTCTTCTTCTTCTTCAACACTATAGCCCAACATGAATCCTGGCTCCCAACACCAATCTTCTCCAAATTCTCCTGTCCATTGCTATCTTACTGTAATCCCTCACATCCATTCTTCTGTTCTGAGATCTTCTTATCCTATGGCTGCCCTCTTTCTGCTTTTATAGACTTGCGCCCTCAGGGTTTTCTTTGGCATACGCTGATCATCCGTCCGCTCTAGGTGGCCTAGCCGTTGAATTCGTTGAGCCTTTATGAATCTTACAATGTTTTCGTGATTCAATAGCTCATCAGTCTCCTGGTTATTTTTTATTTTCTATTCGTCATCTTCTTTAACCGGGCCATAAATACGTCTTATGATATTTCTTTCATACCCTCTTAGTGTTTTTGTTCCTTTTTTATCAATATCCAAGTCTAGCCTCCATAAGTAAGAACAGGTTTGATAAGTGTCTTATATATTTTTATTTTTGTGTTGCGACTAAGGAGTTTGCTTCTCAATAGTCCGCTGTTGGCATAATATGCCCTATTTGTAATCTATTTGTAACTGAACAAGGGGGTCTATAAACAAGATACATTGCCCCGTCAGTAACAAACCACGCTGTCTTCTGCTTCCGTTTGTACTCTGGTCTTCGTAACTCATCCATTTACCATTAGACTAAAACTTTTGAAAGAAATATCATAAGACATGTTTATGGCCCGGTTAAAGAAGACGAAGAATGCAGACTAAGAAATAACCAAGAGACTTAATGAGTTATTGAATCATGAAGACATAGTAAGATTCATAAGATTTGTTATGCCTGTTTTCAATGTCTCAATGCTACTTCCGTCATTGATAATGAACATTTGTTTATTAATTGTAAAATTAACCCCAGGAAACAGTCTTTGTTGTTAAAATATACAATTTGATTCAATTTGACCATAACAACAACCTACCAAAACACAAGTACTACACAAGATTCAAAAATAAGAAGGCTGAGGATGGGAACAATATGTTTTCTGAAACATGTCCCAAATAAGAGAAAAAACATCATTAGTTTAAGTAATTATAAATTTTAAATATATTATATATTTATTATATATTTTACATTTATAATATATTTAGGGGCCGGAGTAGTCCAGTGGGTATGGCGCCGCATTATACTACTCTGAAGGTCCCGGGAGCATCATAACATCAATAAGCTTTTTACAGCTTCCAAATCGACTATGCCTACTGATATAAGCACTTAAAATAACGTACGATAGTAACACTTGGCGGATGAAGCGTAGTCCTAGCCACACAAGCTTTCTTGTCAGTTTCTAAGGCGACGAAGTGTCGTATCTAAAAAAGAAATACTCTAAACGCAGACTAAAATGGAAACTAGGACCAAAACTCGTTGAAAGGCGTAATCTCCTACTAGCATAGAAGAACCGAAATACTCTAAACGCAGACTAAAATGGAAACTAGGACCAAAACTCGTTGAAAGGCGTAATCTCCTACTAGCATAGAAGAACCCTGTACGTTGTGTGTTAATGCACATGGGCGTATTTACGGGAGGGAATGAACGGGACCGGATCCCCACCCCAGAGGGTCGAAAAAAGTTGACGAATTTTGTTACTCTCTTAATTTTTAGACTGTTTATTTTTTTCAGCTGTGTACGCTAATATAATAGCAACTGGGTTTTTTAAACATACAAACAGGTTATTACACAGCATTAGCGTAAACGTTTGACAAATGAAATATAGCAAAATCAGTTCAGTCAATAAGTATTTTGTAAACAATGATTCAATAACGCGTATTTTATTGTGTTATTATCATTTATTAAAATGGGACTGATTTCAGGATGTTACACACGTTTTTCAACCACTTTAAAGACAGTATTGTTCATTAGCCTTCAGTTGCTTTTTTTTTTTTGTATGAAACCGGTTCGACTGGACACCCCCCCCAGACCAAATTCTAGATACGCCACTGTTAATGTACACAGTATTGTTACGACGATGTCACTGATCGTCTTATGGTACAGTGGAAAACAAAATAAATACACCAATTATGTCACTAATAACCAGTTTTAATTAATCACATTTAACAATTTGATATCAACAAGCCATTCAACAAGTGATTACACTCGTGCGGACGAAATTCAGTTAAATTTGTCCACACGCAATAATAATGTCAACTAATAGAGTCCCGCACAATAATCGCTTTTCACTAAATACCATTTGAGACACACTGAGTAATCGACTGACGTAAAACTGACCGTCGCCGGATGCTTGTATTTATACCCCGCTGGATGCCAGAATAATCGGATACGTTTCGATTAAACAGGCGCTCTCGAATCCGCTATAAACAGTGTCACTGTCTGGCCTAGAACACAGTCCCCGACCGTTGCGGTCTGGAATAGCCTCGATTGTTGACGCATGATAAGTGTCACGTGATTGTCTTTCATCTCAAAGTAGCAACAATATGTACGCACACAAACATTACGGCTAGGCTCTGCTGGGGTAGCCGAGAAAAGAGTAAAACAACGCACTTCATTGATTGACAATGTTCCTTCGCGTTAACAGTACACAAAATCAATTTTTAATAATTTATTTTTTACAAATCCTGACAATGTAAATTGCCAGTAATTGAAGAATCAAATAAAAATATATAATTATAAAATTCCTATAATACAGACTACTAAGTTTTACTTTTTTAAAATACCAAACTATAGAGGCTTTTCTAATCAACGCATACAGACTTAAAGTATCTGCAAGAACAAGTTTGTTTAAACAAGATTTATCTAATGTTCAATGAGACTTGCTATATTTGTCTCTGATTGACTTGCGTAGAAGTACTCTATATGATGAAGATTATTTTACATTAATTGTCTTTAAGCTGTCTATTTTTATCCTATCTACTGCCTGCCCTCAGTCTGCCGATAGAACTGAACCGTGTTTAAAGTCACAAAACTTAATTGACATCGAAAGAAAAAAATACTGAACATTCAATTTAAATATAAAAGTTACTAATTACTCTCGCGGGAGGGAGCGTAATCTTGCAGTAATTGCTGACCAACGATGTGTTAAATCTATGCTGTCACGTTAAAACTTGGAAATACTGTGTAAACTATAACATAGGAATATATATAATACATTTAATATAACCAGTGACTGTAAAAACTAAGTGCAATAAGAATCCAAATTCTAAGAATTAACTAAACTAAATAACGGCTTTCAATAAAGGAGATACAAAGAATTCAGTTTGTTCTTTTGTTAAAATTTTGTTTATTGTTTTCTAGTTTCTAAAATTTCCAGTAAATCCTTTTGATTACCTTTTTGTATGTTGTGCAGTAGTATTATGTTGTTTGTGTCATAAAGTGTTGTGTTTTAAGCAATGATTTGTAAAAACCTGAATTGGCTGTGTTATTTAAAATCTCTTGTTTATGTACAGAAATGGGATGTTTCAGAGCTTAGCGACAGTCTGCAAAACATTCTGCATAATCGCACAACATTCTGCACAGAGTATTTGATAATTTCTATTTTATTTTTAGTACGGTTCTTTATTATTTACCAGTATTCAGATAAGATTACGTTTATTTACTGACACCATGTTAAGACCCCGCGGTCTTTTTAACCTATTATTAATCTTATCTTTATGACTTACGACTCTGAAGTTTGGACTTCTAATAAACACACAAGAACAAAATTAATGACAGCAGAGATGGACTTTTGGAGACGTTCGGCAAAAGTATACAGACGTGAGAAAGTTAGAAATGAAGTCATTAAGGACAGAATGAATGTAAAAAATTCAATTGTTGGTTTTATCTAAACAAAAAAATTACAATGGTATGGACACACGAAAAGACTGGCACAGGAAAGCTTGCCAAGGAGAGTTATGGAATGGATCCCACCAGGAAGAAGGAAAAGATGAATCCACCTATCACCTTGGTAGAAGAAATTCAGACTATATTGAGGGAACAAGAAATTGAAGAAGGTGTTTGTATGGACAAGCAGCAGTGGAAGATAAGAATTCAATCACTTCTGTAATTTTTGGTTACGAAAAATGTGTAAACATTGTACAACCGGAATAATAAAAATTTAATCTTATCTGATATAAATGGAATTTAATTTTTTAAATGACACTTTTTTGTTATCTTGAATAAAATTCTCTATTGAATAAAATTCTTCAAATTAACTTTCTTGTTTTCTTTTTTTTAAGTAAAGAGCCTATAATTCTTTTGTCATATCCGTTATTTTCACAAATGCACGTCGTTGCGAAAATGTCAAATACTAGTAACTCTATTATGAACCATTTTACTCTACTGTAAAATAAAAAAAAATAAAAAATGATGTCTATAAGCTGTCAAATAAGGAAATAAATGACAATCTATTAACGCATTTATTTATTAATCTTTATAGAATTTTAGACATCATAACTTTTCATCCTAGTCTGTCATTAAATGAACAGAGTACACGATTGTGATGTCAGCTGTAAGGTGACATTTGCATTTATCATCGGCGTTCACCGCGTTGCGTCAAATTACACTTATAAATAAAACGGGCGCGCCACAACTCGCAATCATTTATAATGCTCATATGTCGTGTCTGTCCCAGATGGGTCTCGTCACTCTGACTTCTCTCTCATAAAACGGCAGTACTTACTCCAATCTGCATAAAACGTTTTATAACACTAAACTGAAACCTACAAACCCGAATAGTGACAGTCGCTTATAAATATTAGTAAAATTTATAACTTTGTATAACGGATGGTATCCTAATTAAAATCTCAGGAGAGAAGAAAACGCAAAAGAACGGGATACGGCAGCTAGATTATCGCGCGAGGAAAACGGATTACCCTTACTTCATCCTGACACGCTATCACTACCATGAATGTGAAAATATCGGTATGGAGAACTATACGTGACTTCCATGTTCTAAGATTTATATTTAAAATCAATTTCAAAATGAAATATTTCTATAGAAATATAAATATTCTTTCGTGGTCAGCGTCGAAGAAAGAAGTATACCACCTCACGTTACCGCACTTGATTTTCTCTGATGAAGGCAGCCGATGGCATTGCCGAAACGTCTGGTTTTGCAGAAAACATTGGACCACGGCCAAACAGCCCGGGAAGGAATTTTAACAACAAACTACTTATTTGTTGCCGATAACGTAGTACACATAAAAAATTATCCCCTCCCCCTTCAACTACCCTTTTCATTTATAGATATTTCATCTACCTTTCTACAGTGGATTATTATGACCTTCTTTTCACGATACTTTATTTATTAAAACTTAGTACTTTACTCTTGTTTCAGCATAGCTGAACAAGAGTAGCTGAACATTTTAAACGTTTTTATCTGATAAAACCTTCCTCTTAACCGATCTTCACCAAAATCAATAGGCCTTGAGTCCTCTACAACTCAAGCACATATGCAAAAAATTATTTGATTCTCAGTTATTTTCTCTATGTTAGCAGTCTTGATAACAACTTTGTCGAATTTTGTTGCTTCTCTGCTATTTACAATTTTCCCTCGAACGAGGCCTTTCGGTTTCCCAACCATTATCAATTTCTTCCTACAACAAGAAAATTGTTGTAGGTTGTTGTAGGAAGGACTTGATAATGCTTGCGAAACCGAAAGGGCTCGTTCGAGGGAAAACTGTAAATAGCAGAGAAGCAACAAAATTCGACAAAGTTGTTATTTGATTCTGTTTGAATATGCGGCAGTTATCGTTCGCCATAGAAAAAATTCTACACACATACACACACATACACACACACACACACACACACACACACACACACACTTTTGGGAAAATGACTTTTCTTCATGTTTTCAGGTAGTACAATCAGAATCAGTCCTTATCTTGAACAAAAATTTTTTCGCCATCACCATATGGATGAACATATGGAACATGGAAATATAAACTATTCATTTTATTAATTATTTATAAAGCCCATTTTATTCACTTTATAAAGCCCAATACAAAAAGAACAAAATTAATTACTGAAATTAAGAGGCCAGCTGTTGGGCCGTGGTCCACTATAATTATCATTCTGATGGATGTTGTAATCAGACGTGTCGGTGTAACGTCTGGAGGCCATCTACACTTCACGTGTCGGTATTAAATACAACTGACCGTTCACTGACCGTTCGTTGACCGTGTTTCACTGTTTCACCACGGCCCAACAGCCTGTATCTTACTACGATGCCGGCCGTTAAATAGGTTACAAAACAAAAAAAAATTTAAAATATTTCATAAACTTATTCTGATATTTTTATAATGAACATTATTAAATGATCCATTTACGTTTAAATTCATTATATCTTTCTAAATTCAGTAAAACGTAATGCTTTGTATTTTTGTACAATGGTTTAACGTTTTTTTTTTTAAACATTCATTTTACTTCCATGTTCCATAAGGAAATGGAAGTATGGTGATGGCAAAAAAACCGTGTTCGAGATAGCTGCAGATTCTGATTACTATTGTATTGTATTGATACTGATTGTATCAAAACACGAAAAAACTCATTTTCAGTGTCTGTCTGTCTGTCTGTCTGTCTATCTGTCTGTCTGTCTGTCTGTCCGTGTGTAGATTTTTTTTTTGGCAAACGATAAGAGCCGCAAATTCAAACAGAATCAAATAATGTTTTGCATACAGCCCTGAATTGTAGAGTACTCAAAGACCTATTGTTTTTGGTGAAGATCGGTTAAGGGAAAGGGGTAGTTTACCAGCAACGTTTTAAAAAGGGTAATTTTTTTCTATGGCAAACGATAACAGCCGCAAATTCAAACAGAATCAAATAATGTTTTACATGCAGTCCTGAATTGTAGAGTTCTCAAGATCTACTGTTTTTGGTGAAGATCGGTTAAGAGAAAAGGGTAGTTTACCTGCAACGTTTTATGTTTTAAAAGGGTAATTTTTTTATGACGAAAGATAACTGCCGCATATTCAAAGACAATCAAATAATTTTTCCATACATTCCTGAATTTTTAAGTACTCAAGGTCTGTTGATTTTGGTGAAGATCGGTTAGGGGAAGGGGTAGTTTACCTGCAACATTTTATGTTTTAACACCGGTAATTTTTTCTATGACGAACGATAATTGCCGCACATTCAAACAGAATCAAATAATGTTTTGCATGCATCCCTAAATTGTAGAGTTCTCAAGATCTGTTGTTTTTGGTGAAGATCGGTTAAGGGAAAGGGGTAGTTTACGTGCAACGTTTTATGTTTTAACAAGGGTTTTTTTTCTATGGCAAACGATAACAGCCGCAAATCCAAACAGAATCAAATAATGTTTCGTATACAGCCCTGAATTGTAGAGTTCTCAAGACCTACTGTTTTTGGTGAAGATCGGTTAAGGGAAAAGGATAGTTTACCGGGAACATTTTATGTTTTAAAAGGGTATTTTTTTTATGACGAATGATAACTGCCGCATATTCAAAGAGAATGAAATAATGTTTTGCATGCATCTCTACATTATAGAGGACTCAATACCTATTGATTTTGGTGAAGATCGGTTACGGGGAAAGGGTAGTTTACAGAAATCCTTTTTGTTGTAACAAGAGTAAAATACTTAATATTGATAAATAAAGTATCCTGATAAGAAGTTCTTAATAATCCACTGTAGAAACGTAGATGAAATATCTATAAATGAAGAGGGTAGTTGAATGAAAATTATAGTTGAGGGGGGAGGGGTTAATTTTTATATGTGTACTACGTTATCGGTAACAAAGTAGTAGTTTGTTGTTAAAATTCCTTCCCGGGCTGTTTGGCCGTAGTCCAATATTTTCTGCAAAACCAGACGTTTCGGCAATGCCGTCGACTGCCATCATCAGTAAAAATCAAGTGCGATAACGTGTGGTGGTATACGTTAGTGACCACAGTACTGTGGTTAAGGCTGAAGCAATAAGTGGAAAGAAGTAGTTTCTATGGATACATTTCATTTCGTAAATGATTTTAAATATAAATCTTAGAACATGGAAGTCATGTATGGTTCTCCATACCGATATTTATTGAATTACTGTACATATCAAATTAATTGAACTAAAGACATTGAACATTTCACATAGACAAACGTGTTCGAGATAAGGGCTGATTCTGATTGTACTACCCTCAAAACATGAAGAAAAGTCATTTTATGCAAACTGTCTGTGTGTCTGTCTGTATGTCCGTGTGTCTGTGTGTAGAATTTTTTCTATGGCGAACGATAACTGCCGCAAATTCAAACAGAATCAAATAGCTTTTTGCATATGTGCCTGAGACGTAGAGGATCAAGGCCTATTGATTTTGGTGAAGATCGGTTAAGGGAAAAGGGTAGTTTACCTGCAACGTTTCATGTTTTAATAAGAGTAAAGTACTTAAATTTGATAAATAAAGTATCCTGAAAAAAAGATCATAATAATCCACTGTAGAAAGGTAGATGAAATACCTATAAATAAAAAGGGTAGTTGAAGGGGGAGGGGGTAATTTTTTTTATAAATTAAAATGGTAGTTGATGGAGTAAGTAAATTTTATAAGTTTTATATGTGTAATACCTTACTGCCAACAAAGAAGTAGTTTCTATGGAAACATTTCATTTCACTTTAACAAAATTCTATATTTTTTATTTTAATTTAAATCACGTATGAGTGAAAATATATCGTTCCTGGCGGGACACACACACACACACACACACACACACACAATTCGCGTTATTACTGGCCTCAATAATGTTTATTTCCTTATGTTTGAAAATTAAAATAATAGTTGAAGGGGGATAATTATTTATGTGTACTGCGTTATCGGCAACAAAGAAGTAATTTGTTGTTAAAATTCTTTTCCGGTCTGTTTGGCCGTGGTCCAGTGTTTTCTGCAAACCAGACGTTTCGGTAGTGTCATCGACTGCCATCATCAGTGAAAATCAAGTGCACTAACGTGAGGTGGTACACGTTAGTGACCACAGTAATGGTAGTCTCTATAGAAATATTTCATTTCGAAAATGATTTTAAATATAAATCTTAGAACATGGAAGTCATGTATGGTTCTTCACACCGATATTTATATTTAAAATTAATTGTACCAAATAATGTACGTATGTCAAACATTCTCCACAAGACAGCATCTGAAATTTCATTACACATTCCAACCTCTGTGTGTGTGTGTGTGTGTGTGTGTGTGTGTGTGTGTGTGTGTGTGTGTGTGTGTGTGTGTGTGTGTGTGTGTGTGTGTGTGTGTGTGTGTGTGTGTGTGTGTGTTTACAACCGTTTGAGGTTATGTGTGTAAGCATACAATATATTTTACATAAACTGTGTGCTGAGTCAATGATTCAGCGCGAGTTTAGTAAATGTATTGGCATTTATTTTTTTTGACGGTAAAGACAGTACGAAAGTTAATGTAATAAGGAGTGCTGCTCTCTACCCGCGGATAGGAGAGGCTACCGTTTTCGTGTTTTCACCGTTTGATCGGTGTTTCCATCTACTGAGTTTTTCCCGCAGCTCGGCTGGGTTTTTAAACAACAGTGCTGCAGCCTGGTGAGAATTTCCTTACAAACGGACAACGAACGGAACCTTTTGTGAAAGTTTGTCTCAAAATGGGAGCCTAACTCACAACATCGTAGAAGATCTCTTCGGTGGAGAGTTTAGTGTAAAAATCTAGCGTAGACTTCTTTTAAATATGAGATAAGTTCTTAATGACTGCGGTGAGTTTTGATTTAATTATATACTAAAT
This sequence comes from Magicicada septendecula, assembly GCA_034769895.1. Lineage (NCBI taxonomy): Eukaryota > Metazoa > Arthropoda > Insecta > Hemiptera > Cicadidae > Magicicada > Magicicada septendecula. The sequence goes on from CM068372.1 coordinate 8,696,109, forward strand.
TTTTAAAGGAGAAAATGTTTTTTTAGTAAGCTTGAGTAAGCCCCCACTTGTTGAATCATGCATGGTGAAAGACGTAATTGTTCGTAAAGTTTTTATAAACCAATAAAACTTGAGTATTGAAGTGTCAGAATCTCGGCTTTAATACCTAAAGTACAATAACCACAATATATTTAATTTTACACTTTCATTAACACCGATGTAACGAGATTCGGTTGAGCACTTAACCTGTTACATAATGTGTCGTCATTAAGTGGTATAAAGTTTTGCTACAACATCTGTAAAACTTTATACAAATATAATTGGGAACTTACTCAGGCACGTTTTAAACGTAAATCATGTCACATTCAAAGTTATAGTATTCTCAGATTCTATGCAGTAAAAACTATGTGTTTTAAATAAATTCTGCGCCACGTGGTAACATCAATTTCACTCAAAGTAATAAGATCATAAGATGTCACAGAGCCAAGATACATTATTATATTGCAAAAGCAACTCACATTCAGTGAGGTTCAAGTTATAAAGCGTTATAAAGAATCATTGTTAGAGAACTTTTTAAGTAAGGCATGTTGGCCAAAATAATGTTACCAAGTTTTATTATGTACAACATAACTAGGTGTTGTTTTTATTTATGTATTTTGGAGGGTGTCCAAACAGTGGGGGCATTTGTGTGTGGTCTCTCACTAAAAATGTAATGTGTGACAATAGGGTTCACTGAACAGAGACAAGTCCTGCTAAAACTGAACGAAATGACATCTTAAGGCTCCACACTCGACACCGAAGAGACCACCGGCCGCAACAACATGCCAATCATGAAATCGCCACGCTATAAATAAGAGATCATCCTTCTGGGCACATATAAGCAGGTGAAAAATATCCATTTATATTCACACGTAGAATCAACATGGCACCAGTTATACATAATCATCAGTTTTACCGTTCAAGTATACATTCATTTGGATCCCCAATTGATGGGACAGTTTAGTGTGAACACTAAGTATTAATTGTAAATTTCAATACATGTATAGTAAATTGTCAGTTCAGAGACTGACATGTGTACCACACAGCATCCAACTTAGTTTTCCACTCATTTCTTTATAGAACTTTTGCTACAGATTTAAAGTCAGTTTTGTTATTAATATTTTCTCAAGTTTAATTTACTCTGCATTAAAACATATATTTTCTCTTATTTTTAAAATCAGGTTAGGTCATTTGTATAAAAAGATTACTGGGGAGGTAGGTGTTATTTTAAATTAGTTTCAACCAAGCTGTGCCTGTCGAAACACTTTTCAACTTGTTTGTCGAAACAAGGTTGTTGAAACAAATTTGTTGAGATTGGTTATAAGTTGAAGAAACATGTCCGTCTCTGACACACACACACAAATGTATTTTTTTTATATAAGGTGCTAATATGGTGCAATTTTTTTCTTTACATTAACTGGCCCTATTTTAGTCTATATAAATTCTTTATATTAAACATGGTAACTGGGGGGCGTTAATTATTTTAAATAATTTTATTTCTCACCTTAATTAAGTATTTTAGCACTTAGCCACTTAGGCACTTCTTTTAAATTTTTAATGTCCTGGGGACATTTGTATGCAATACTTTATGATAGACATGGTGCAATTAACCCACACCATGGGGGTATATTTATAGAAATAAATCTTTAATCCTAATTGGGATTCCTATAAAGCATAAGTTTAGAATTTATATACACCAGAAGGCTAATATAAAAAAAGGGCGTGGCAAGAGACTTTTATGTATTTGTATACTATTGTATATGTAATTTGTCTTGTGGAACGTGTTATGTCTGTATATTTCTGTGTACATTTTGGGGGATATATATATATATATATATATATATATATAAATATTATGCATTGCTGTACTTTTGGTGGGATATAGGGATTTTATTTATTATTAGGATTTATATACACCAGTAGACGAGTATTCTATCTCAATAATCGTGGCTGATCATTTCTTTATGAAAATTAATTATTTTATTTAACAAGTATAGTAAGTGTCACCTTTAAAGTTCATTTAAATTGGATGAATAATTACTTTAATTATTAATAGTAACTGTGAATGAAATTATTTACCTTCATCAATTTATATTCTGCATTTTAAAAGAAACATATGATATAAATTTTATATTTTAATAAATAGTTTAATGGGAGTTTTATTTTGAGGTTAATGATTATTTTACATTTTCAATTCATTGATGGTGACATAGCAATTATTTTCATGGACTCAGTTAATATTTTTCAGGTGGCCTTGTTGAGAGGGTATACTTCTTTAGTTAACCATTTAAAAGGGGAATTCTAAATCACTGTTGTTTTTGTTATTAATATTATGAGATAGAATAATAAAACCATTGTTAATTATTTAATTCTTGAGTTTTTATTGCAAGTCCCGTCTTACTGGATCCAGCGCAAATTTTAGCTTCTCTAGGCCTTAGCCTAGTTTTAATTAACTTGTAACCCCTCTTTACAAAAAGAAATATTCTTTTTGTTTCAACTACTCAAAATGAAGTAGGGGTTTCATTTGGTAGCAGAGCGCGCTTACGACAAGGGTCCTGTGGGTGTGACGGGGCTTGCAAACTTAGGAAATATTTTAAAATTTTCACAATGTTTAGTTCTTAAATAGAACTTAGAAAAATTTTCAAGGCCCTATATCCCAAGGTTGAAAATATTTTGTTAGTTTTAAGGTTTGAAACATATGTATATGTACTTGCCCGCCTTGCATAGTGAATAGTGCCACGTGGTAGGAAATTTTAGAAGGGGAATCCCTGGGCAAGACTTATCGCAGTCGGCGCTTAGTTAGTTTGAGTTTACCTTACCCATGTTTGGGGAGGTGTTGCGGTTTTTTTGTGATTAGGCGGTATGGCCCGATCGGCAGTCGGTTTCTGCCGATGAATGGTAGCCGGAGGTAACCTAAGAAATGGTTAAAATAAATTTTCGTTGGTCGGTATTTTGTTTTTCGTGTTGTGTGTGTTGTGTGTGTGTCGCGTTCCTTTTGTCTGGTGTAATCGAGTGTGAGCTGTTCAGGTAGTGGGCTAGTTCTCGCATCGTTAGGTGGACCCGCAGTCTACTCTTTGGAAGTATAGTACGCGAGTTTTTCTTATTCTAATCTTATTATTGTCATTATGTTTATAGGTGTTAGGTATTTGTAGGGTGTTGTGTTTTGTTGATAGTGTTTTGCGAATTGTGTAATTCTGGCGGCGCTATGCTTTCAGCCATTGTCTTCCCCCGACCACCGGGAGGAACAGAAATTACCCCACCCTCTCACCCCAGTTCTCCCGAAATTTTCGGTGATAGATGGATTTAAGGACGACCAGCTGCTGGTTTTCTTGGACCTTGTCCTGCAGTTGGCCGCCTATCCGGGTATATCCGATGGGGAGGTCTTGTGCCTTATATACCCGTATTGCCAGGGTACGTTGCAACAGAAGGTCACCAACACTTGGCGTCAGGGCGGCACGGTCGACACTTTTCATGCGGAAGTGTTGGATTACTTCATGTATCCTCCACGACGTTCCAAGCTTAGGCTGGATTGGTTCTATCGTTATCAGGCCGACGGAGAGCCGTTGGGGGACTACGTGCAGGACATACGAAAAGCTGCCCGGGTATTAAGATTAGGGTTGACCGACACCGAAGTCCTAGATATAATTATAGGAGGACTGAATGACCAAGACGGTTCCCGTTTGGGAAGGTTTGGGAATCGTCCAAATAATTTCGCGGAGATGGCCCGGTGTTGTGTTGCTTCAAATACGGTCCGACCAAAGGTCGCAGTAATTGTTCCGGTAAATCCATTTCTGCCCAAGGTGGATCCAGAGCCGATAACATCATCATCGCCTACGCCGGAAGATAAGAAGTCACTTGATGGTGGAGCTTTACCATCGTCAGTAGAAGTTAATTTAGACATTGCACATGGACCTGGACAGCTGGATTCCAGGTTGAGTACTGTTGAGGAAGTTGTAGTTGCTGAGAGTGGTGAAGAAGAGGAATCGAAGTAGGAGGCAGAAGAGTGGTCTGCACATGCTACGCAGGGGAGTATAAGTGTAAGTGTTAGGGAGGCTGCAAGTGTTTCTGAGGTCGCGGATGGACAAGGGGATGTCCAGTCTGCAAGTGTGGTAGAAGTAGATGAGGTAGAAGTTGGGGAGAAACTGGGTGGCAGCGTTGTAGAGTTTGTGGGTGAGAATGATGTAGTGTGTGAAGATGTGCAGACGCTTTCTGTAAGTATTGTTGAGGATTCCGAGGAATGGAAAGAAGTTTCAGCTGGACCAGGTGAGCAACTAGAAGATGAAGATGTGCAGTGTCGTGATGATGATTTGGATTATGTAGAGGAAGAAAAGGAAGAGGTGGAAGAAATAGAACCAGAAGCAATGGTAGAAGAGAAGAAGATAGAAGCAGAGGAGTTAGAGGTTGAGGATAATCCAAATCGGGGTAAACGTAGAAAGGTAAGTTACCTTGATTATAATTTAGAGGAAACAAATCAGTATTGCTCTACACAAGATAGTTTCTCAGAGAGTGATGTCCACAAGGAACGGCGTCCTAAAGTTCGTCATAAAGAACGGATTCCTAAAGTTCGTCATAAAAGGGTGAGACAAAGCGGTTGACGGGTAGCGGGTGGATGTTCCCCACAGTCCCAGTGGTGTACATCTACTTCAGGGTTGCGCCCCTGCCTCCGCGAGCCTTGGTTTTCTCCACCTATCCTTATTACCGGAGGGAACCATGTCCTTTACCTTAGTCCTAGCTGTTGAACTTTCAATGATCCTTGCCCTTTTCATCTTCCCAATTTTCCTACCCCTCCCCTCAGAAAAAAAAAAAAAAAAAAAAAAAAAAAAACATCCGAGAGGAGTCAGAGAGAAGTTAGTTGGAAAACTTGTGACTACGTGGGTAGTGAGTTTAGTGTCGTTTTCATTTTTTGTTGTTGTAGTTTGTCGTTGATTTTGTAGAGTCCTGGCCATGCCGCATTCCCTAGTTGCTTTCCGTGGTAGTTATTGTTGATTAAGAGTAGGTTGTTCGAAGTTGCTGTGCTGAAGTATACCCCCCTCGTTAGTTCTGCAGTATTGAAGACCAAGTAAAGGGATTGATGTTCGCGTGCCCTCGATGCGGTTTTCTCTGTCCGGCTAATAGGGGCCGTCCGCCCTAGTATAGGGATGTTTTTTTTAACGACTAGTTAGATATGTCAAGGATATGTGATGCCTTGTTTTAGCATATGGCTGGTCAGTCCATATGTGGACAATAAAATTATGGGCGCTCACATACCAAGGTATTAGTTACCTTGTTTTGGTTTCGGACGCGTGTGTGAGTGGCAGTAGGAGGAGTAGGTGGTGGTCACCAGAGAGTGTGACGTATTGGGGCGGTCCTGTGGGGTTGGTCTGGCGGAGAGAGTCGCATGAGGATGGTTGCATTGGCGTTGAGTTTTCCAATCCAGTAAGAAAAAGGGGGGGGTTGTTGTTGTCCTGAGTAGGTATCAAGTTGGGCCTCAGTCGGTGGGCGAGCCTCAGGAGGCCAGAATAGTTACGTAGGAATCTTTCTTTGGTCTTTAGCTCTCTCTCTCTTGTGCTGTATGCGGACTCTGATCAGGTCAGCATGCAGCACCCGCACACTTACATAATACATATCTTCTTTCGTCTCTTTCGTTTTCCTTTTGAATTCTGTTCTCCTGAGAGCAAGCTCAGCTGAGCCAACCCAACCACGACGTCCACTGGTATCTTTTGGGGAGAGGTACACTGCAGGGTACCCTCCTGGCATTTAACGTTGGGGCAACTATGTTGCCCTTTTGGGGTGAGGGTGTGCTGAGTCAATGATTCAGCGCGAGTTTAGTAAATGTATTGGCATTTATTTTTTTTGACGGTAAAGACAGTACGAAAGTTAATGTAATAAGGAGTGCTGCTCTCTACCCGCGGATAGGAGAGGCTACCGTTTTCGTGTTTTCACCGTTTGATCGGTGTTTCCATCTACTGAGTTTTTCCCGCAGCTCGGCTGAGTTTTTAAACAACAGTGCTGCAGCCTGGTGAGAATTTCCTTACAAACGGACAACGAACGGAACCTTTTGTGAAAGTTTGTCTCAAAATGGAAGCCTAACTCACGACATCGTAGAAGATCTCTTCGGTGGAGAGTTTAGTGTAAAAATCTAGCGTAGACTTCTTTTAAATATGAGATAAGTTCTTAATGACTGCGGTGAGTTTTGATTTAATTATATACTAAATTTTTAAAGGAGAAAATGTTTTTTTAGTAAGCTTGAGTAAGCCCCCACTTGTTGAATCATGCATGGTGAAAGACGTAATTGTTCGTAAAGTTTTTATAAACCAATAAAACTTGAGTATTGAAGTGTCAGAATCTCGGCTTTAATACCTAAAGTACAATAACCACAATATATTTAATTTTACACTTTCATTAACACCGATGTAACGAGATTTGGTTGAGCACTTAACCTGTTACATAATGTGTCGTCATTAAGTGGTATAAAGTTTTGCTACAACATCTGTAAAACTTTATACAAATATAATTGGGAACTTACTCAGGCACGTTTTAAACGTAAATCATGTCACATTCAAAGTTATAGTATTCTCAGATTCTATGCAGTAAAAACTATGTGTTTTAAATAAATTCTGCGCCACGTGGTAACATCAATTTCACTCAAAGTAATAAGATCATAAGATGTCACAGAGCCAAGATACATTATTATATTGCAAAAGCAACTCACATTCAGTGAGGTTCAAGTTATAAAGCGTTATAAAGAATCATTGTTAGAGAACTTTTTAAGTAAGGCATGTTGGCCAAAATAATGTTACCAAGTTTTATTATGTACAACATAACTAGGTGTTGTTTTTATTTATGTATTTTGGAGGGTGTCCAAACAGTGGGGGCATTTGTGTGTGGTCTCTCACTAAAAATGTAATGTGTGACAATAGGGTTCACTGAACAGAGACAAGTCCTGCTAAAACTGAACGAAATGACATCTTAAGGCTCCACACTCGACACCGAAGAGACCACAAGGCCGCAACAACATGCCAATCATGAAATCGCCACGCTATAAATAAGAGATCATCCTTCTGGGCACATATAAGCAGGTGAAAAATATCCATTTATATTCACACGTAGAATCAACATGGCACCAGTTATACATAATCATCAGTTTTACCGTTCAAGTATACATTCATTTGGATCCCCAATTGATGGGACAGTTTAGTGTGAACACTAAGTATTAATTGTAAATTTCAATACATGTATAGTAAATTGTCAGTTCAGAGACTGACATGTGTACCACACAGCATCCAACTTAGTTTTCCACTCATTTCTTTATAGAACTTTTGCTACAGATTTAAAGTCAGTTTTGTTATTAATATTTTCTCAAGTTTAATTTACTCTGCATTAAAACATATATTTTCTCTTATTTTTAAAATCAGGTTAGGTCATTTGTATAAAAAGATTACTGGGGAGGTAGGTGTTATTTTAAATTAGTTTCAACCAAGCTGTGCCTGTCGAAACACTTTTCAACTTGTTTGTCGAAACAAGGTTGTTGAAACAAATTTGTTGAGATTGGTTATAAGTTGAAGAAACATGTCCGTCTCTGACACACACACACAAATGTATTTTTTTTATATAAGGTGCTAATATGGTGCAATTTTTTTCTTTACATTAACTGGCCCTATTTTAGTCTATATAAATTCTTTATATTAATCATGGTAACTGGGGGGCGTTAATTATTTTAAATAATTTTATTTCTCACCTTAATTAAGTATTTTAGCACTTAGCCACTTAGGCACTTCTTTTAAATTTTTAATGTCCTGGGGACATTTGTATGCAATACTTTATGATAGACATGGTGCAATTAACCCACACCATGGGGGTATATTTATAGAAATAAATCTTTAATCCTAATTGGGATTCCTATAAAGCATAAGTTTAGAATTTATATACACCAGAAGGCTAATATAAAAAAAGGGCGTGGCAAGAGACCTTTATGTATTTGTATACTATTGTATATGTAATTTGTCTTGTGGAACGTGTTATGTCTGTATATTTCTGTGTACATTTTGGGGGATATATATATATATATAAATATTATGCATTGCTGTACTTTTGGTGGGATATAGGGATTTTATTTATTATTAGGATTTATATACACCAGTAGACGAGTATTCTATCTCAATAATCGTGGCTGATCATTTCTTTATGAAAATTAATTATTTTATTTAACAAGTATAGTAAGTGTCACCTTTAAAGTTCATTTAAATTGGATGAATAATTACTTTAATTATTAATAGTAACTGTGAATGAAATTATTTACCTTCATCAATTTATATTCTGCATTTTAAAAGAAACATATGATATAAATTTTATATTTTAATAAATAGTTTAATGGGAGTTTTATTTTGAGGTTAATGATTATTTTACATTTTCAATTCATTGATGGTGACATAGCAATTATTTTCATGGACTCAGTTAATATTTTTCAGGTGGCCTTGTTGAGAGGGTATACTTCTTTAGTTAACCATTTAAAAGGGGAATTCTAAATCACTGTTGTTTTTGTTATTAACATTATGAGATAGAATAATAAAACCATTGTTAATTATTTAATTCTTGAGTTTTTATTGCAAGTCCCGTCTTACTGGATCCAGCGCAAATTTTAGCTTCTCTAGGCCTTAGCCTAGTTTTAATTAACTTGTAACCCCTCTTTACAAAAAGAAATATTCTTTTTGTTTCAACTACTCAAAATGAAGTAGGGGTTACAACTGTAAATGAACCCACAATATTGCTGTTTTACTTTACCCTCTGATATATAATGGGTTTCTGCTTACCATGTAGCAGGCCATTATAACGCTTGATAAACTGAAATACACAAGTCACGCAAAACAGACTTACAACTGCCTAATGAGAAACAGTCCGTAATGGCAGGATAATTTGAATATTTACGTACTACACAAGATATCAACTCAACAGTTTGCCAACTTCTGCATGTAAAATTTACGTTTAATTTACTGATCTATACTTTGGCCATGGTTCTGAGACTCACATATTAAAACCCCATTTGAAAACAAAGTGAAAAAGACAGAAATTAGTCATTTACTAATTACAAGTACGAATCGGGAAGTAACTTGGAGGTATCAGATAAAGTGAATGAAAATTAAATTTGTCGGGTTTATCATAAGGAGTAATGACTTTATCAAACTGAATCTCGAAGGCAAGACTTTAGGAAAAAAGGATGTGGAAGGAATAGAGAGACATACTTGGAAGCAGTGGCGTAGATAGAGGGTGGTCAAGGGGCAGCCGCCCCGGGTGGCATAGCCAGGAGGGCGGCAAAGAGTGAGCATAAACTTGAAAAAATTTTCCAATTTATAAAACTAAAAACAACTTGTTTCTTTGATATGACTCTTCCTTTCATAAAACAAGGATAACCAGCCAGATTGTCTGTTGTCATAAACCTTGCGTGATAAACAATATTAGTCTATTTATCCTCAAGCATCGTAATTACGAGTCATTATTATAACAAATTTGTAGTGACTTTGTAGTAAGCTGTGCTGGAAAGAAGAACTGATAATCCCGGTTCGACGCAGCGAACGTGTTGATCATCAATTATTGATGAATATCTTGAGTGTGCGGTTTGTTTTTGATTTGTGGGTCTTGTGGGTATATCTACAATACTTCACGTGTATGTCATCATACCAATACTACTATTGAAAATCGATTTTTTCTTTTTTTTAATTTTATTTGAAACTGCTATGAAACAAAGTAAACTCAGTGGCGCCCAGTTCGAAAGGGGAGGGAAGAAATATTAAGAACTACAAGTTCTAAAGAGTTTACGAAGTCTTTTATTCAAGGAAAATTGAACCCTGAGTGTCAGAATATTACAATTAACAAGGAATCAACTTGCGATTATTAAATGGATGTTGTTAGCGACGAGGCTGTTGATAAATACAGTAAAATCAACGACGTGAATACTTCAAACGGTGAAAGTGTCAAAGTACAGTTACAACATTCAGTTGGTTCTAGTACCATGTTGCATCGTGTAGTATTAAAATTACAAGCGATGAAGGACAGAACATTACTAGCAACAATGTAGACCGTGTTCTCAGTGCTCCCCTACAAGATATGGGAGCTTGGCCAAGCGAGATATCTCAATCCACAGAGATCTAATGGTGGATAGAGGAACATGTCAGTTGAAGAATTAGGACAGCCATTTTCCTAAAGATGGTGCTGGACGATCCTTAAACAAGTATTGGCTTGATAAACCCTTGCGAAATGGCGAAAAGCTAAATCGCATTTGGATGTGTTTCTCTCCAAATAAAAATCTCTATTTTGCATTTGTTTCACTCTATTCCACACAAAAAACTATCAAACAAGCCATTTCAATGGTAAAACTGGGTTTTCGTCGTGGCGAAAGTTAAATCCCCGTATTCGGGATCACAAAAATAGTCCTGTAAAACGTGGAAAAAATCCTCGAACGGGTCATTGTCACAGTACACACTGTTTCACAACAAAATTTGGCAATGAGAAGACATCGAGAGTCAATTACTAACGATCAAAATCGTGGAAACGTCTGGGCTTTGTTAAAATACTTCTCTAAATTTGACCATGTCATGAGATCTCGTTTAAATTCAATCTCTCGTAAATCTGGGTGTATATCGTATGTTTTCCCAATTATTCAAAATAAAATAATAAACCTGTTAGGAGAAACAGAGCGCAAATATATTTATTACTACATGTAAGAAGGCGAAGTACTTCAGTATTATATTCAACACAACACCAGATGCTGCACATGTAGAACAGATGTCTCATATTATAAGATTTGTTGAAATTAAACACAATTTAGTTGATATCAAGGTACCCTTCATAGATTTTATTCCTTTAAAAGTGAAAACAGCGGAGGGGATCACAGAAGCTGTTACAAGTAAACTTGAGAGATATGGATTGAATCTTAGCGATTGCAGAGGTCAGTCGTATAACAATCAAACAATAATGTCTGGTATCCATTCGGGAGTTTAAAAGAGAATATTAGATTTGAATCCACTAGCTGCTTTGTTGCCTGTGACAACCATTCACTTAACTTGGTTGGAGTTCATGCAGCTCATGTAAATGTTCAGGCAGTGACATTTTTTGGGACAGTAGAACATCTATTCACCTTCTTTTATTGTTCCACTAATTGATGGAGTGTTCTTAAAGACTTCGAAAATATTACTCTAAAAGGACATTGTGATACCAGGTGGAGTTCAAAAGCTAATGCGGTGGAAGCAATATCCATTCAGCAGGATGAAGTGATCGCTGCACTGAAGAAACTGAGGTACACACCGGCTGATACAATGGATACGAGGGAAGATGCAGCATTAATAATTAATGCTATAGAAAACTTTAATTTTGTGACCTTTCTCTTTTTATGGACAGATATTCTTTCCTTTATGGACAAAATATAGAAAATCTTGCAGACCAAAGAAATAAGCTTTATTCAAGCATCGACACTTATGGAGGAGCTAACGGACAAATTAAACGTTTGGAGGAATGAGCTGTGTGACAATGTCATTTCTAAGGCATAGTAGCTATGAAATGAATGGGGTGTCAGTAACACAAAAAGGATAAGAAGGAAGCGCACGATGCCATTTGTCCAGACGAACGTGGGGAGTATCCAGACGATTCTGAATTAACCGTTCGGCAAGAAATGCGACGTTCTCTAAAAGAAATTTTAGACAAACTTTGAGTTAAAATTTCATGACGTTTCTCTAACAAAAAAAAGAGGTAGAAAAATGCTTTGGGTTCCTCTGTAAATTTGAGGCGTACGTAAGTGATGGTGATATACATTTTAAAGAACAGCTTTCCCAAATCAATATTAAGTGCACAGTGCTTGCAAAACTGTATCCACCTGACCTAAACAGTGAAGAATTGTTCAGGGACTTGAAAAACGTCATACTTTTATTAAAAAGGGGAAAATTTAACGGAGAACAAAAGGACTTTACACCTCAGGGACTGCTACAATACATTTATTCAGTGGGATTAGAAGCCTACAAAACACTAGCAAAAGCTTTAACAATTTTTATTACTTTACCAGTATCTGTGTCTTCTTGTGAAAGATCGTTTAGTAAATTTAAATTGTTTAAATCTTACCTACGATCAACAGTATCTCAAGACGGGGTATCAAATTTAGCGATACTTTCAATTGAAAACGACATTGCTTTGTCTTTATATTATAATAATTTAATAACCGACTTTGTAGCAATTAAGACCAGGAAAGTTACATTTTAAATGTCTCGTTTTAAATATTTATTTAACATTAAAAATAAATATTAAGTGTTTATTAATAGAAGACGGAACCATCAACCTGTAATGGTAAGTGATTTATTTTATTACTTTTAATGTAGTTATTTGTTTCACTTTATGTTGCTTTAGGATATTGTTTTGACGATTCCCTTTAGACCTACAAGGAATTTGCATCTTTATTAGAACTTTGTTATGCTATACATTTTTATATTACTACATTTTATATAGTCTAGATTTGTTACTAATAAATGTATATAAACTGAATACCGGTAATATTATAATATGTTATTTCTCAATTTTGACTTAACAAACATTCTTAAGACGTTTGCTGGTCGTGATTTCTTACAAAAATCTACACATTCGGTTTTATTAAGTACTTTGTCCACTGGATGAGCCTTCATTTTTGTTCTTTTCTGGAATCTCAGCGGAGTATAAATATAAGCATTCGGCGACGCTCAGTTTCAGTTTAAGTGGCGATGTATTCGAGTGAGGTTCAGTTATTGTCGGGCGATTTACACAGTGCGTCTCAAGTACTGTTGTGACGATTTAAATTTAAAACAAATTAAAAAAAAATTAATAATAAAAATATAAAATGGGAATTCTGTAGACAAGCAAAGTCTTGATTGTTTATTATGTCGAACTGTAAGACTGTATTACTAATTAAAAGTTGGAACTATGTTATGGCGGAGTATTGACTCCGCGTCGTTACAATTTTCCTGTTGTAACAATGTAGGACTTGAGATGCGACGTTCAATCTGTAAACAGCTCCAAGCGGAGCGCTGCACAAAATGTTTTTTTGTTTATTTTGTTATTAGCTTCAACAGTGTGGAGATCTATGTAACTAAAATGTAGAGTGTTTTAACACAAAGATGTGAAAGAATAAAATAAGTGTGTAAGGTGACATCTCCTATTAAAAATATGTTCAATTTATTTTAGGGTTCCGTCATAATGTGTAACGAATATGTAAACTCAAATACTACTGTGCTATTACAAATGTGATGTGATTAACTGGGAAATGTGAAGACTAAGACCTCAACTGCATTTACACTACCACTGAGAAACAGGACGACTTCATTCTAGATGACACAGTAACATCCACTTCATCATTAGTTGACTCCGAGGACCTCCACCGGAAAGACTACCACGATGATGACCCACTATTAAGAGAGTACCGAAGAATCACGCAGCAGGACATGGACTGAAACGATTAACTAGAGGTGACGCGGAAGCTAGTCTTCCGTCCATAATGTATTTTTTTAAATATAAGTAATTTTAAATGAAAAAACTTTAAATGACAATCTCTAAGCGTTAAGAATAACAATGTTGTAACAAGAAATTTCAGAAATCATACTTTGTAACATAACTTTTGTGATGTAGCTTTGGAACATCGCACAACAAAATGAAACCATTCTTCAAATGGTATTTTAAGTAATTATGTAATTGACTAAAGAAGTAGACTAAATTTGAAAATTCCTAATTAGTTTAAAAAGACTCGGATCCGAGGTAAATACACTAACTGTATTATCATTTTTAATACAGAAAACCCCCTTACAATTTCAGTGTAAGCTAAAGATTTTATTTGTAATGTATTATCAATCATACGTAAATAAAGAGATGTCATCTTTGTTACATACTAAATTGAGTGCATAAATCAGCAGACTTCCCTCCCCAGTTTCCTTTTATTAGAGTACTTATAATTATTGATAGTGATTTGATTAATTTTTAGTTTGTTACAACGAAGGCAGCCTGTATAATTGGCCAGAGTCAATTATCACGGGTTCCCTAGGTTATAACGTAGCCGAAACGTTATACTGTATTAGTGAAAAGTGATTATAGTACGGAATTTTTTATAGCTGACATTATTATTTGTGTGCGAAGATTAACTTGAATTATTGTACGAGTATAATCTTGTTGAATAACTTGTTGAATATAAACTGTTAATTGTGATAATTAAAACTGGTTATTAGTGATTTCATTGGTGTCTTGTATTTTGTTTTCCAGTGTACCATACGACGATCAAGGAGACCATCGTAAAAATACCATAAACTCGATAAAAGTAGGTTATAATTTTCCTGAGGATGCTGAGCAGATAGGGAGGATGTTGATGTCTCTAGGGGCGGAAAGCAGGTGGGAATAAAAAAACGCTAAAATATTTGGTCGCCTAAACGTTTAGTGTCAGAATTTTATAGCGGACACTGTGAGAAAGTTTTATCTTTTTTACATGTTTCTTTTATTGCCTATTTCGATTCTTCGCGACAGCCTTACCCCCATTAAAAAGGCAAGTTAAAAAGACATATTCGTCTGCCCAAAGTGTTGCCGCTTTATAAACAGGCAAAACGCTCAGTTAGCAGCTATGTTCGTTTTCGAAACTGACGTACAGCAGATACTACGTACCTATTTGTGTTTTGTTCGTTTAGTCATGTGTTTCTCTGTTTTTTTTTTTTTTTTTTTTAATTCGATTATTTGTGTTCTGATTTGTTCTGTGTAAGTATAATGGGACTCAGATCCCGTTGAACTGGGCCCCTCTTCTTCTGCCGGCGAATGGTAGAAAATAATCTAAAAAGAACACTTGGTACAAGAAATAATTCGAATTAAATTTTAGGTTAAGTTTTAGGGTTATCACAACCGGCAACAGGTGCAGGTGTTATGTGTACCCACGCTACGCCTCTGCTCCTGAGGAAATCTTATCCAAGCATGACTGGACACGCTGCTTGGTAATGTTATCTTAGCCACCGGTGGATTCCTCCATAGCGAGAAGTACCCGACGGCTCCATGAAGTGAAGTTGCCATTTCCATTTACAAGGCTGCAGAATGTATAAGAAAGAGATTGCGTTGCGTTGCGCTGTTGCATGTCTAGATTGTAGCGCCCGGCACGAGTCCGATGACTGCCAGAAAATAACACCAGTTCTAGTCACAGTCGGGTACATAAAACTGAAATAAAAACCGCCAACGCTATTGTTAGTCAAGTGTCGATGGTGAAGATAACATCAGCAAGCAGCGTGTCCAATCATGCTCGGATATAAAACCTAAATAAAACCACGCTTCTACCTATATAAAACCGTTGGTACATCTTCACAAGTGAGCCTCCTGCTAGATCCAATCACTGTGGCACGGTTTTGTCGGCTTTCCATCTCGTTTCAAAGTGCCCTGCTCTTCAACGTCTGCGAACCAAATTTAATATCGCTTCAGATGTTAGAAGAAGTTTAAATGACAAAACTGCAGCCGCCCGTATGCTTTTCTTCATAAAGGAGATTTAGTTGATGGCAAAAAATGTAGGTACGAACTATGAAATTTATAAGAACATTAAAAATTATGAAATTTCTAGGACGATTAAGTTAATGGATGGATATGTGGTCGAGATTGTTATTACCGTTTTATTTATTATATATATTTATCATTATGTAACTTGTTGTTACATTTACTGTTATATAGGCTATTGTTTGTCGTTGCATATGTTATTAAGTGTTATATTTAATATATTTATATTTATGTTATATATCTACATAACGTGTATTTATAATGTTTGTGTTGTGTGGGACAATATTTCTCATTTCATTTTGCATTATTTAAACAAATATTTTTATTTGTTTAATATTTTTATTTATCTCATTTATTTTCATAATTTGGTATTTAAACAAATATCTAATGTAGTTTTTAAATCGTACCAGTTCCTGTGTATTTTGTTGCAATGTTTGTCTTCACTAAGCACCTTCTAGTTTAATATATGTTACTCCATCTGTATAAGAAAATCTGTATGATTTAAAAATTCATTTTTATAAATTTTGTGGTCGCTAATGACCGATGCTGTTGCAGCGAACTTATAAATAAACCATTGGTAGAAGTAGACGTGGATCGTCCGAGAATGAGATGGCTGCCGAAACAGGTTTACATAACCTAATCCTTGAAGAAGAAGAAGAAGAAGAAGAAGAAGAAGAAGAAGAAGAAGAAGAAGAAGAAGAAGAAGAAGAAGAAGAAGAAGAAGAAGAAGAAGAAGAAGAAGAAGAAGAAGAAGAAGAAGAAGAAGAAGAAGAAGAAGAAGAACGCCTTGAAATACTTGTTTTCCTATAACATGTTTATTACTAAAACATGCAATGTTTTTAATGAACGTGTGAAGTCAGTTATGATAAACTATGTGTAAGCAAAGTAAAGCACAATGAAAAATAGAAATGATACTAATGTCAACGGTCACAAATCACATCGTTAAACGTTTATTACCCAGCTGAGTAGTAAATGTCCGAGTGGGGTAATTACTCTCTAGTCGAAACGTTAATAATGTCCAGCTGAGAAATTATTGGCCGCAAATGGAACTCTCGCAGAGATGATTACAGGGTTAGCCACAACCAGTTTTATCCGATCCTCACAAGTCTATGCGCATGAAGGACTCGAACGTTGATGACATTCGGCAGGAAACACCAACACTAGCTTGGCTCTAATTACTTCTCTTACCTTGATTTCTTCACTTACTCTTTTTAACACTTATATTGACGATCTAGTAAGCAAATGGAAACGCCTAGTAATCTTTGGAATTAAGTTATCAAGAGACAGATATTTGAATGTGCTTTTGCTTGTTCACGACTTGCTTGTACTTCAAAATACAGAATCTACTTTACAAAAATCTGTTTTTAAGGTTCATCAGATTTGCAAACAATAAATATGAAAAATCTCCACTATAAAAACAAAGGTAATGGCAATTCGAGCAAAGAACTCAATAAAAACAAAAATAATGATTAACGATCGCATTTTAGAAAAAGTGAGCTGTATTAATTATTTGAGAAATTATATTGGCTACAATAGGAATTATATTGATGTTAAGTAAGTTTCAGACAATCTGTGGGACAATCAACCGTATTTTTGGAAACAAGGCACGTCGAGATACAGAACTAAAGCTGTACAACATTATGGCAGCCCCTCTTCTGTCCTAAGGATGTGACTTATGGAAACAACCACGAAACAAGACATTAAGAGCTCGGAAATGAAGTTCTTAAGAGGAGTTAAAAGGTGCTCTAAGGTTAACTGTATACGAAATAAGGTCATACGAGAAGAGTTAAAACTTTTTAACTTGAATTAAAAATAAAAGATTACAAACAACGGTGTAAAGAACACTCAGAAAAAATGTCAGATTCCAGACTGGAAATACAAGTCTAAAAATACAAACCTATAGGACACAGGTATGTGGATAGACTCAGGAAGAGAGGCGAAGGATCTTTGAAGACGGAACAGACAGCATCTTGCTTATGCCTTGTTGTAAAGATGATGATGATGATGATGATGACCTTAGCTTCTTCTTATACTCCTTGAGACCTCTTACGGTTTTTTCTTCTTTTACATTTGCATGTAACACATTATATGTTTAGTTTCCCCAATCAATTGTAAAAGTATCGCTCTTGTGTCGAAAATTTCCCACAATTTCTGTCTGTCAACTTTGTCAAACGCCTTAACGCTATCTACGAAGAGGAAGTATTTCCATGCTTTCCTATTATATTTTAAAGTCTGCTTCAGTGATATGTCTACTGCTTTTTTACTATTATTAACTCCAGTCGACATCCGCTCTTTACTTCCCAGCCAACGGCAGGTTTTTGTTCACCTCCGCACAATTGGTGGAGGGAGGACATTGTACGAGGTGGGATATTAAAAAAGTTCCAACTTTTTGTGCATATGTCTCCATTGTGGCTTTCGAGTAAGATAAGTGTCCTCTACGAGCGTTGCCAGCGTCCTGTAGAGTAAGACCAGTGGTAGAAGTGCTGCTACCTTTGAGCCTCTGGGTTTCATTTGGAGATCCACCTTTTAGGTTCTTCCGCCTTTAGTGCCGTTGGGAAATCTTTCTCTTTTGCCCCTAGGACCGTTGACTATTTGGTAGCTTTAACTCTGGCTGGGCCCTTGTTGGGTAGTATGAAAGAAAAACAAGAATTACAGAATAGAGTTGAAGTATGAAAACAATGAAAGACTCCCTAGCCCTCGAAAACGTCGGAGTGGGGGTCGAAAAGACTAATAATTGGTCAAGAGAGATCAAACAGGAAAGATTAAAGAAAGCGATCCCATCCAAGACAGGTCGAAGAAAGGTGAGAATCCAGCTAGTGCACATGAGGTGTGCTAAACCAGATCTAGAAACCTAATGGTTTTAAATAAGAATCGCCCCAACATGTATGTAACTACTAACTTCTATATCCTATTAAATTGTGGTCTATATTTATCATAAAAATCTAGCTTTAAAATTTATATAAACAACACGCCAAAACGGACGAGAGTCTTTTTTCTTCTTTAGTTAAACTGTTTACGACAGGTTCCAACTGAATTGTCATCAATAATTTGCAGATTCCAGAACTCAGTAGTTTGTTTGTAAACTGCTATATCTAACATTGACCTTTTAAAGGTAAGATTACAATATCGGAAAACTGTTGCATATATCGGGAATCAAACCCACGGACCAAATATGCGAAACAAAAAATCAACAACAATAAGCCACATTTAATCACTTTATACTAATGTACTTGTAGCTTTTTATTACTATTATCGATTATTAAATCGATTTTAACCTGTGTGGAAATGGGTAATTGACTGCCGGTCGCAAATGTGGTCGCGGCTTTGAGCAAATCAATTTCGGCGCGGTGCCTGTAATGCCATTAAACCGGTGCATTGAGGCGTAGCGGTAATCGTTCCGATACAACGCAAAGAGTGCACCATCCAAATCAAACATTAAACGCCAGTAACTACGTGTTTGTGATGACGTCAGCGTTTACTGTACGAACAAAAATCAAAACAGAAATGTGAATAACTACAAACGTGAACTGTACAAACGGTAGGCGTTTTAGTGTCAGTTATTGTAAAGTACTTTAAATATTTGTTTTGTCCAAGTTTAGTTACTTTCTTTGTAACGTAAGCTTTCACGGGTGGCATCAACATTACTAAATTGATAATAAACCGGGCTGTTAGGCCGTGGTCGGTTGCCATTCACTAGCAACATTGTAAATTGTAAACGTAATCCCATAACTGCAGTAAACCGTAGTAAATTGAAAGTGTGTCACTGTTGCAAACGTATCCAATGACTTAAATTGCAAACAAGACTCCGGCTGCAGAGTAAAATAGATTATGTCAGAACAAAGACGTTGAAAACGAATGCAAAGCTTCATATTACTAAAATGTAATACGCACACTCGCTTATTTATGTATTGAAGCGGCTGAAATGAGATTTCTCAGGCACGTGGCGGGATATACTTTTCAAAACCACTGATTCAATTAGTAAAGTGACCAAACCTGGTGTATTGTTCATGTTTTGTTTCGCTATATTTGGTGCATGGATTCGATTCCCGATATGGGCACATATTATAATGTAGTCTACTCTGAGTAGTCTAACAGTTCAAAATTATTAAATTGTACATTATGTTGAAAGTTTGGTTAAAATTCTATTGAAAGTGATACTCACATAGACACATAAACATCCGTACATTTTAATGAACATCTAGTCCTATTTTTGGGCCTTAGCCTAAAAAAATTTAGAAATTTCCTAAACTTCTTCTTCTTATTCTTCTTCTCCTCTTAAAGGATTAGGTTACGCAAATCTGTTCCGACACCCATCTCATCCTCGGACGACCCACGTCTCTTCTATCAGTGACTTTATAGTTCAGTGCCGCTCTCGGCAATCGATCCTCTCCCATCCTTTGCAGATGATCCCACCATTGTATTCTGTAAATTGAAATAATTTCTTTTTTGTCCTTTACTTTAAGTTCTGCTCTTATATCTTCATTCCTTATTCCATCTTGCAATGTATAATTTAAAGTATTTCGAAGAAACTGGATTTCAGCACTCTGACTCTTGCCGCATTTCTTTTTTTTCATGACCCACGCCTCACTCGCATAAATCAACATGGGTACTGCAATTGTCTTATAAAATTTAATCTTTTGTGCTGTGCCTTGTTTTATTTCTAAGATTTCTATGAATTGTACCACAAATACTTCCAAATCTATTTATCTTCTCTCTTATATCATATTGAGATTCATAGCTTACTGCACAGCCGAGATATTTGAAACGGCTCACTTGTTCTGAAGTGCTGTAGTTTATAACTATCTTAGTCCTCACTGGATATTTACGTTTAAAGGCCATGAGTTTGGTCTTTCTTATTGACACTGTCTGTGAGTACTCTCTTGCCACTTCTTGTAATTAAAACATAGCTTTTTGTAAATCATCATTATTTACAGTTTCCTAAACTAAACACTATATTTATTTAAATCTACATTTTCTTTTTATGTTCCGTTTAATTTCAATAAAATTTAAAAAATTGTGCAACTTTTTACACTTTTTTTACGTACTCTTATATTTTTCTCGCTATTTGTTGAGGAAGTGGGTTCAATCTGAACCCGTAGGGGGGAACAGTAGGAACCAAATGGGGGTAAAAGTATGGAGAAGCTTGTCATATTTTTTGGAAAATCTGTAGATATATTGAAAAGTGATTGTTAGACATGCCCCAAAGAGACAGACACACATATCGTAGACAGACAGACAGACAGTAGTGCGAGTTAAAAACTAAGAATTCACTTCTTCAAGGATTAAACCAAGGACGGTTTGTTCCGGTCTCAAATAGGCAAAGATTAGAGCTGGTCACTCCAGCGCTTACCCGGACGTCCCACACCTCTCCGTCCCCTCGGCTTATAGTCCCACAGTTGTTTCGGCATGCGGCAGTCATCCATTCGGTAAAGATGTTCCCACCAATTCTGGGCAAACCTGTCGAATATACTCATAATGTTCAGTTCCTGCCGTATATCTGTGTTTCTTCTATATATGAGCCCTTAAGACCTAAGTTTTGGAAAATGATAAAAAACTGTTTTACTAGCAAAATTTAACCTTTGCTTTTATGATTATTTTTTGTTACTACATACAATACATTTGCAGTATATAGTATTTTTGTACTTTGCTATCTCTTACGGTATGCTTGTAAAAATATTGAAACTATTGGACTCGTGCCCTTTTCAAAACTTATGAAATAAAAACACAAAATACGTTGTATATTTTTTTTTTATTTCACAAATAATTACTAAAATTAACATAACTGGTAGTATGTTATAATGTTTAATTGAAATATACTATAAGTAGATGATGAATTTCTTAACGTTAAGACAACTTATTCGATCTCTTCTCCATCCTTTGTTGGCCAGTCACATAAAATGGTAAGTGCTCATCAAGAATGTACTTTTTGAGTTGTTTAATGTCCTCTACTTTCTTGCAGTTTATTGGGCACTTATCATTGTGTGTTTTTCTAGTCGGAAAAGGTAATGGCTTCAGCTGATTTTTTAGCAAGTCTAAAGTGATGGAAAGTCAAACCGTCAATCATAGACCTTCAACACACCTGAATTCCTTTTTTCACATTCAAACCTGTAGTTCTTGGAAATACGTAGTAAAATCTACTTTTTCATTCTTAGGAATTTTCTTTCCCAAAGATTCTATGGATAAAACTTTCCTCTTGTAAAAATGTTTAATATAATAATTTAAAAAGTTTAAAAATGAGGGCATGAGTCCAGGACTAATGTCCCTTTCAAAAAAAAAACACAATATCGAATGGCATATTGTAGCTATATTGAACACTCGAGGATTGGTAATTATATTGAGCTCCTTTTCATGTAAAATGGTAAATCTAGGCTTATAGAATGCCGAACAACTCATATGTCAATTTCTCAAAAAATGTGAGTGATGCCCTTTTCAAAACCACTGACACAATTGATTTATTGCTTTTCATTATTATTACCATCGATTTAACGTGTGTGGAAAGGGGTAGTCGACTGCCGGTCGCAAACGTGGAACGCGGCTTCGAGTAAATCAATTTCGGCGCTGTGCCTGTAATGCCATTAAACCGCTGCATTGAGGCGTAGCGGTAATCGTTCCGACACAACACAACGCGCGCACAATCCAATCAAACACTAAACACCAGTATCTACGTGTTTTTGATGACGTCAACTTTACTGTAACAATAAAAAAGAAAACCGAACTGTAAATAACACAAAACGTGAACTGTATGTATAAACAGTAGGTGTTTTAGTGTGTTTCATGTGGCACGGATGACGTGGAAGACGACTTGTCCACGTGGTCACCTCGTGACCACAATTAGCATTCAGCAACTGCGGCTCAATATTGAAAACATGTGAAAAACAATATTTCTTTAATTCTTTGGTTATAATAATGAAACAAATCGATTATCCGTTAACTCATCTAAAAACCTCTAAAGATACAAAATAATTTCTGTTAGGGGAAAATACTAGTAGAAGTATATATTATTTAAAGACATATTCATTACATATAAAATAAACTAAAATTTTAAAATAATATTTGATGGTAAGGAAAAATCTAACGTAATTTCCCAGTTGGAAAGTTAATAATCCAAATGTAGAAGGAACCACAAAGTATATGCATAATCTACTTTATATTTATAAAGCTGAAAGTATTTGATTGACAGCTGATGCGTGTAATTTTGACGTGCTTTATAAATATGTGAAACTATGAGTCATTCAAAAGTCACGTGACACAATGGGGGAAGATAGGGTAATACAGTGCGTATAATGGGTTTTCGCTCGTATGTAGGCCTACTGCGTGACCTGAAAATTTACTCGTCCAAAAACTAAATGTAAGCAACTATAAATTTTAAATATTCATACTATCAAAACCGTTATTCTCCATCGTTTTACGAATTCATAATTTTTTACCATAAAAACCCCGGAAAAATAAAAAACTAATAAATAATACATTTCAACAATTTAATGAATTTTATAACTTAACTCGTCGTATTTCCGTTGTTTGTTAACGTAAACGGTCATGTTCGGCTCTAGTAGAAGGCCGGAATATTAAAAGTGGCAACACTGGAACCAGCTGATATTTGAGGCCGACTAGGCGTTCTTAATTTATGTATTCCAACAATCAAATCGCGTCATTTTTATTTACCGGTTAACAGCAGTTTTATAATTCTTCAATTTTTGCAAATTACATGTTTATTACGTGAAATACTGTTATATTATTTATTTAAGAAATATAATAATTAACTCATGCATATGATACGAATTCAATAATCCGAACAAAATCAATTCATTAGGCCTAACACTAATTCACTAATTTCTTCAACTTAAACGTATAGTACTAAGTACGCACAGACCTATAAATTAGATTTAGCTGTAAATAGGCCTACTCAAGATTTTAGTAATGCTATGAAATTAAATCAAAATATAACACGTTAACTTTAGCTATTTTATTACACAATGCTCCTAGGCCTCAGACACAACGTTGCCACGTTTAATATTCCGGCCTTCTACTAGAGTCGGCCATGTTCCGACCCATCGTATTGTCATCATCCTGTTCTCAGTGCAAGCCTCTGTTTAGGATAGAGATAAAAATTAATTACTACCAATAAGAGTTGTCTCCGTAGCCGACGACGTAAGCGGTTTAAATGAGAGGTTAAATACATACCTAACGGCTACCTCTGTGGAGTAGACATATCACAGTTTCATTCGCATTTACATAATTTACTTGATGATCATTTTCAAGTACATTTGCTAATTGTAAAAGTGTTTTCACTTCTACAGAAAACAAGTAATTTCAATGTAAAAGTGTCACGTAATTGTCTTTCTTCTCAAATTAGCAATATGTACGCATACAAACATTACAGCTGGGCTGTGCTGGGACAGCCGAGAAACGTGTAGAACGACACACCACTACATTGATCGAGAATGTTTCGTGGCGTAGCATTGCCTCCTCGATAAGCTGGTCATCCCGAACTGGTAAACCGTCTCTGAGGTAATACTTGGCCGGAGATCTAGGTAGACGACCTTGAGTTTTTCAATCAAATATATTGGAACTTACCGTCTGCGGCTTTTAGAAACAGCGTCTTTACAAAATTGACATGTTTCGGGACACTTGTCCCATCATCAGAATTTAAAACAATCGCGTATCATTTAAAGTTGATACACTTGTCAATCACTTAAAACATTAAAATCCAATATAAAACAAATAACTTAAAATAATATGATACTAAAATATTTACAGCGAGTGCGAAGGTTTACCGATGAGTAAACATGAGTGCGCGGTCGGTCTCCATACGATGTACATCGGTAAACCTTCGCACTCGCTATAAATATTTTAGTATCATATTATTTTAAGTTATTTGTTTTATATTGGATTTTAATGTTTTAAGTGATTGACAAGTGTATCAACTTTAAATGATACGCGATTGTTTTAAATTCTGATGATGGGACAAGTGTCCCGAAACATGTCAATTTTGTAAAGACGCTGTTTCTAAAAGCCGCAGACGGTAAGTTCCAATATATCTGATAAAACAACACGTGGCTTGGTACTAAACATTTGGAATTTATTCCTTTTAAACTTGAATTTTTGCAATCCTTCCTGTTGAATCCGATAGACAACATCGCTGGTTCTCTTTTTCACAGTGTTGGGTCCTTCCCAGTTAGTCTGAAGCTTAGTTGAGCGACCACGACATCGTTTTGGATTGAACAACCAAACCTGATTTCCTTCTTGGAAACCCACACTATTGCTGCGAATGTCATACCGAGTTTTCATTTTGTCACTCACTATATTCAGCTGTCCTCTTATCAATCAATTCATTTCTCGCAGTTCATTTTCTAATTGCGAGTAACAGTTCTGTGGCTTTTGGGACTGAGTCTCAGGTGCTCCAAATTTGTTTTGGTAGAAAATGTACCATCGTTACAATTTTTCACAACGATTTAGATTTTAAAAATGCATCACATCGTTCTAGAACAACGTAGCCCAACTTATTTTATCTTAAAGCCCGATACGCTAAGCCTGCAGTCTACTCAGACACGAAACAACTAAAAATATGTTTGTTAATATAAATTTGTTTAACAGTATAAAATAATTTAGTCAACTGCTTTAATTCTATACGTAATACCGTCACTGCTGTAGAATGTTGTAAATTGAAAGTGTGCCACCAATCCAATGACTTTTATTGCAAACAAGACTCCGGTTTCAAACACGTGCTAGAAGCAAAATAATTATAGTTACGACGGTCTAACTGATCGTCGTATGCTACAGTGGAAAAGAAAATACAAGACACCAATGAAGTCACTAAAAACCAACTTTAATTACCACAATTAACAGTTTGTAATCGACACGTTACTCAACAAGATTATACTCGTACAATAATTTAAGTTAATCTGTCCACATAAATAATAATGTCAACTAATAGACTCCCGCATAATAATCACCTTTTACTAATACACCATTTGGGATACACTGTGTAATAGCCCGAAGTAAACTAAACGGACCGTCGCTGAATCCCTATATTTATACCCCGCTGAGATCCAGAATAATCTGTCACTTTGGGCAACGTGTTAATCAAACCGGCGCTCTCAAATCCACTAGAAACAGTGTCCTTGAACACACTGCGCTGACCGATACGGTCTGGTATAGACTCGATAGTTGACGCGTAATTGTCTTTCATCTCAAAGCAGCAGCAACATGTACTGTATGCACACACACATTACAGCTGGAATAGCCGAGATACTTGTAGAACGTTCCATGTTACGTAACACTTTTCCGTATTACGTAACAGTATATTAAGCCAGGACATAGACACTGACAAACAATGCTCATTACTCATATTTAATACACACACACACACACACACACACACACACACACACACACACACACACACACACACACACACACTTATTTATGTATTGAACGAGTGACGCTAATTCTCAGTGTTTAATTCAAACGTTTGTCATTTGTATGTCGTCTGTCTCCTAAAATATGTCTAACAATCAGATTTGAATGTATCTACCAATTTTTAAAAGTGTGGCAAGATTTTCCATGGTTTTACTACACAGATTCCTACAGTTTTTAATGTTGAACCCTCTAGAAACAGGAAGAAAGAAATATGAGCGGATGAAGAAATTGTGAAAAATATCGCAAAAATTCATACGACATCAAATTGAGGGGAACGTAAACCAAAATATAAATTTAACTGAATTATAGTTCTTCGATTTTGTTGCTCATGGCGTGCCCGTTGAATAACTAATTATAATTATAATACTACTGACTCGGAACACTAAGTTTTTCATTGGTAAAAATCGAAATTTTTACCTTATAGCCTGTACTAGTTTTTGCTTATTATAAGCTTCGTCAGAGCTTTAAGATTTTTTATTTTTACCAACAAAAACTTAGTGTTCCGAGTGAGTAGTATTTAACTTATGATCAAATATGGTAATGTGGTTCAGGAAATTTCAAAATGTTGGAACCCTTCGGCCCAAAAATAGGGTCACGATTTTGATAATATCGTAAAATCTGTATGGGGCATCACATTCAAGAGAATTTCAACCAAACTGTAAACATAATATTCAGTTTAATAAATATTCAAACTATTAGATGGTCTTTAACAGGCTAGGGGCCAAATATAAGGATTTCATTGTCCATGACGTGTCCGTTACTTAACTAAATACAACTATTTCATTAACGACTCGGAACACAAAGTTTTTTATGAGTAAAAACAAAAAGTTTTACCTTACAACCTGAACCGGTTCTTCAGAACCTCTGAAGAAGCTTTTTAAAAGTAAAAACCGGTTCAGGTTGTAAGGTAAAACTTTATGTTTTTACTCATAAAAAACTTTGTGTTCCGAGTCGTTAATGAAATAGTTGTATTCAGTCAAATATCAGGATTAGAAAATTTGTAAGAATCCACCAGCGTGTGAAACTAAAGTGAGATTTAATCTAAATCTGAAAGTAGCGTTTCTTATAAAAACTATTTAACTTCGCACGCTCTAAAATACAGAATGGTCATCCGCCGGCGAAGCCTACATTATAATATACAGTGCACAATGTCTAAATATTTAATAAATTATATAGATTGGTAATTACCTTTGTCTAATTCCTTCTTTGCAACTTAATTATTTGCGTAACAACGCGTTTCAGGATCACACACGTTATAAAATTAAATCATGCACTAGTAACTCGTCGTTAAGTTTTTTAAAATTATAATACCACTGCACAACATTTGTATTCGCGTAAACACATAGCTATGTGTATTCACTCATATCAATCTATATTCACAATTATCAATCTATATAATTCATTAAATTACGCAACTTGGAGACCGTACCAAAAATGAACTCTAAATATTTGTATTATTTGGTGTTCTGCCCTAAGGCAGGTCTTCAAATGGTAAAAGCTCTCCAAACTGTCCTATCTCATGCCAGTCTTTTCGTTTCTTCGTAAAACCCTCTGATTTTAATGCTATCTATTAACTTCATTCTTATACACCCTCTTCTTTTTTCTCCTTCTGTGACATTCTCCGTGGCAGTTGTAACCAAGCAGTCTCTTCGTAAACAATGACTTAACCAATTCCATTTCCTATTTTCTATTACCTTCAGGATTCTTCTCTCTTCCCCTATTCTTCTTAAAACTTCATCATGCCTTACTTTATCAACCCACCTCACTTTTTTCATTGCTCGCTAAACCCATTTCTCAAATTCTTCTAATCTTTTCTCATTCTTCTCTTTCCTCAGTGTCCACGTCTCTGCACCATATAAAGCAACGCTCCACACATAACATTTGGCCAACCTTTATCTTAAATTCTTATAAATTTTGACACACAGCAGTCTTTTCTTCCTATTAAATGCCTCTTTCACTCTAACAATTCTTGCTCTAATTTCACGAGTGCAGGACATATCTTCACTTAAAATATTTATAGAATCTACTGAATTAAAACAATTAAATAAAAGTGTAAAGGCGTTTGGGTGAGTGGGACTGCGGAAGATAGTCACAAAAATTGCCAGATTTCTGGTCAAAAACCAACAACAACAGCAACAGCAACATTAACAACAAGAGAGTAGTAGGAGGAGTGTTCAATTGTGATGTGGAAAAATCGATTGGAGAAAACTGAGAGAATTCAGTGGGGTGAGATGGGAAGTGAACGGCTCAGCAACAGACAAATAAGTCTGTTAATGATGTGTGTGTGTGTGTGTGTGTGTGTGTGTGTGTGTGTGTGTGTGTGTGTGTGTGTGTGTGTGTGTGTGTGTGTGTGTGTGTGTGTGTGTGTGTGTGTGTGTGTGTGTGTGTGTGTGTGTGTGTTCCTGAATTAATCTACCGTTTTTTTTTTATTTTTCTGTATATAAGTATTTTATAACATCCAACTTTTCGCCATTCGGTATATACTTTGTACGTTTAGTGTTTCCTATATTATGTGCATATAAAACAAATAACATACACATTAATGTACATATTAATACAGATAAAACAAAGGTTATGATCACCACTCGAAGGAAAACCAGGAAACCTGAACAGTTAGAAATCGAAACACTAATCCTGCAAATAGTTAATCGGTTTAAATATTTGTGATGTTGTTGGATGGCAGAAGATAATGAAGAAATAAATTAAATAAAAAAAAGGATACATGTCGCAAATAGAGCATATGCTGCGTTGACAACTATATCTAAGACAAGGTATATCCACCGTCAGTCCAAGGTTACATTATATAAAGTTATGATTAGACCGGTGATAACATATGGCAGCGAGACTTGGACTCTGAACAAACGAGCCGCTAACATAGTCAATACTTTTGAAAGGAGAATTTTGAGGAGAACATATGAACCAATCCAAGTCAATGGGATATGGAGAATGCGTTACAATGAGGGACTACACAAGCTATATAAAGACAATGACCTTGCCACCACCATCCGACTGCATAGATTGCAATGGGCAGGACACATCATTAGGATGGAAGGCAACCGATTACCTAGGAAGGTACTGTTTAGTCAAATCGTGGGTAGAAGGCTTGTCGGAAGACCGAAGAAACGCTGGATTGACGTAGTGGCGAGGGATGCTGATACTTTACTTAAAATAAAACGATTGACATCGATCGCCAAGGACAGGGAAAAATGGAGGCGGATGATTATGGAAGCTAAGGATCTACTCCGAACTTTGACGCCATGGAAGAAGAAGATATTATGTACAAAGGTTCTTTTGTGTTTTAAGCGCGTTGTTTACCATTTAATAATTAGTACAAATTTTCATAATACATTTTAATATAACAATACTTTTCATATAATTTTTTAACAATCTCTAAAGCTAGAATATGGTGATGGAAGAAAAACAGAATTTCTGTGCAGCATAAAACGATTTTAGCGTTACTATAGAATAAAATTTACCTCTTTCATCCGTCTAGTGGCTTTTCTTTTTTTTTTATATATCACTACGCGTTTCTGGAGATATGGCCTATTTTCAGGTGTAATCCCTCAGTAAAGTTCGTCAGATAATTAAAAGAAATTACGTATAATTTACACACATGTCGTAAATAAATATAAAATATATGAACAGAGAACACACTCGGTGTTGTAGATGCGCACCACGGTAACACTATCCTTCATTATTAGCGTAAAACTATCACGGTATTATAGTTATTTCCTTCATTGGGGCACAGACATTGAGTGCTAAGAACTGAAGACTGCAGGTCGGCAAGAAAATTACACAAGGCCACACCAGACTGAATGCCCCAGACCTAACGATTGGTGGAAAATACATTGTTGGCAATCTCAGATATTTAAGCGTGCACGTAATCCACCCATATCACAATTCTTCCTATATACGAGTATTATATAATGTTTTCTACAATAGGTAACTGTTCATTGTGTTTTAAGGCGAATGTTTGACATTCAATATTTAGTGTAAATATTTTTTAACACATTTTAATGTACTAATATTAGATATAATTGTTATATGATACACGCATTTAAAAAAAGAACTCATAACAATGATCAAATGTGTGAATGCACGTATGGGGTTGAGTGTGCAAGTATGTTATAATTAAAGTTTTATCATTTTAATATTGCGTCTGTATATATCAAAACGTTGTGTTTCTTAAAACTGAACAACATCCACTCTGAACCTGTGTGGTCAATCCACGACACGCCGAGGGGTAGCTTGAGGGGAACACGGTAACACAAAATAAGAAACTTTTGCGATAACCATACTTCCATTTCCTTACAGAACATGGAAATAAAAATAAAATTATTGTACTGAACTAGATGAATTTCTTGCAGGTTTTCTATGTAATGAATGTGTCTTCAAATAATAGGCCTAAATATTGAAAACATTTGAAATACAATATTTCTTTAATTCTTTCATTCATAACAAAACAAAATGGTTATACGTTAACTCACATAAAAGCTTGTAAAGATACATATTAATTTCTGTAAAACGTGCGTCAAGTGAGAAAACATAAAATTTTACTTGTAGGAATATTTATTATTTCAAGACATACTAATTACATACAAAATAAACTAAAATTTTAAAATAATATTTGGTGGTAAGCAAAATCTTACGCGATTTACACAATTAAAAAGTTAATAATCCCAACGCAGAAGAAACCGCAAAGCACTATCTATACACTATCTATTTTATATTTATAAATTTACGACAGTGAACGTATTTGTTTGATGGCTGTTGCGTCTAGTTTTGATATATGTTTTTATACATTTACGAAACTGGAAACAATTTTTCTCACTTAAGAGGACACGGAAAGAAAAAAAAATTCAAAATGTTTGTTTTTAGCCTTAATTAAAAGTTGACGATCTTCTGAAAGCATTGATCTGCAACACTTGTTAACGTGAACAGAAGTTTACATCAAAATACTTTTGAAAAATATATTGCACCTCAACATTTTGACGGCTCCCGTCAGTGAGGACCATTTACAAACTGTCAACTGATGAAAGACCAACTCATGGCTTGTGTCCCAACTTTAATCATTCTCGATGTCGGTTAAACAACCCGCTTGTCGTTGAAAAAAATTACAGTCACAAAAACAATACTCCACAATCCATAATGACTGAAATCAAACCAATTATCAGAGATCTTAGTAATCTAAAATTACTGAAAAATGTCTCCATGGAAACACTCAAAACACTAATGAGTGTAACTTGATTTGGACACATGTTCCTAAACACATATTTCTATCAAGGAATCCTGTTGAATTTGTAGTATATGAAACAACAGCACAACGTGTGATGGGTTAGTTTCTGTGGATATTCAACATGAAAAAAAGATTGTTCAACTGACAAAAAATGTTGACAATTTAAGTTCGTGATGCAGAATATTCCATCAGGGAATATGAGCTGGAAGCTAGGAGACAAAATATTGTAAAAAAGGGAACAAAATTAAATTGGAGGTAAAATTATCTTCCTTTGACCATGGAATGTATTAAAATTGAGTTCTTTTTCACACGTTTTTATTTATTTTCTTTTATTAAAAAATGTATTTTTTAAACACATAAGGAACATTTTCTCACCAACTGCTACACCAATCATTGTGAAACTTTTACACAATATTCACAGTCTACGAATATAATTACTGAGTTTGTTCTGTCATGGTAAATGCAAGGTTATACATTATCAAAATAGTTTTCATAAAAATTTAGTAATTTTCAAATTCTGTTGTAGTATATTCATAGTTCGTAGGCTAAAGGTACCATACATATGATTTGCAATGAAGTTTTAATTACTCACATTCTTAAATTCGATCGATTTTGGTCACAGACATCGTCAGGTCATATACACTCTGCACTCGCGGTCACAATATCGTAAAACAGTAACTGTTTACAAAAACGAATTCGTAAACATTGATTAATGAACATGAAACGTACGTTGGTGCCCAAAGTTTCTCGAGAACTCATTCTGAATCAGTTTCCGAGAAACTTTGGACACCAACGTACTAAAATCGATCAAATTTAAGAATGTGAGTAATTAAAACTTTATTAAAAATCATATATATGCAGCCTTTAGGCTATGAACACTACAATAGAATACACTACAATAGAAAATTGAGTTTATAGGTACCATTAATAAACAATAAGTGTGTGTACATTAAAAATACATCACATTATCATTAGTACTTTCAAAGGTTGAATGGGAATTTTTTTTTCGTTTCCTAGCCTATATTTAACAGAAAACACTTAGCTTTTGTGGAAAGAACTATTAAAACAGCTGGGAGAAATTTCAAACAGATTGGTTGAGTAATTGTTTACAAAATGTTCATTATGTTAACGCGGAAGAAGATACGGTTTCCGTGATCTCTTAAAGACGATATTTTGTACGACAAGGCCCAACAAATCGTAGTCTCAATGTAAGAAATGTCCGTAAGATTGTTATTATGGATGAGTGTAACATTATCAACTTTAGGTGTGAATAACACATGTAAAGGAACATGTAAAAGCATATGTAAAGATGTCTGTGCAAGGAACAGGCAAGTCCGGTCCGCGTTAGCCACAGTACTTTGGTCACTAACGTATACCACCTCACGTTAGCACACTCGATTGTCACTGATGATGGCAGTCGATGGCACTGCCGAAACGTCTGGTTATGCAGAAAACATTACACCACGGCCAAGCAGCCCGGGAAGGAATTTTAACAACAAGCTACGTCTTTGTTGCCGAGAACGTAGTATACATATACAACTTATCCCCTGTCCCTTCAACTATCATTTTCATTTATAGAAAACTAGCAAAATACCCGTGCTTCGCTACGGAGTTTCACGTTGTACGTAATTGTACAATTATTGCTCGCTTAATAGTATAGGATTAGATAGAGTGTACAAATTCTTAACTCTTAGTTTGTTTATTTACATTCATAGCAACAGCTATTTATTATTTATTCCGAGAAAAAAAGGACATACATTTATTAATTAATTGAACTTCGAAATTTTCTCGACTATAAGAACCTGCAAACAACGAAGTTTTTTTTTTTCAATTTAAAACAGTGATTAAAAACTCAGGACTAAATGTATTCGGGGTTTCCAGCAAACTGAGATGTCAACCACTTCATTTACAAAGTATGCAATTCCCGCGATAAATTTCAGTATTTGGTTTTTTGCCCCTTAGGAGTGAAAGTTTTTAAAACCGTTTCTTAGTGAGCACCTAAGACCTATGATGAAGCTATGTTCAAAGTTTCATTGATATCCATTCAGTGGTTTCAGAGATATTGTGATCAGTGAGTCAGTCAGTGGTATTTGGGTTATATAGATATCTATATCTAGCCGATTTACCCAGCGTTCCTCGGGTTCATAATTTATTCATAGGCTCATAGGCACCTATTCTTGTTCTACCGTTATATTACTTGTATATCTTCCTTATATTGTTACGTTCGCATTCTCACTGGAGGAATACTCTGTAGCGCACCTGTTTAAAAACATGTCATAAACTGTATTCTTATATCTGGAGAAGAATTCTGTTGCGCGTGATGCTCCTGCTCGATTTCTAACTATGGGAGAGGGCGAACAGCTAAATTAGTTTTCAACAAAATGTCTACAGTACTTGCACGCGCTGCGTATTTAACTGTCGTTTTATAATTCATTGTGTTAATGTTGAAATAAGGCATTTGTTAAATTAGTGTCTCCTAAACTTATTCTAACAATACAATACCTCTATAGATTTCAGCTTATCAATTTTTAAATTCAAACTGAAGCATGTGCATTTATATTGTCTGAACACTATGATCTGAATACATTCGCTATCGAAACTTTGTTTTTATACTCGCTTATAACTTACTTCGATCTTAACTTATCCACTTTTAAATTCAAACTGAAACAACTCTGAATTCACACACTATTTAGAAGTTTCTTAAGATGCATACACCACCTTTGATATCATAACCTATATCTTTATTTATAAAAACCGTAGACTCTGGCCCCGCCGTCTTTCGCGCGATCCGACCTAAGACTCCCCGGGTTCCGTGGATGAACTGCGGAGAAGGCCCGTCGGACGTCTCCCGCGCTATTTCCTACGCGGGAGACTTCCACCGATGCTATGGTAACCAGAATCTATTCTATTGGGTTGCCATAGTAACCGGATCTAATAGATTTTTAAGACCCAAAGGACCCCCCGAAGGATCGTATCGAAAAAACACATGTCCTATGTTGGTTCTCCCGTTGCGTAAAAAATTTGTGCCATGTTTGGTTGAAATCGGTCCAGTGGTTTAGGAGGAGATGTGGAAGAGCCCAAAGGACCCCATCGAAGAAAACACCTATCCTATGTTGGTTTTCCCGTTGCGTAAAATATTTGTGCCAAGTTTGGTTGAAATCGGTCCAGTGGTTTAGGAGGAGATGTGGAAGACACCAAAGAACCCCCCAAAGGACCCCATCGAAAAAAACACCTATCCTATGTTGGTTCTCCCGTCGCGTAAAATATTTGTGCCAAGTTTGGTTGAAATCGGTCCAGTGGTTTAGGAGGAGATGTGGAACATACATACAATGGTGGGGGGGTTTGCCCCTTAGGAGTGAAAGTTTTTAAAACCGTTTCTTAGTGAGCATCTACGATCCCATAAGAATATACCTTCAAATTTTGAGATCATTATCTTCAGTAGTTTTTGCTCTACGTTGATTCTCTCTGTCAGGACAAAGCCGCTTATATATATAGAGATTATCCCCTCCCCCCGCAACTAGCCTTTTTATTTATGGATATTTCATCTACCTTTCTAGAGTGGATTATTATGACCTTCTTTTCAGGATACTTTATTTATCAAAATTAAGTACTTTACTCTTGTTAAAACGTAAAACGTTGCAGGTTAACTACCGTTCCCCCTTAACCGATCTTCGTCAAAATCAATAAACCTTGAGTCCTTTACAACTCGAGCACATATGCAAAACATTATTTGATTCTGTTTGAATTTGCGGCAGTTATCGTTCGCCATAGAAAAAATTCTACACACACACACACACACACATACACTTTTCGGAAAACGACTTTTCTACATGTTTTGAGGGTAGTACAATCAGAATTAGCCCTTATCTAGAACACGAGTGTTTCGCCATCACCATACTTCCACTTCCTTATGGAACATGGAAGTAAAAAAAAAAACAAGTTAAGACTATCGCAAGTGTTGTGCAATAAACATGTTTACATACCGATAATTTAAAAAGGGTTTTCTACAGAAAGATGCAATTACTGGAATCAGTGTGCAAAATTGGCTTTACTAGATATATAAATTCATTAATTTGTTTCTGTCAAGTGAATTACAGCGCACGTTGTAAAGTGAGAAAGAAGAGATTCCCGTAACATTAATAATATTAAGCGTTTTAAAACCAGCACTTTTAGAATATTCACAGAAAAAGCAGCGAGAAATATAAAAAAAAGAAAATACAATTATCACTTACGTGTCAGTTGTATAATTCCTTGTATTGAATCCATCACAAGTCGAGGTGAGTATGACCTCGGCCCCCGTACCTCATTCGCAGTTAAACATCACAGTTTGCAAAGTAAACTCCGGTATTGTTATTTCAATCTCCCTAACCGTGTCACTCAGATTATCCGTTCACAGATCACACTTCACAATAATAAATAAAATCTCACTGATACAGACATTTTCTTTCTCACTTCGAACGTCAACAGTACAAATTTGTTTACTTCAAAAAATGTTTCAGTCTAAGTAATTGGTGTCATCGACCTGTTATACAAAAAAATACCCTTTAAATAAAATTATACTCTTCATGTGAAAACAGTTTATTAAATACATAAAGTTAAAAATTGTTAAATTTTTATTGCTTCTATTTTTCTAAACCTTTTGAATTTAATACACTTGGAAACATTACTAGCCTGGTTGTTAAGCCGTGGCTTTCAATTTTTCAAACTGTCTCTTAATTCCATACACTATTCCCAGAATATCATACTCTGGTACAAATAAAAAAGAATTAGTATACTGATTCCAAGAATGTTTGAACATTATGTTGACAGACGATTCGGCCTCAACATCGGTGGCCATCATCATCAGTGTCGGTAACATTTGGCACTGTGTCCGACAATTCACCTCAGTGACGGGGTAGAGACATAGTCATCACTTGGATGAATTGGCGGACACAGTGCGAATTGTTACCGACACTGATGATGATGGCCACCGATGTTGAGGCCGAAGTGTCTGTCAGCATAAACTCTAGACCACGGCCTAACAGCGCGGCCTAATAATGTTTCCAACTATGGGACGCCGGCCTTAGAACTCCATTAATACGCTTGATTTGCGAATTAAAAGCACTCAAATATGTTTAAGTCTTGCTTATTTAACGTGGAGTTAACAGCAGCATTCAGTTATATACTTAATATCTGATAAATCTTAAATACATAATGTTACCTAAGAGCAAATTAACCTGAATTAATTATTTTCTAAAATATACAGTTTCCCGTATGGAGTTGCTAGTCTCCTATCGAGCGCCTCCCCAGGTGGCGGATAGCGGTATGCTCATCAGATATGGTGAGTACCGGGGAAATAAAATACCCGGGGCGGACCAATACAAGCAGCTGCTGCCCTGTAGTTGGATATTGGTTTACCAAAGGCTAAAGGAAGCAAACCTTGATTAAAAATTGCCTTGTCCTGCTGGTTGGGGGTTAATGCAATGGGCCAACTCCCCATTCATTGGAAAAAACAAAATGTTAAAAAACCAAATAGATTGCACCCGGATGGATTCAATAAAGATAAATGACAATTCAATCACTTTTGTAATCTTTGGTTTCGCAAAATGTGTAAACATTGTACAGCCGGAATAATAATAATAATAAAGTATACAGTTTATCAGAATTTACAATATCGGAAATTACAATAAACATGTCTAACATATGAAATTAGTTACTAATAAATATTTACGTAAAGTTGGAAGCAGTTTTGGCCGGGCTGTAAGGCTGTGATCTAGAGTGTATGGTGACAGACTTTTCGGATCCACTATCATCGGCCATCATCAGTGTGGGTAACAACTGGCACTGTGTCAGCCAATTCATCTCAGTGAGGAGGTAGTGACTATGAGATATGAAACTATCACAGTCAGAGCCTTATCACTGGGAGAAATTGGCGGACGCCGTACCAGTTGTTACCAACAACCAACAAATTTATTAAATACTTCGGTACGATATTTCTTGGTAGCAATGTTTTCCGATGAAACTGGTTGTATTTTTTGACACACGAATTCTGTATTTGTTGACCAGAGTTGACAAATCATAGTGATTCATTTGAAAGTTTATTTAATAGAAAAACTCTATAACTTTAGTATACACAATCTATTTAATATCAAAACGTTTTCTTAATTTCGCTCATTAAATGCGCATAATATCTGAAATATTTGTGTCGACGTTTCAATCATTTTGTTACCATCATCAGGCCCTGTATACGGGCAATTCAAATCTAATAAATACACACATACATATGATAATTTATGTAATTGTGTGTGTGTGTGTGTGTGTGTTCGTTACGTAAAGGATAATAATTACTATTACACATATAATATTATTTGTTTAAACACTTTTTGCTACAGTCTATTTCTTGATGCATATAATATATTTAATATTTATAATAACTTTACCTCAAGATGTTTTTCCTTATTTGGAACATGTTTCCAATGTTTCGTTATATGGTAAAGTTATTATAAATTAACATTAAATATAATATTATTTCTAAATTATTATTATTATTATATTTTATTATACACACACACTTATTAATAATAGTAATTATTACTTTTTAAGTAATCCACAGCCACTCACATTCGCACAAATAAGCAGCGACTATTTTTACACACACACACACACACACACACACACACACACACACACACACACACACACACACACACACACACACAATCATTATATATATAATTCCTTTAATATTTATAAATTCTTTACCTCAAGGTGTTTTATTCTCTTATTTGGTACATGTTCCGGGAAGCATATTGTTCCCATCCTCAGCCTTCATGATTTTAATCTCAGATAGATATGAAATCAGGAAGGTTGAGGATGGGAACAATATGCTTCCCGAACATGTATCAGATAAGGGAATAAAACATCTTGAGATAAAGAATTCATAAGTATTAAATAAATTACATATGCATCAACAAACAAACTGTAGCAAAAAGTGTGTGTGTGTGTGTGTGTGTGTGTGTGTGTGTGTGTGTGTGTGTGTGTGTGTGTGTGTGTGTGTGTTTTTTTTTTTTAATTCTTTGTTTATTCCCCGTATAAGGATCGTAATGATGATGACAACACAATCTGTCAAAACAACGACGCAATTGGTTTAAAAATTGTTTTTATCCATTTTTGACGAATCGCACTCAACGTTTGGTCATTTAGTGATCCATTTTCAGTACTAAACTAAATAATCTATTTAATAATAATATTTATACCTTCTCACAATTACTCTTGTGTAATTATTATTATTAATAATGAATAATACTTGTGGTTACAAGAATATATTTATGTATAAATATACTTGTAGAAAGAAGTATTACTTACTATTAATAATTATAATTAATAATTAATAATAATATAATAATCGGCCTAAATCAGAAAAACAAATATGTTAAACTTTATAAGTTGAATAGAGTGGCTAAGGCTATCTCGGACGCCGTCCACATATTGGAAACATAATTGCCCGGGTTGTTAGCCGTGGCCTAAAGCCTATGCTGACAGACGTTTCGACCCCACCATCGGAGGCCATCATCAGTGTCGGTAACAATTGTCACTGTGTCCGCCATTTCACCTCAGTGATTAGGTAGACACCGTGTTTACGCAAACAAAATACACAGTTTCTAACTCACCACCGGGATGAATTTTTACCGACACTGATGAAGGCCTTCGAGGGTCTGTCGATACAGACTTTAGACTATGGCCTAACGACCCGGCAAATATTGTTTCCAACTATTCAGTAGTTAAACTTACTCGAATCTTCCCGGATAACATCGTTGAAGCGATGTTTAAAGGGAAAGACACCAGAACTGTGTGGCACGCTTCACAGAAGAGATTCTTCATAGGAAGAAGTTAGATTTGGACAATACAATATAGAAGAATAACAAGTCAGATGTGAGCCCCAGCCATGAAGAGTAATAGGCCTATGTTAAAGTAGTGTCTCAAACATTTCCAGGTTAGTGTCCTAGTAGAGGAAAGAGAGGTGGTTTTTTTAGTGGATCGGGTCTAATACTCAAACCCACAGACCCAAGAATTATAGACCCTTCAGGACATTTGTACAGCGAATTTCCATCTGCCCTCTTAAAACTATATTATTGTCTTATTAATTTATTGTTGTATTGGAGTGTCGGTAACAATTGTCACTGATGATGGCCTCCGATGGTGGGACCGAAACGTTTGTCAGCATAGGCTTTAGGCCACGGCCTAACAACCCGGGCGGTTATGTTTCCAATATGTGGACGGCGCCCGTGAAAGCAGTCTATTGGTAAATGGCCTGAAGATGGCTTGACTGCCGAAAGCGCTCGTCAGTACCAAAGACAACATAGTGGTTTGTATAAAATTACTAATAGAAATATATTATTGTCGTTATTATTATTATTATTATTATTATTATTATTCATAACACACACACACACACACACACACACACACACACACACAAAACGTATGTTTAAATTTTTTCTCTGTTTATTTTTTTCTTATCTGACGTTTTCACGTATATTAATTGTTCCTGTAACTGTGGTGTGAATTTCTAATACTACTATAGGGATTTACATGTATAACTATTTAGACTGTCTCTATGCCACAGTGTCTACCTCATTACTGAGGTGAATCGGCGGACACCGTGCCAATTGTTACCGACACTGACGATGGCCACCGATGGTGAGGCCGAAACGTATGTCAGCGTAGACTCTAGACCACGGCCTAACAGCCTGGCTAATAATGTTTCCAACAAAATTTACTGTGTAGTAACATAATAATTTATTAAATTGAGTTTATTCAATATTGTTGCCATAATAACAAGATCTAATAATTATATCATGCCATATATATATATATATATATATATATATATATACAGGGTGATTCACGAAGAAACGGAAATACTTCGGGAGATGAATCTACATCGAAAAATAAGAAAAAAAGTTCATATAAACCTAGGTCCGGAAATGCTTCGTTAGCGAGTTACAGCTAGCGAAATATTTCGCCCGGTTTTCGGTAAATGAAGACTTTCTGAAATTCTGTGAAGGTAAATTAAGGGGCGAATTCTGTTGTTTCTTATGGTTTTTGACCTGAAAAATCGAATAAAACAGGTCGCAGAACTGTATCTCCCATAACTTTCATGATATCCGACGTAAAACAGAAAAATCTTTGCCTAAAAACGTATTGTATTGTTTTTAACCAAAATTGGAATTTTTTGTTGATTTTTATTGACTTTATTTACATCATTTTTCTCAGAATTAAATTCTTTACAAGTTTTGTTTTTAACTTTTATGCATTTATTAATCATTTAACAAAGTTATTGCACTTCTAACCTAAAAAAACGTGTTTTTAAAATCATTATAAAACATATTATTATAATACATGTTTTATAAAACATGTATATTTAAAATCATTAATTGCGAATTAATCTGTTCTGTATTGTCCGTCTACAGGCCCTAAAAATGTCAACAAATTTTGCCAAAACTTTGACTCTAGTGTTTCAAAATCACATGTGGCCAAACACTGAATCTAAAAAAAAAAAACACCTAATCACCAGACATTATAAAAGACATACGTATTGTTATTGGTATCCAAGTTACTTTGTTATTTATAAATTGATAAATTACCTTAGATCCGTCATGTGACTTCGTTTTTTACTTAAAATAACGCGTTTCGTAAAATATGTTCCATGATCAGATTAATTCACTCAGATATCGTTAAATGTTAAAATCACATTAATCAATAATGTTAAAAACACAAGTATCCGGTCAGCCTTCAAAAGGTGAGCACCCATATTGACGTGTGTTTTTAACATTTGAGTATGTGATTTTAACATTTAACGATCTCAACTGAGTGAATTAATCTGATCATGGAACATATGTTCCGAAACGCATTATTTTAAGTAAAAAACGAAGTCACACGTCGGATCTAAGGAAGTTTATTAATTTATAAATTATAAAAGAGTTCATTTTTATTGAGCGACGTGTAGCTTATACTGTATTATAAATAAAATTATTAAAAACCTTAGTATAAGTTTCAACATTACTTAAAATTCTGTGCAATAGTTTTAGAGGCGAGGTTCTATCGTAAACGATTATTTGTATCAGGAATTCTTCACTTGTCAATTTCAGACGATCATCAGACAACAAACTTTAGTTTTAATATATTTTTTCAAGATAAACTACAAAATTTTTTTTTGAATTAAAAAGTCTACTTAATAATTATAACAATACATAGATGTAGTGAATATATATAAAACTTTTAATTTATGTATAAAATGTAAAAACTAGACGCGTATCAGTATTTACACAAAGTCCGATGTGACAAATTTATTGAAACTTCCGCACTTCATTTCACTAAGGTGTGTTCGTATATATATCTATATATACATTAGGTGACGAAGTTTTCAAGAACACGGAAGGACGCGCGCACGAGAGTTGCCGACAATGTCAGGTTCGAGGGCATTGCGGCCGCGGCACTGTCTCTGGTCGACACAAAATCTCACTATCTCCCATTCACAACCCCAAGCGAAAGTAGGGGAAACACTGTTGCGCAAGCCCCACACACACATATGTATGAACAGAGCTACATTAAATAACCTCTTCTCTCTCTCACACACACACTACTCTCTCTACCCCCTTTATTCTCTTACTCTCTCTAATTCGTTTTTGTTATTAAAATTTTGTTAATCAAACGTTTCACTAATTCTTACATTCGATTAGTCGAAAATTACTGCTCACAAAATTGTCGCGCGCAATTAAATTAATTTTTCCTCTCTTCCCTTCTCTGTTGTCGATTAAATTGTAAATGAACATTATATTTTTTCCAGTTCAATTTTAATACACAATTGATATGTATTACATTATTTCTATCTAGCACGCATTGGTTCAATTTTCTCTGTTTCCGTAAAATTATATTAAACTACGCTTTCACTAAAAGTATATAATTTAGCAACGGCCTACAGTATAATTTAGCCAAGCACTGCCTGCCACTGCCACTTTGTTATTATTTTCCGTTGAAACACAGTCAGCTGATCGTAAACAATTCGCGCAGCCATTGTTATCGCGTCAAATATATTTTTCGCCATCTGGAAATAACGCCGCTACATTCTTACGTAATTTTGGAGAGAATATTTTTCAAACTGTTTCGCTATTTTATTGTTCTCTAATTTCAGCCTTGTCTGCTGTTTGAAAGCTATACTAGATTATTATTTCATAATTCAGAACCTGGTTATTTAACGAAACGAATTTAGTATATCTGCTTTTGACGGCTTTTAATGAAGTGAGTAAATTCTGAACACTTTGTTTCTATTTGTTCTTTATCCCTCTTACAACAGACTAGTATAGGGTTTATTACACTGTAACCCCTACTTCATTTTGAGTAGTTAAAACAAAAAGAATATTTCCTTTTGTAAAGAGGGGTTACAAGTTAATTAAAACTAGGCTAAGGCCTAGAGAAGCTAAAAATTGCGCTGGATCCAGTAAGACGGGACTTGCAATAAAAACTCAAGAATTAAATAATTAACAATGGTTTTATTATTCTATCTCATAATATTAATAACAAAAAACAACAGTGATTTAGAATTCCCCTTCTTAAATGGTTAACAAAAAAAAGTATACCCTCTCAACAAGGCCACCTGAATAATATAAACTGAATCCAAGAAAATAATTGCTATGTCACCATCAATGAATTGAAAATTTAAAAATAATCATTAACCTCAAAATGAAACTCCCATTAAACTATTTCTTAAAATATAAAATTTATATCATATGTTTCTTTTAAAATGCATTATATAAATTGATGAAGGTAAATAATTTCATTCACAGTTACTATTAATAATTAAAATAATTATTCATCCAATTTAAATGAACTTTAAAGGTGACACTTACTATACTTGTTAAATAA
The DNA here is from genome assembly GCA_034769895.1 of Magicicada septendecula. Classification (NCBI taxonomy): domain Eukaryota; kingdom Metazoa; phylum Arthropoda; class Insecta; order Hemiptera; family Cicadidae; genus Magicicada; species Magicicada septendecula. The sequence goes on from CM068372.1 coordinate 8,739,181, forward strand.
AATAATTAATATTCATAAAGAAAAGATCAGCCACGATTATTGAGATAGAATACTCGTCTACCGGTGTATATAAATCCTAATAATAAATAAAATCCCTATATCCCACCAAAAGTACAGCAATGCATAATATTTATATATATATATATCCCCCAAAATGTACACAGAAATATACAGACATAACACGTTCCACAAGACAAATTACATATACAATAGTATACAAATACATAAAGGTCTCTTGCCACGCCCTTTTTTATATTAGCCTTCTGGTGTATATAAATTCTAAACTTTTGCTTTATAGGAATCCCAATTAGGATTAAAGATTTATTTCTATGAATGTACCCGCATGGTGTGGGTTAATTGCACGTCATGTGTATCATAAAGTATTGCATACAAATGTCCCCAGGACATTAAAATTTAAAACCAAGTGCCTAAGTGGCTAAGTGCTAAAATACTTAATTAAGGTGAGAAATAAAAAATGTTTAAAATAATTAACGCCCCCCCGTTACCATGATTAATATAAAGAATTTATATAGACTAAAATAGGGCCAATTAATGAAAGGGAAAAATTGCACAATATTAGCACCTTATATAAAAAAAATACATTTGTGTGTCAGAGACAGACATGTTTCTTCAATTTATAACCAGACTCAACAACCTTGTTTCAACAACCTTGTTTCGACAAACAAGTTGAAAAGTGTTTCGACAGGCACAGCTTGGTTGAAACTAATTTAAAATAACACCTACCTCCCCAGTAATCCTTTTATACAAATGGCCTAACCTGATTTTAAAAATAAGAGAAATATATGTTTTAATGCAGAGTAAATTAAACTTGAGAAAATAATAATAACAAAACTGACTTTAAATCTGTAGCGAAAGTACTATAAAGAAATGAGTGGAAATCTAAGTTGGATGCTGTGTGGTACACATGTCAGTCTCTGAACTGACAATTAACTATACATGTATTGAAATTTACAATTAATACTTAGTGTTCACACTAAACTGTCCCATCAATTGGGGATCCAAATGAATGTATACTGGTACCATGTTGATTCTACGTGTGAATATAAAATGGATATTTTTCACCTGCTTTGTGTGCCCAGAAGGATGATCTTATTTATAGCGTGGCGATCTCATGATTGGCATGTTGTTGCGGCCTGGTTGTTCTCTTCGGTGTCGAGTGTGGAGCTTTAGGATGTCATTTGGTTCAGTCTTAGCAGGACTTGTCTCTGTTCAGTGAACCCTATTGTCACACATTACATTTTTATTGAGAGACCACACACAAATGCCCCCACTGTTTGGACACCCTCCAAAATACATAAATAAAAACAACACCTAGTTATGTTGTACATAATAAAACTTGGTAACATTATTTTGGCCAACATGCCTTACTTAAAAAGTTCTCTAACAATGATTCTTTATAACGCTTTATAACTTGAACCTCACTGAATGTGAGTTGCTTTTGCAATATAATAATTTATCTTAGCTCTGTGACATCTTATGAACTTATTACTTTTGAGTGAAATTGAGGTTACCACGTGGCGAAGAATTTATTTAAAACACATAGTTTTTAACTCCCTAGAATTTGAGAATACTACTACTTTGAATGTGACATGATTTACGTGTAAAACGTGCCTGAGTAAGTTCCCAATTATGTATGTATAAAGTTTTACTATCTTGTAGCAAAACTTTATACCACTTAATGACGACGTATTGTGTAATAGGTTAAGTGAACAACACAATCTCGTTACATCCGTTTTAATGAAAGTGTAAAACTAAATATATTGTGGTTATTGTACTTTAGGTATTAAAGCCGAGATTCTGACACTCCAATAATCAAGTTTTATTGGTTTATAAAAACTTTACGAACAATTACGTCTCACAATGCATGCTCCGACAAGTGGGGGCTTACTCAAGCTTACTAAAAAAAACATTTTCTCCTTTAAAAGTTTAGTATATAATTAATATAACGAAATCAAAACTTACCGCAGTCATTAAGAACTTATCTCATATTTAAAAAGAAGTCGACGCTAGATTTTCACACTCCTCTCCACCGAAGAGATATTCTACGATGTCGTGAGTTAGGCTTCCATTTTGAGACAAACCTTAACAAAAGTTTTCGTTCGTTGTCCGTTTGTACGGAAATTCTCACCAGGCTGCACCACTGTTGTTTAAAACTGCTGGAAATTTTCAGCAGATGGAAACACCGATCAAACGGTGAAAACTCGAGAACGGTAGCCTCTCCTATCCGCGGGTAGAGAGCAGCACTCCTTATTACTTTAACTTTTGTACTGTCTTTACCGTCAAAAAAAAATGCCAATACATGTACTAAACTCGCGCTGAATCATTTGACTCAGCACACCCTCACCCCAAAAGGGCAACATAGTTGCCCCAACGTTAAAGGCCAGGAGGGTACCCTGCAGTGTACCTCTCCCCAAAAGATACCAGTGGACGTCGTGGTTGGGTTGGCTCAGCTGAGCTTGCTCTCAGGAGAACAGAAATCAAAAGGAAAACGAAAGAGACGAAAGAAGATATGTATTATGTAAGTGTGCGGGTGCTGCATGCTGACCTGATCAGAGTCCGCATACAGCACAAGAGAGAGAGAGCTAAAGACAAAAGACAGATTCCTACGCGTAGATATTCCGATCTCCTGAGGCTCGCCCACCGACTGAGGCCCAACTTGATACCTACTCAGGACAACAACTACCCCCCCCTTTTTTACTGGATAGGAAATCTCAACGCCAATGCAACCATCCTCATGCGACCCTCTCCGCCAGACCAACCCCACAGGACCGCCCCAATACGTCACACTCTCTGGTGACCACCACCTACTCCTCCTGCTGCCACTCACACACGCGTCCGAAGACCAAAACAAGGTAACTAATACCTTGGTATGTGAGCGCCTATAACGTTATTGTCCACATATGGACTGACCAGCCATATGCTAAAACAAGGCATCACATATCCTTGACATATCTAACTAGTCGTTAAAAAAAAACATCCCTATACTAGGGCGGACGGCCCCTATTAGCCGGACAGAGAAAACCGCATCGAGGGCACGCGAACATCAATCCCTTCACTTGGTCTTCAATACTGCAGAACTAACGAGGGGGTATACTTCAGTACGACCACGTCGAACAACCTACACTTAATCAAAAATAACTACCACGGAAAGCAACTAGGGAATGCGGCATGGCCAGGACTCTACAAAATCAACGACAAACTACAACAACAAAAAAATGAAAACGACACTAAACTTACTACCCACGTAGTCACAACTCTTCCAACTAACTTCTCTCTGATATTTTTTTTTTCCTTTTCTAATTTTTTTTGCTTTTTCCTTTCTAATTTTTATTTGTTTTTTTGGTTTTTTTATTATGTTTTCTGAGGGGAGGGGTAGGAAAATTGGGAAGATGAAAAGGGCAAGGATCCTTGAAAGTTCAACAGCTAGGACTAAGGTAAAGGACATGGTTCGCTCCGGTAATAAGGATAGGTGGAGAAAACCAAGGCTCGCGGAGGCAGGGGCGCAACCCTGAAGTAGATGGACACCACTGGGATTGTGGGGAACATCCACCCGCTACCCATCAACCGCTTTGTCTCACCCTTTTATGACGAACTTTAGGAACCCGTTCTTTATGACGAACTTTAGGACGCCGTTCCTTGTGGACATCACTCTCTGAGAAACTATCTTGTGTAGAGCAGTACTGATTTATTTCATGTAATTTATAATCAAGGTAACTTACCTTTCTACGTTTACCCCGATTTGGATTATCCTCAACCTCTAACTCCTCTGCTTCTATCTTCTTCTCTTCTACAATTGCTTCTGGTTCTATTTCTTCCACCTCTTCCTTTTCTTCCTCTACATAATCCAAATCATCATCACGACACTGCACATCTTCATCTTCTAGTTGCTCACCTGGTCCCCCTGGAACTTCTTTCCACTCCTCGGAATCCTCAACAATACTTACAGAAAGCGTCTGCACATCTTCACACACTACATCATTCTCACCCACAAACTCTACAACGCTGCCACCCAGTTTCTCCCCAACTTCTACCTCATCTACTTCTACCACACTTGCAGACTGGACATCCCCTAGTCCATCCGCGACCTCAGAAACACTTGCAGCCTCCCTAAAACTTACACTTATACTCCCCTGCGTAGCATGTGCAGACCACTCTTCTGCCTCCTCCTTCGATTCCTCTTCTTCGCCACTCTCAGCAACTATAACTTCCTCAACAGTACTCAACCTGGAATCCAGCTGTCCAGGTCCATGTGCAATGTCTGAATTAACTTCTACTGACGATGGTAAAGCTCCCCCATCAAGTGACTTATCATCTTCCGGCGTAGGCGATGATGATGTTATCGGCTCTGGATCCACCTTGGGCAGAAATGGATTTACCGGAACAATTACTGCGACCTTTGGTCGGACCGTATTTGTAGCAACGCAACACCGGGCCATCTCCGCGAAATTCTCTGGACGATGCCCAAACCTTCCCAAACGGTAACCGTCTTGGGAATTCAGTCCTCCTTAAATCCATCTATCACCGAAAATTTCTGGAGAACTGGGGTGAGAGGGTGGGGCAATTTCTGTTCCTCCCGGTGGTCGGGGGACGACAATGGCTGAAAGCATAGCGCCGCCAGAATTACACAATTCGCAAAACACTATCAACAAAACACAACACCCTACAAATACCTAACACCTATAAACATATTGACAATAATAAGATTGGAATAAGAAAAACTCACGTACTATACTTCCAAAGAGTAGACTGCGGGTCCACCTAACGATGCGAGAACCAGCCCACTACCTGAATAGCTCACACTCGATTACACCAGACAAAAGGAACGCGACACACACACAATACACACAACACGAAAAACAAAATACCGACCAACGAAAATTTATTTTAACCATTTCTTAGGTTACCTCCGGCTACCATTTATCGGCAGAAACCGACTGCCGATCGGGCCATACCGCCTAATCACGAAAAAACCGCAACACCTCCCCAAACATGGGTAAGGTAAACTCAAACTAACTAAGCGCCGACTGCGATAAGTCTTGCCCAGGGATTCCCCTTCTAAAATTTCCTACCACGTGGCATTATTCACTATGCAAGGCGGGCAAGTACATATACATATGTTTCAAACCTTAAAACTAACAAAATATTTTCAACCTTGGGATATAGGGCCTTGAAAATTTTTCTAAGTTCTATTTAAGAACTAAACATTGTGAAAATTTTAAAATATTTCCTAAGTTTGCAAGCCCCGTCACACCCACAGGACCCTTGTCGTAACCACGCTCTGCTACCAAAATGTAACCCCTACTTCATTTTGAGTAGTTAAAACAAAAAGAATATTTCCTTTTGTAAAGAGGGGTTACAAGTTAATTAAAACTAGGCTAAGGCCTAGAGAAGCTAAAAATTGCGCTGGATCCAGTAAGACGGGACTTGCAATAAAAACTCAAGAATTAAATAATTAACAATGGTTTTATTATTCTATCTCATAATATTAATAACAAAAAACAACAGTGATTTAGAATTCCCCTTCTTAAATGGTTAACAAAAAAAAGTATACCCTCTCAACAAGGCCACCTGAATAATATAAACTGAATCCAAGAAAATAATTGCTATGTCACCATCAATGAATTGAAAATTTAAAAATAATCATTAACCTCAAAATGAAACTCCCATTAAACTATTTCTTAAAATATAAAATTTATATCATATGTTTCTTTTAAAATGCATTATATAAATTGATGAAGGTAAATAATTTCATTCACAGTTACTATTAATAATTAAAATAATTATTCATCCAATTTAAATGAACTTTAAAGGTGACACTTACTATACTTGTTAAATAAAATAATTAATATTCATAAAGAAAAGATCAGCCACGATTATTGAGATAGAATACTCGTCTACTGGTGTATATAAATCCTAATAATAAATAAAATCCCTATATCCCACCAAAAGTACAGCAATGCATAATATTTATATATATATATATATATCCCCCAAAATGTACACAGAAATATACAGACATAACACGTTCCACAAGACAAATTACATATACAATAGTATACAAATACATAAAGGTCTCTTGCCACGCCCTTTTTTATATTAGCCTTCTGGTGTATATAAATTCTAAACTTTTGCTTTATAGGAATCCCAATTAGGATTAAAGATTTATTTCTATGAATGTACCCGCATGGTGTGGGTTAATTGCACGTCATGTGTATCATAAAGTATTGCATACAAATGTCCCCAGGACATTAAAATTTAAAACCAAGTGCCTAAGTGGCTAAGTGCTAAAATACTTAATTAAGGTGAGAAATAAAAAATGTTTAAAATAATTAACGCCCCCCCGTTACCATGATTAATATAAAGATTTTATATAGACTAAAATAGGGCCAATTAATGAAAGGGAAAAATTGCACAATATTAGTACCTTATATAAAAAAAATACATTTGTGTGTCAGAGACAGACATGTTTCTTCAATTTATAACCAGTCTCAACAACCTTGTTTCAACAACCTTGTTTCGACAAACAAGTTGAAAAGTGTTTCGACAGGCACAGCTTGGTTGAAACTAATTTAAAATAACACCTACCTCCCCAGTAATCCTTTTATACAAATGGCCTAACCTGATTTTAAAAATAAGAGAAATATATGTTTTAATGCAGAGTAAATTAAACTTGAGAAAATAATAATAACAAAACTGACTTTAAATCTGTAGCGAAAGTACTATAAAGAAATGAGTGGAAATCTAAGTTGGATGCTGTGTGGTACACATGTCAGTCTCTGAACTGACAATTAACTATACATGTATTGAAATTTACAATTAATACTTAGTGTTCACACTAAACTGTCCCATCAATTGGGGATCCAAATGAATGTATACTGGTACCATGTTGATTCTACGTGTGAATATAAAATGGATATTTTTCACCTGCTTTGTGTGCCCAGAAGGATGATCTTATTTATAGCGTGGCGATCTCATGATTGGCATGTTGTTGCGGCCTGGTTGTTCTCTTCGGTGTCGAGTGTGGAGCTTTAGGATGTCATTTGGTTCAGTCTTAGCAGGACTTGTCTCTGTTCAGTGAACCCTATTGTCACACATTACATTTTTATTGAGAGACCACACACAAATGCCCCCACTGTTTGGACACCCTCCAAAATACATAAATAAAAACAACACCTAGTTATGTTGTACATAATAAAACTTGGTAACATTATTTTGGCCAACATGCCTTACTTAAAAAGTTCTCTAACAATGATTCTTTATAACGCTTTATAACTTGAACCTCACTGAATGTGAGTTGCTTTTGCAATATAATAATTTATCTTAGCTCTGTGACATCTTATGAACTTATTACTTTTGAGTGAAATTGAGGTTACCACGTGGCGAAGAATTTATTTAAAACACATAGTTTTTAACTCCCTAGAATTTGAGAATACTACTACTTTGAATGTGACATGATTTACGTGTAAAACGTGCCTGAGTAAGTTCCCAATTATGTATGTATAAAGTTTTACTATCTTGTAGCAAAACTTTATACCACTTAATGACGACGTATTGTGTAATAGGTTAAGTGAACAACACAATCTCGTTACATCCGTTTTAATGAAAGTGTAAAATTAAATATATTGTGGTTATTGTACTTTAGGTATTAAAGCCGAGATTCTGACACTCCAATAATCAAGTTTTATTGGTTTATAAAAACTTTACGAACAATTACGTCTCAAAATGCATGCTCCGACAAGTGGGGGCTTACTCAAGCTTACTAAAAAAAACATTTTCTCCTTCAAAAGTTTAGTATATAATTAATATAACGAAATCAAAACTTACCGCAGTCATTAAGAACTTATCTCATATTTAAAAAGAAGTCGACGCTAGATTTTCACACTCCTCTCCACCGAAGAGATATTCTACGATGTCGTGAGTTAGGCTTCCATTTTGAGACAAACCTTAACAAAAGTTTTCGTTCGTTGTCCGTTTGTACGGAAATTCTCACCAGGCTGCACCACTGTTGTTTAAAACTGCTGGACAATTCTCAGCAGATGGAAACACCGATCAAACGGTGAAAACTCGAGAACGGTAGCCTCTCCTATCCGCGGGTAGAGAGCAGCACTCCTTATTACTTTAACTTTTGTACTGTCTTTACCGTCAAAAAAAAATGCCAATACATTTACTAAACTCGCGCTGAATCATTTGACTCAGCACAACACTAAATGTATATTACACTATATTTCTTTACTTACAAACAATATATTAACTACAAAATACACATACAAATATGTGACTATTAATAATAAATAATATTTATTTCTTTTAACAAGAATATATTTCTTTATGTAATCACAATGTTTTGACAGTGTGTTAAGCGGGGGAAGGCGACGAATGGGACCGGACCCCCCCCCCCTACACCAGAGGATCAAACGCAGACGTTGACGAAAAATTTTGTTAATCTCTTAATTTTTAAGCTGTTTTATTAATTTTTCAGCTGTTTACGCTAATACAGTAGTAACACTTTTTAAAATATAGGTCTACAAACAAGTTTATTACACAGCACTTGCGATAGTCTTAACTTGTTTTTTTATTTTGTATGAAGCCGACTCGACCGGACTCCCCAAGTTAATAATATAATATACAAGTTAATAATTTAATACAAGTTAATAAAGTAGCTTGTGCTTTATTTTATTAACCACTGTTCTGGTTTTTCCAATTCTTGGTCTGATCTTATTCTCAATGTAATCGTTTTTCTCGTTGATAACTGCTCCAGAATACTTATACTCGTTTACTCTTTCTATCTATTATTTATTAAATTTCAGATTACTTTAAGACCACATCTTGTGGATACGGGTTTGGCAATCCCGATGTACTCTACCTGGATTCTCATTTTGCTTCAACTTGTCTTGGGCGAATCCCTTTCTTTAGTCTTTTCTGTCTAGTCCCTCTTGACTGCCTCTTGTTCTTTTCTGACCCCGACGCTATTAGAGTAATCGAAGGCTAGGATGGCTTCCTTTTTCAATTCTAATTTCTTAATTTTGGATGGCTTGAGATCTTAGAGTGCTCAGTATAAGTGAGCACTGGAAATACGAAGAAACGTTTAGTATCAGAATAATTGATACAAAGCCACCAAATCCTATCTCATAAAGAGAATGGTGAGGGCGAATCTCCTGCGCCCCAACACAGGGACCTTTCGGCTAAGGTATGGTAACCCTGACAGAAGAGTCTCTGGTCCTCCTGGTAGGGGGTTGTGCAAGAGGCTAGTAACCTGTTCATGTAAAACTTTGAAATACTTGTAGTAAACAAAGCAGCCTCGGAGTAAGGAGACGTGGGTTGTCCGAGGATGAGATGGGTGCCGGAACAGGTTTATATAACCTAATCCTTGAAGAGGAGAAGTTGAAGAAGAAGACTTTAAGGCTGTTGTTAAGGCTGTTCGAAGCTATTAAAAATGTTGTTTATTTTTACTTTAGGCCCACAACCTTACCAACCAATCTCTGTAGCTTCTCAACGCATCCGGTAATCAGTACAGTAGTATCTAGGAAATTGTTAACAGTTCTCTTATTAATCTTGGTACTTGTTGTCTCAACTACTAATGCTTCCTTAGATACTCGGATACTTCCTAATGCTTTGCTGGATACAAGTTAATATTGCTACGTAATACTGAACGTTCTCGTGCGTTCGATGGTGTCGTTCTGCAAGTTTCTCGACTAGCCCTGCGGGTGCGTGTTTCTGCCAAGCTGCCAAGACCGCGCTGAAGTATCCTCTAGAATTTTCGAGTGCTTGTTAAAGACGTATATTATGAAACCCTGCAGACTACAAATAGCCCACACTTGCCGCTTAGTTCAGTTTACTTCGGGCGATTACTCAGTGCGTTTCAAGTGGGTATAAATGGAAAGTTATTATTGTGCGGGACTCTATTATTTGACATTATTATTGTGTGTGGACCGATTTAGTTTGAGTTATTGTACGAATATAATCTTGATGCATAACTTGTTGATTACAAACTGTTTATTGTGTTAATTAAAGCTGGTTATTGGTGACTTCATTGGCGTTTTTTATTTTGTTTTCCACTGTCCATACCACGATCAGTGAGACTGTTGTAACTATATGAATCTTACGGAAACCTGTCTTCACTAGAAGTTATACGACAACTCGTTTTCGTCAAGCCACTGACAGTCCGCACTGTATAGAGGGGACGGCGTACAGACCTTTGCCTTTATACAAGATTTACAAAAATAACAATAAATTCTCTGTAACTAATAGATTCTATAAATAGTTTTTCTCCTGTGACGAGAAAGCGTTTTATTTTGTCGAGAGCCATCGTAATTCTCACCGACTAACAAAAAACCCAAATAGTCTTTTATTTAAAATAAATCTCAGTTTAAACCAACGTTTCGGTAGATCGATACGTGCGAACATCGACCACAAAACCCACCAATCGACTACAGTACGTACATAGTTTTTTCCACCTTTGTCAGTGTAAACTCATGCCAAGCGTATAAACCTTCATATATATTGAGTTACGATACGTAAAAAATTGGCCGGATTTAAGAGCGCGCTATAAATAGCGTTTCTCTGCGTCATCGCGTAGATACGACTTTAGCGATCAATGTAAACAGTGATATTATCTGATACGCATTCGATAGGGTCTATGTACATTTACAACTTAATGCATGTCCGCGCGTTCGAGATCCTATCGTTGCACTGCTGTTTTCTGCAATGGCACAGTCACTCTGTAATCCCACTACTGCAGCCAGTAACGTAACTACGGTGGGGATCAGGGGATCAATCCCCCCCCCAGTACTACTAAAAATGTCAGTCCATTTTCCATTAAGTCCTTAAATTTCTAGGTGGAACATAGGGCCTCGAAGAAATTTCTCCAACGTGTTCTGTCCATTGCCAGGGCTTTCACCACCCTACATGTTTTGCTGACACCAGCCAGCTCTCTTTCAATAGTCCTCTTTCAGGTGTTCCTCGGTCTTCCATATCTGCGGCCACCTTGCGAATTCCAATTCAGTACCTGTCTAGCGATATTTTCTGGTGGTCTTCTCAGGGTGTGACCGATCCACCTCCATTTTCTTCTCTTTATCTGTACGTGGATGGTACTCTGACTTGTGGCCTCTCATAGATCTCTGTTCGAGATGGGGTCTTGGGCTACCGAATTCTCATTATGTACCTCAGGCAACGGTTTCCAAAAGTCTGTAAACTTGTGGTAATGTCCTGTGTCACTTTCTAGGTCTCACATCTGTACAGCAACACCAATTTGATATTTTAGTCAAATATTCTGAGTTTTGTCTTCCTGCGTATATGGGATGATCTCCGTACTGGTCGTAACTGTGAAAATGCTCCTTTTGCTTTATTGATACGACTTATCACATCCCTAAGAGCACCTCCATCCTGATTTTTAAAAAAATGTTAGTAAATTTTCATAATTACGACTTAACGTAACCTTATTTCTAAGCCAACTGTGTGTGTTAAAATAAGGGTTGTAAACAATTGTAAGAATACAAGAGATTACAATATTTGTAAATTATTAAAATAAGTTTAGAGATTTTGTAATAATGACAATCACTCAACATTTGGTAAATAGTATACGTGTTTGTAGTAAGAAAAAATTTACGCACGCGCCAAAAAAAAAACCAAGCCGGTGTCTATTAACCAATCTTTATTCATTATATTACAGTCTCCATGTCCCGTGTATAAGTATTTAATTGTAATATTTGTAAACACTTGGTTACTCACCGTCTTGTGACTTCTTTAAAACTTCCAATAATTACGCGTTTCAAGGATAAATCCTCATCATCAGGTTATGTAAAAACACCAATCCTTTTGGAGAAGTCGTCAAGAAATCAAAAATTTTCACCAACATCACAGTATGTATGTCATCTAAGAACACACCATTATTGTAGCACTTCACGCCGCGTCGCGACCTCGTGCGCACCACTACACGCGATCACATCACATCACATCACGATCACATCACAGTATGTACGTATGTCATCTAAGAACACATTATTGTAGCACTTCACTCCGCGTCGCGACCTCGTGAGCACCACTACACGGGATTGACAAGCATTAGTGTTTTCTTCTTCTTCGTCTCTTCTTCTTCTTCTTCTTCTTCTTCTTCTTCTTCTTCTTCTTCTTCTTCTTCTTCTTCTTCCTCTTCTTTTTCTTCTAACGGAGACTAGGCTGATAACCTGTTCCTTTCCCAAAGGAATATATCTACTTCTTTCACCATCTTGGGCTTTCTAGATCTTCTTATACTTCGTTGTCCAAAGGGGTTGAGTTGCCAAACTTCCTTAAGCAACCTGCCATCTCGCATCCTATTCAGATGAGCAATCCGTCTGTCTTTGTTTTCTGCAATATGGTTTTCGATATTGAAAACGTTCAACTCTTTACGAATGCCTTCATTGTACAGTAGAATCTATCTTTTTGTGTGCAGTCTTTAACACATCGCAAGAATCTTATCGCCTGTATTCTACTCAGATGTTCTTTCGACGGAACCCAAGTTTCGGAACCAATGCTGTAACACTAGCACAGCCAGTGCCCTATAAAATTTTGGTAAAGTCTCTTTTCATTATATTATAGTCTCAAAGTCACGTGTATAAGTATTTAATTGTAATATTTGAAGAGGTTTGCTTACTAATCGTCTTGTGACTTCTTTAAAACTTTCAATAACAACGTGTTTCAAGGATAAATCCTCATCATCAGGTTATATAAAAACACCAGTCCTTCTGGAGAAGTCGTCAAAAAATCAAAAATTTGTTACCAAACATCACAGTATGTACGTACGTCATCTAAGAACACATTATTGTAGCACTTCACGCCGCGTCGCGACCTGGTGCGCACCACTAGGCTAGAGTCGATCGTATGTAATTTGGCAGACTAGAGATTTCGTAGTAATGACAATCGCTCAACATTTGGCATATAACGTAGATATTTGTAGCTTTAAGAAACCTGTTTTTCACCCGCCACAAAACGAAACCAGATACTATTACTCTAACTTTACCTTTTCCTCAGCCCCTCTTACAGAGTTTTTAAGTCTCGACTCCTCTAGTCTAATAGCTCTGTACTTTGAACCGTCGTTTTTGGACAGCTACACTAGGAATTTTTTGACGTTCATTTCGAAAACTGAAAAAATTTTATTTATTAGTTTTACATAAAAACATAGCGTACTTTATCACAAATATTCTTATTTAAAGTTTAATGAAGAAATTTGTGTTAGTGGTTGAAATCACAATCAGAATGATCACTGTTGCACACCACTATATAAAAATTATCCAAATTAGCGCTTTCAAGAGTCACAGCCCATCGTCAGATTGGAATATATCTGACGAATAATCAGTTTAGAATTATTTGAATAATCAGTATTCCAATCTGACGATGGGCTGTGAAGCTTGAAAGCGCTAATTGGAATAATTTTTATATAGTGGTGTGCAACAGTGAACATTCTGATTGTTATTTAAAGTTGTTTAAAACATTCTTAGAGCAACATTCTTTACTTAAAGTGCAAAGAGGAAATATAACCGGGATTTTTAAAATGTGTTTCAAAACAGTAATTTTTACAAGAATTGTTTATCACCTTCACGACAAGGTATAGGCAAGGTGCTGCCTGTTCCGCCTTCAAAGACCCCCCCCCCCCGATATCTCTGTTCCTGAGTCTATCCATATGCCTGTGCCTTATAAGTTTATATCACACGGTTTAAACCTATATAGGTCGTTAACAAGATTTTTATTAACGGTCTAACGAAATGGTCGACGGTCTACTTTATCGTCGTATGGAACAGTGGAAAACAAAATACAAGACACCAATTAAGTCACTGATCATTAGCTTTAATTATCACTATTAAACGCTTGTAATCAACAAGATAGTCTCTTACAACAAATCAAATAAAAATTGATCACATGCAATAAAAATGTCAACTGATAGAGTCCCGCGCAATTATAAAACTCATAACACTTCGCTACAATACTTCGAACTTCACTGGAATATATCGCAACTCAAACTGACTGAGCGTCGCTGAGTACTTGTATTTATACCCCGCCGAAATACCAGAATATTCCATACTACGCGTCAAGAACGCTACCAAAAAACACCAGAACGTAATTGACTGCGGCCTTGCACACAGCGCGCACGAACTGGTGAAATCTGGATCAGCCTCGGCTGCGGACGCGTGACAAGTGTCGCGTAATTGTCCTTCATCTCAAAGTAGCGCAATATGTACGCGCACGCACACATTACAGCTGGAAGAGCCGAGAAGCACGTGGAATGTTCTGTAATGGTGCAACGCTTTTTCCGCATTACGTAACAAGATGTTATCAATACATGTTTAGACCTAAAGTAACTGCCATTGACACGAGATGTGTTACCCTTAATATGAATAACAATTACTCAAGATAAAATACTTTAAAGTTAGCATTTTGCAATGTTTTCCCAACTTTCGTACTTTACGTTGGTCTACTCAAAAACTTTGAGACTTAAAGAATTGATAATATTATATGGAAAGAATTCCTTGAATTCCGCATTTGTGCTGAGTCGGATTTTACAAATATTTTGAGCTTTATTTTGAAAGCTTCAGTTGCATTTACATCTGCTGAAAGACATTACATCTTATTACACGATACATTACATCTCATTATATACTGTTCCGGAATTCCATACATATTTTTAATTTTTAACCAGCCAGTTGTAGAGTCAAAATCAGTTATACTATTCACTTTTTTGTTAAACATCTACGCCTTTTCACACAGTAAAGGGCCTGTAAATGATTCACCTATAGATCTACGCTGCAGAAACTAAGTGTAAACGGCGGACTGCATTTGAGTGCCATCCGCTGATTTCATAGTTTGCTGACTACCACTTTCTTCTGTAAATTGGACTAAGTAAATTTTATTAGTGTTTCTTCATTTTTTTTATACCCGTAACTGTAGAATTGCCTACTTCAAACTCTTTTGACAATTTTATAACACTTTTATCTTTTATTAAACAAGAAATTATTTTAAGTTTGTTATCTATAGGAAGAAACAACGCGTTTCCGTTTCCCACAAGTGAAAGAGTTCGTTTTTTATATGTAGGAACTCGAAAACTATGTGAAACCCCTACTTCATTTTGAGTAGTTAAAACAAAAAGAATATTTCCTTTTGTAAAGAGGGGTTACAAGTTAATTAAAACTAGGCTAAGGCCTAGAGAAGCTAAAAATTGCGCTGGATCCAGTAAGACGGGACTTGCAATAAAAACTCAAGAATTAAATAATTAACAATCCCATTTTATTATTCTATCTCATAATAAAAATAACAAAAAAAACAACAGTGATTTATAATTCCCCTTTAAATGGTTAAATAAAGAAGTATACCCTCTCAACAAGGCCACCTGAAAAATATTAACTGAATCCACGAAAATAATTGCTATGTCACCATCAATGAATTGAAAATTTAAAATAATCGTTAACCTCAAAATAAAACTCCCATTAAACTATTTATTAAAATATAAAATTTATATCATATGTTTCTTTTAAAATGCAGTATATAAATTGATGAAGGTAAATGATTTCATTCACAGTTACTATTAATAATTAAAATAATTACTCATCCAATTTAAATGAACTTTAAAGGTGACACTTACTATACTTGTTAAATAAAATAATTAATTTTCATAAAGAAATGATCAGCCACGATTATTGAGATAGAATACTCGTCTACTGGTGTATATAAATTCTAATAATAAATCCCTATATCCCACCAAAAGTACAGTAATGCATAATATTTATATATATATATATCCCCCAAAATGTACACAGAAGTATACAGACATAACATGTTCCACAAGACAAATTACATATACAATAGTATACAAATACATAAAGGTCTCTTGCCACGCCCTTTTTTATATTACCCTTCTGGTGTATATAAATTCTAAACTTCTTCTTTATAGGAATCCCAATTAGGATTAAAGATTTATTTCTATAAATGTACCCCCATGGTGTGGGTTAATTGCACGTCATGTGTATCATAAACTATTGCATACAAATGTCCCCAGGACATTAAAATTTAAAACCAAGTGCCTAAGTGGCTAAGTGCTAAAATACTTAATTAAGGTGAGAAATAAAATTGTTTAAAATAATTAAATCCCCCCAGTTACCATGATTAATATAAAGAATTTATATAGACTAAAATAGGGCCAATTAATGAAAAGAGAAAAATTGCACCATATTAGCACCTTATATAAAAAAAATACATTTGTGTGTCAGAGACGGACATGTTTCTTCAACTTATAACCAGTCTCAACAACCTTGTTTCGACAAACAAGTTGAAAAGTGTTTCGACATGCACAGCTTGGTTGAAACTAATTAAAAATAACACCTACCTCCCCAGTAATCTTTTTATACAAATGACATAACCTGATTTTAAAAATAAGAGAAAATATATGTTTTTATGCCTAGTAAATTAAACTTGAGAAAATTACTAATAACAAAACTGACTTTAAATCTGTAGCGAAAGCCCTATAAAGAAATGAGTGGAAATCTAAGTTGGATGCTGTGTTGTAGACATGTCAGTCTCTGAACTGACAATTTACTATACATATATTGAAATTTTACAATTAATTCTTAGTGTTCACACTAAACTGCCCCATCAATTGGGGATCCAAATAAATGTATACTTGAACGGTAAAAACTGATGATTATGTATAACTGGTGCCATGTTGATTCTACGTGTGAATAATAAATGGATATTTTTCACCTGCTTATATGTGCCCAGAAGGATGATCTCTTATTTGTAGCGTGGCGATCTCATGATTGGCATGTTGTTGTGGTCTTATTCTCTTCGGTGTCGAGTGTGGAGCTTTTAGGATGTCATTCTTTCAGTCGTGTAGCAGGACTTGTCTCTATTCGGTGAACCCTGTTCACACATTACATTTTTAGTGAGAGACCACACACAAATGCCCCCACTGTTTGGACACCCTCCAAAATCATAAATAAAAACAACACCTAGTTATGTTGTACATAATAAAACTTGGTAACATTATTTTGGCCAACATGCCTTACTTAAAAAGTTCTCTAACAATGATTCTTTATAACGCTTTATAACTTGAACCTCACTGAATGTGAGTTGCTTTTGCAATATAATAATTTATCTTGGCTCTGTAACATCTTATGAACTTATTACTTTGAGTGAAATTGAGGTTACCACGTGGCGAAGAATTTATTTAAAACACAGTTTTTTACTCCATAGAATCTGAGAATACTACTACTTTGAATGAGACATGATTTACGTTTAAAACGTGCCTGAGTAAGTTCCCCATTATATATGTATAAAGTTTTACTGTCATTGTGGCAAAACTTTATACCTCTTAATGACGACACATTGTGTAACAGGTTAAGTGCTCAACCGAATCTCGTTACATCGGTGTTAATGAAAGTGCAAAATTAAATATATTGTGGTTATTGTACTTGAGGTATTAAAGCCGAGATTCTGACACTCCAATAATCAAGTTTTATTGGTTTATAAAAACTTTACGAACAATTACGTCTCTCACCATGCATGATTCAACAAGTGGGGACGCTTACTCAAGCTTACTAAAAAAACGTTTTCTCCTTTAAAAATTTAGTATATAATTAATATAATGAAATCAAAACTCACCGCAGTCGTGAAGAGAAATTTATCTAGACATAGTTATAATAAGTTGTAGTTGGTATTCCTTCCTCTCCACCGAAGAGAAAAAGCGTCCGTCAACCCTGAAGTATTTTGTTAGACAAAAACTTAGATAATTCGGCATCGTCTCGTTTGCGTACCGCAATTAACGCCAGGGAGCAGCACGGGAATTTTCGTACCACCGAGAGTCGGCAAGTGCCGCCCCCCGACCACCGTTGCCTAAACTATTAATTTTTCCTACACATGGGTAGAGCGCAGCACTAATTACTGCCTTAAATTTCGTACTGCCAATAACGTCAAAACTGCCGATAAAATTACTGAACTCGCGCTGAATCTTTTGACTCAGCACACCCTCACCCCAAAAGGGCAACATAGTTGCCCCAACGTTAAAGGCCAGGAGGGTACCCTGCAGTGTACCTCTCCCCAAAAGATACCAGTGGACGTCGTGGTTGGGTTGGCTCAGCTGAGCTTGCTCTCAGGAGAACAGAAATCAAAAAGGAAAATGAAAGAGACGAAAGAAGATATGTATTATGTAAGTGTGCGGGTGCTGCATGCTGACCTGATCAGAGTCCGCATACAGCACAAGAGAGAGAGAGACAGGAAAAGACAAAAGAAAGATTCATACGTATGGATCTTCCGACCTCCTGAGGCTCGCCCCATTCGCCTGAACACGACTTCCACATATAACAAGGACCTCGTCCTATCTTTACGGGGACTATCCCCCTTCGAACGTTTTGGATAGCCCCCGACAACGTTTAAGTTTGGAAATGTGGCTTGTCATCAACTTTTGTTTGTCTCCCGGTACGCCCAGCCGGGCCGTCACCGGTGACGTAAATCCTATGATTCGGTATGGCCCCGACCAACGGTAGCATAGCTTCGCAGCACGTTTGTCGGCGGCAGAGGTGAGTGGGTGGCTTTGGCAATAGACCCAGTCGCCAATCCGGAAGGGGTTTGGAATACGCCCCTGATTATAACGCCGACGGACCCGCTCGTGCGCTCGCAGCAAATTCTTCCGAGCCATTTTCCATCTCTCCGCAGTTTTATTATTGGGCTCCCGCGGCAGAAGATCTTCAATATCCCATAGGTTGGTCAACGGGAGTGCGGGCGAGAATCCAAACAAAATTTCAAAGGGCACGGCCTGATGACTGTCGTGTCTGGCCGTGTTGAAGGCTAATTGTAACCACTTCAGATTCTGATCCCAGGTGGTTTGTTGCTCAGCGTGATAAGCAATCAAGGCGGACCGGAGATTCCGATTGAATCTCTCCGCATGGGACGGTTGTGGGTAATAAGGGGAAGTGGTTACGTGTTTGATGCCACTGGCGAAACATATACGCCTAAATTCGTTTGAAATAAATTGCGGGCCATTGTCCGAGACAATGATGGTCGGAAGACCGAAATGCTGAAAAACGTGGTTCTGTAAAGCGTTGATGGTCAAACGAGCGGCTGCCTGCCGTAAGGGCAGTAGCCAGGCAAACTTTGAAAAGGCATCTACACAAACAAGCAGGTAAGCATTACCTGACTTGCTACGGGGGGAACGGCCCCACGTAGTCAATAAATAACTTTTCCATTGGTCTGCTCGCCACCTCAGAAGATAACAACCCTAGTTTGGTGTTCTGGGCAGGCTTGCTCAAGCCACACAGATGACAGTTTTTTACTCTCGTCGCGATGTCTCTATCCATGCCCTTCCAGATAAAATGTCTCCTAACACTGGAAATGGTCTTCGAAATTCTCTTGTGGCCTCCGATTGGGGAATCATGGTAATAACTGAAGACCATGGGCACTAATTTGCTAGGCAGCACGATTTTAGGTGCTCGTCCTTTTCTTTCTCGACAACAAAGGACTCCCTTGGACAAGAAATAAGGGGCCTGTACGTTACCCTGCTTAATATTTTGGATGACTTGACCCAGCACTTCGTCGTTTAACTGATGGGGTAACACATCAGTGAAGGCTAATGGAAAATCGAGAAGAACGGAACAGGGTTGCTCAGCTTGGGCATCACTGGGTTGGGAAAACATACGGGATAAGGCATCTGCAACCACATTCTGGGATCCCCTGATGTGTTGCACGGTGAACTTAAAGGATGAGATTTTCACCACCCATCTACCAATTTTACCCAGTTGCCGGGGATGAGCTAGAAGCCATGAGAGAGCCTGATTGTCGGTCTCGAGCAGGAACTCAGCATGTTCCAGGAAACGCCTGAACTTATCTAGAGCGTATACAACAGCTAAACACTCTAGCTCATAAACGGATGATTTACGTTCTTGCTGGGTCAACGTGCGTGAGATAAAAGCCACAGGCTGCCTAGCGTCGTCAATAACCTGGGAAAGGACCGCTCCGAGCGCAACCGAACTCGCGTCCGTCTGCAAAATGAACGGCTTTGAAAAGTCGGGCATCCGCAACACCGGTGGGGAAATGATGGCTTCCTTCAAGGTATCAAAAGCCTTCTGTTGGTTTTCCCCCCATGCAAACTTTGCCCCCTTCTTCCTCAGTTCATTCAAGGGAGCGGCAATTTCAGCGATATTCGGTATGAAACGCCGATAAAAATTTATCATACCGACGAATCTCGCTATGCCTTTCGCATCTCTTGGCGGAGGAAAGTCACGGATGCCTTGTGTCCTCTCTGGGTCTACCGTCACGCCCTTGTATGAAATTAAATGGCCCAAGAAAGAAATACTCTCTTGGGCGAAACGAACCTTTTCGGGATTGACAGTGAGGCCAGCCTCTCTTAAACGACCCAACACCTCTCTTAAATGCCGCAGATGATCCTCAAAAGTCTCACTATACACCAACAGATCGTCAAGATAATTATAGACGAAACGGAATTTGACGTCGTGAAAGACAGTGTCAAGAAGGCGAGTAAGTGTCTGGGCCCCCACAGCCAAACCCATGGGAACCCTTGTGTACTGGTACAAATTCCAGGGTACACAAAAAGCTGTGTATGGTTTACTTTCTTTGGCAAGAGGTATCTGATGATAGGCCGCGTTCAGATCGATAATGGTATAAAATCTGGCCCCACTGAACCAATCAAAGGCCGAATGTAAATCCGGGAGGGGAACAGAATCCACCTCGATATTGGCGTTCAACTTCCTGTAATCTATAACCATTCTTTGTTTGCCACCAGGCTTTGGCACTAAAAATGCTGGACTGGCATAGCTGGAATGAGAAGGTTCAATCACCCCTTGGTCCAATAATTCTTGAACCTTCTCTCGCAGAATGGTCATCTTAGGAGGGGCAAACTTGTAAGGGTGTGACCTCACTATTTTCGTATCTGTAAGACTGATTTTATATTCCAGCAGGTGTGTGAGTCCCAAAGTAGGAGTTAACACCTCGGGAAATTCCTCACACAAATGATCTAAGGCCGTCTGCTGGGATGGAGTGAGATGGTCTCGTGCAGAATCGGGACAAGCTACTTCTTGGATACCCGGCTTAGCGCCCTGGTACCCAAGGAACGAAATTAAAACCTCCCGATTAAATTTAAAAAAACATTGGTGCGCTTGGATGTCCAGCACGAGACCACTTTTTGCGATAAAATCGGCACCAATGATACAATCCACTCCCAGAGCAGGAGAAACCAGAAAAGACCACACCCAAGAAAACCCATCAATTTTGATCTTAAAGGAAGTAACCCGGGAGATAGGCAAGATTTCCCGGGATGCCGTCCAGCATATAGCAGATGACTTTTCTGACCTTTTAATTAAACCCTGTCGTTCAAGGTCCGCATGTACCCGAGATGAAATGATGGATCGGGCTGAACCGGAGTCAACTAAGGCTCTGAGCTGACCCCCCTTTACCTCGAGCGACAGAAAGGGGCATACAGAAAGTTGTTGCGAGGTAGCGGACTGGACCTTGATATTTGAAGATTGGGCTTTTAACGACTGCCTGGAGGTCGACGGAAGTTGAACAGAATTGAAGCGGGGGGAAGACATCCTCCAAAATATCTTCCCCTGTCTACTTAGTTTTTTGGCGCTGGTCTAGACCTA
Source organism: Magicicada septendecula (assembly GCA_034769895.1). Classification (NCBI taxonomy): domain Eukaryota; kingdom Metazoa; phylum Arthropoda; class Insecta; order Hemiptera; family Cicadidae; genus Magicicada; species Magicicada septendecula. The sequence goes on from CM068372.1 coordinate 8,760,816, forward strand.
GGTGGTGCTGGTCGCGCGCGCCCTCGCATACAATTTCTCGCCACGTGTCCCGGGCGGTTACAATTATAACAAATCACAGTATTTGAACTTGTTTGCTGATGATTTCGAGCTGGCTGGGCCTGTCGGGGGAAGGTAGGCTCTCTGGCCCCTTCCGATGTCTGAGGTCTTGGTTCGGCTCGTCTACTGTTTCCGCTCGCCTGGTCGGTCATCTGCATGGTCTCCGTCATAACGCAGAGTCGCTCCAGGTCGGTAAACCACTGCGGCCGCTGTGCAAAAACTAGTCGCAGACGGTCGTCGGCAGAGACGCCGTCGAGGATGTGTTGGACTACCTCTTCCTCCGACATGCCCATTCCCAGAATACGAGCTACCTGGCGCATTCGCAGCACATACTGGGCCAATGTTTCGCCCCGTGCCTGTACTTTATAAAAATGCCGATGGCGCAATTGCTCCATCATTCTACTGGGTACGAACGCCCTCAGCACCACCCGGTGGAACTCATCCACACCTTCCTTGCGTCGCATTACCTCCGCCACCCTGTCAGCCATGGTACCGCGACAGTAGGGGAAGATGAGCTCGAGCACCGTTCGCTCCAGCATACCCGGATAGTCCTTCAATTCAAAGACTATCTTGAAAAAAGGGAGTAGTTTATCTGCTTCCAGTCCGTCCACGACTGGCAGTTGTTTAATAATATCGGCAAGTGGGTTGGGCAGGTGGTTGTACGTTGCCGCCCCCGAACCAGTCCGTACAGGCTCTACTTCTCTGTATGAAGAAGTGTTCAGCGCTGAGATCACGGACTCCTCAACAACCGGAATTGGGGTGGATGCTCTTACCGGTGGTGACCCTTGGAGGGTCGAGGTAATCTCCTGTATAATCTCTTTTATATTATATGGTGGCGGTTCACTGACTTGTGCCAGTAAATTCTGCAGCCGATGAATCAAGTGCTGCATACGTTGCCGGATCCGCCGGACAACGAGAGAGCATCCCGGTCCCTCCTCCAAACTTTCGACGGATTGAGCCAACTCCTGCAGCTCACCCCACTTTTCCGTACACCGTTCCCACTCACTCTCGGGGTCAGTGATAGTGACCATGGAGAGCGCATCTCCCGCGGTCAGCGCTTCACGGAGCAGCCGCCGTAAGGTTTGGACATTGCCTTGGGTTTCTTTACCCCGGGCCCGGAGCTCGAACTCAATTTCCTCCCTTAAAAACAACTCAGGATTTATCGAAGTCATCCTCACTTCGCGGTCGGCACACTTAACAAAAACTTTAAAACTTATTCTAAATAACCAGAATCTGAAAAACCCAAGTACTGTTCTTCCAAAGAGTAGACTGCGGGTCCACCTAACGATGCGAGAACTAGCCCACTACCTGAACAGCTCACACTCGATTACACCAGACAAAAGGAACGCGACACACACACAACACACACAACACACACAACACGAAAAACAAAATACCGACCAACGAAAATTTATATTAACCATTTCTTAGGTTACCTCCGGCTACCATTTATCGGCAGAAACCGACTGCCGATCGGGCCATACCGCCTAATCACAAAAAAACCGCAACACCTCCCCAAACATGGGTAAGGTAAACTCAAACTAACCAAGCACCGACTGCGATAAGTCTTGCCCAGGGATTTCCCCTTCTAAAATTTCCTACCACGTGGCACTATTCACTATGCAAGGCGGGCAAGTACATATACATATGTTTCAAACCTTAAATTAACAAAATATTTTTAACCTTGGGATATAGGGCCTTTAAAATTTTTCTAAGTTCTATTTGAACTAAACATTGTGAAAATTCCAAAATATTTCCTAAGTTTGCAAGCCCCGTCACACCCACAGGACCCTTGTCGTAAGCGCGCTCTGCTACCAAATGTAACCCCTACTTCATTTTGAGTAGTTAAAACAAAAAGAATATTTCCTTTTGTAAAGAGGGGTTACAAGTTAATTAAAACTAGGCTAAGGCCTAGAGAAGCTAAAAATTGCGCTGGATCCAGTAAGACGGGACTTGCAATAAAAACTCAAGAATTAAATAATTAACAATCCCATTTTATTATTCTATCTCATAATAAAAATAACAAAAAAACAACAGTGATTTATAATTCCCCTTTAAATGGTTAAATAAAGAAGTATACCCTCTCAACAAGGCCACCTGAAAAATATTAACTGAATCCACGAAAATAATTGCTATGTCACCATCAATGAATTGAAAATTTAAAATAATCATTAACCTCAAAATAAAACTCCCATTAAACTATTTATTAAAATATAAAATTTATATCATATGTTTCTTTTAAAATGCAGTATATAAATTGATGAAGGTAAATGATTTCATTCACAGTTACTATTAATAATTAAAATAATTACTCATCCAATTTAAATGAACTTTAAAGGTGACACTTACTATACTTGTTAAATAAAATAATTAATTTTCATAAAGAAATGATCAGCCACGATTATTGAGATAGAATACTCGTCTACTGGTGTATATAAATTCTAATAATAAATCCCTATATCCCACCAAAAGTACAGTAATGCATAATATTTATATATATATATATCCCCCAAAATGTACACAGAAGTATACAGACATAACATGTTCCACAAGACAAATTACATATACAATAGTATACAAATACATAAAGGTCTCTTGCCACGCCCTTTTTTATATTACCCTTCTGGTGTATATAAATTCTAAACTTCTTCTTTATAGGAATCCCAATTAGGATTAAAGATTTATTTCTATAAATGTACCCCCATGGTGTGGGTTAATTGCACGTCATGTGTATCATAAACTATTGCATACAAATGTCCCCAGGACATTAAAATTTAAAACCAAGTGCCTAAGTGGCTAAGTGCTAAAATTATTAATTAAGGTGAGAAATAAAATTGTTTAAAATAATTAAATCCCCCCAGTTACCATGATTTATATAAAGAATTTATATAGACTAAAATAGGGCCAATTAATGGAAAGAGAAAAATTGCACCATATTAGCACCTTATATAAAAAAAATACATTTGTGTGTCAGAGACGGACATGTTTCTTCAACTTATAACCAGTCTCAACAACCTTGTTTCGACAAACAAGTTGAAAAGTGTTTCGACATGCACAGCTTGGTTGAAACTAATTAAAAATAACACCTACCTCCCCAGTAATCTTTTTATACAAATGACATAACCTGATTTTAAAAATAAGAGAAAATATATGTTTTTATGCCTAGTAAATTAAACTTGAGAAAATTACTAATAACAAAACTGACTTTAAATCTGTAGCGAAAGCCCTATAAAGAAATGAGTGGAAATCTAAGTTGGATGCTGTGTTGTAGACATGTCAGTCTCTGAACTGACAATTTACTATACATATATTGAAATTTTACAATTAATTCTTAGTGTTCACACTAAACTGTCCCATCAATTGGGGATCCAAATGAATGTATACTTGAACGGTAAAAACTGATGATTATGTATAACTGGTGCCATGTTGATTCTACGTGTGAATAATAAATGGATATTTTTCACCTGCTTATATGTGCCCAGAAGGATGATCTCTTATTTGTAGCGTGGCGATCTCATGATTGGCATGTTGTTGTAGTCTTATTCTCTTCGGTGTCGAGTGTGGAGCTTTTAGGATGTCATTCTTTCAGTCGTGTAGCAGGACTTGTCTCTATTCGGTGAACCCTGTTCACGCATTACATTTTTAGTGAGAGACCACACACAAATGCCCCCACTGTTTGGACACCCTCCAAAATCATAAATAAAAACAACACCTAGTTATGTTGTACATAATAAAACTTGGTAACATTATTTTGGCCAACATGCCTTACTTAAAAAGTTCTCTAACAATGATTCTTTATAACGCTTTATAACTTGAACCTCACTGAATGTGAGTTGCTTTTGCAATATAATAATTTATCTTGGCTCTGTAACATCTTATGAACTTATTACTTTGAGTGAAATTGAGGTTACCACGTGGCGAAGAATTTATTTAAAACACATAGTTTTTTACTCCATAGAATCTGAGAATACTACTACTTTGAATGAGACATGATTTACGTTTAAAACGTGCCTGAGTAAGTTCCCCATTATATATGTATAAAGTTTTACTGTCATTGTAGCAATACTTTATACCTCTTAATGACGACACATTGTGTAACAGGTTAAGTGCTCAACCGAATCTCGTTACATCGGTGTTAATGAAAGTGCAAAATTAAATATATTGTGGTTATTGTACTTTAGGTATTAAAGCCGAGATTCTGACACTCCAATAATCAAGTTTTATTGGTTTATAAAAACTTTACGAACAATTACGTCTCTCACCATGCATGATTCAACAAGTGGGGACGCTTACTCAAGCTTACTAAAAAAACGTTTTCTCCTTTAAAAATTTAGTATATAATTAATATAATGAAATCAAAACTCACCGCAGTCGTGAAGAGAAATTTATCTAGACATAGTTATAATAAGTTGTAGTTGGAATTCCTTCCTCTCCACCGAAGAGAAAAAGCGTCCGTCAACCCTGAAGTATTTTGTTAGACAAAAACTTAGATAATTCGGCATCGTCTCGTTTGCGTACCGCAATTAACGCCAGGGAGCAGCACGGGAATTTTCGTACCACCGAGAGTCGGCAAGTGCCGCCCCCCGACCACCGTTGTCTAAACTATTAATTTTTCCTACACATGGGTAGAGCGCAGCACTAATTACTGCCTTAAATTTCGTACTGCCAATAACGTCAAAACTGCCGATAAAATTACTGAACTCGCGCTGAATCTTTTGACTCAGCACATATGTATAACTCGAGAACTAGAACTACAAAATAAAATCGTAAGACTACTGACTACTAATCGGTAGCCGACTCTGTAAAGTACTTGGGCATCCACCTAAGCAAAAAACTGACTTGAGGCAACCACATTTGGATTAAGAGAAAACAACTGGACACCAAGTTTGGCAAGCATTATTTATTCCTGGTCAAAAAATCATTACGGTCAATGTGAAACATGCTGTTGGTGTACAACACTGTCTTCAAGCCTGTCTGGACTTACAGCTTTGGGGAACTGCATCTAAATCCAATATCGCCATAATAGAAAGGTTTCAGACCAAGGTGTTGCGTGCCATAACCAACGCACCGTGGTTCATCAGCAACAAAGACATCTATACAGACATGCACCTTCCCTCAGTCAGTGAAACCATTGCAATGTTCACCGAAAAATATGTGAAACGGCTTGAAGAGCACACGAATCCTTTAGCCATAAATCTACTATACAACACCCTACAGACAAGACGTTTGAAGTTAACATTTCCTCTGGACTTCCTCTATACTCTAAACTCTAACACTACAAATATATTATACATAATATGTTACCTTTAATTACTTATACGGAAAAGTAGTCAATAGACTAGTTCTCTTCATGGCATGTATTCTGTGTAAAAGTATGCTTATTGTTATGTATTAACCGGGCATGTATTCTGTGTAAAAGTATGCTTATTGTTATTTATTAATAGATTACATAAATAAACGTATAAATAAAATAAAACTAAAATAAAAACTTAAGAAATTATAAAGTCAAGACGAAGCCAAGCAAATAGCGTCCAGTGCACTCAGACACTACAAACAGTTCATCATACCACGAAATGTTACAAAACTCCTACTACTAAACAGTAATTGACAATGTACAGACTGTACTTATGGCCTATAAGAAAGTAGTGTTTGTTAGATATGAGTAGATTATTTCACAACACTTATTTAACAGTAAAACATTATCACCAACACTCGATCTACGAGAACGTCATGGCACTACGTACATTAATCTCAATGTAGGCCTGATTTTCTATTAAATTTCAGTACCACAGCGTATTTACAGTTATTTAGCAACTGTTTGTTATTTCCATGTTCCGTAAGGAAATGGAAGTATGATGATCGCAAAAAAAAATCATGTTCCATATAAGGGCTGATTCTGATTGTACTGCCCTCAAAACATGAAGAAAAGTCATTTTCTGGAAATTGTGTGTGTGTGTGTGTGTGTGTGTGTGTGTTGAATTTTTTCTATGGCGACCGATAACTAACGCAAATTCAAACATAATTTTTTTGCATATGTGCCCGAGTTGTAGGGGACTCAAGGCCTACTGATTTTGGAGAAGATCGGTTAAGAGGAAGGGGTAGTTTACCTGCAACGTTTTATGTTTTAACAAGAGCAAACTACTTAATTTTGGTAAATAAAGTATCCTTAAAACAAAGGTCATAATAATCCACAGTAGAATAGTAGATGAAAAATCTATAAATAAAAAGGGTAGTTGAAGGGTAATATAAACGTATTTTTTATAAATAAAAATTATAGTTGAAGGGGGAGGTGATGATTTTTTATATGTGTACTACGTTATAGGCAACAAAGAAGTAGTTTGTTGTAAAAATGTCTTCCCGGCTGTTTTACCATGGTCTAATGTCTTCTGCAAAAACCAGATGTTTTGGTAGTTCTATTGACTGGCATCATCAGTGAAAATCGAGTGCGCTAATTCATATATGTACTACGTTATCTGCAAAAAGAAGTAATTTCTAAGGAAATATTTTATTTCCATTTGTCAACCATAAAACTTAATTTACAAGGAACACTCCTAACTTGTTAAAAATTATCAAACCAAATTCAAGTAAATGATTTTACACATACATCTTAAAAAGGTTTTAAAAACATATAAACACTTAGTACATTTCACAGTTTTTATTTAACTCTGTCTTGAAAAGCTGAAAAACCTGTTAGATTTAAATAAGAACTGTGAAATGTACCAAGTGTTTATATATTTTTAAAACCTTTGTATTAATATGTTTCACCAAGCCCAACGCGTCGTCAATTAATAAATCTTAGAACATGGAAGTCATGTATGGTTCTCCATACTGATATTTAAAGTTGATGTCGGTTAATCGATTTTCCGTATTATTCTTTTCGCGGGACAATTGACAATTTACTTTACTCAGATTGAACAAACAGATTGTTCGAACACTGGTAAACGACTAAAAGTTTTTAGGGTACTACTATGTGTATGGTTTGACTGCAAAACTTTGGTTGCGGCTACAGAAAGCTGATTCAATTTCAAATATACATCGTAAATTGCCAGACTGTGAAACCTTAGCAATTCCCGCAGAAAACATAAACGTCACGCCACAAATGAGATTCTGACTTTTGTTTGTGACGTCACACACACAAACACACAGAGTGATTTCAACAATATAGTGCAAATTTCTTGTGTACAAATAAAGAATACAAAAATACGGGAAAATAGAGAGGCAAGGAATAAGCAAGAATTACTGTGTATTCTGTGAGAACCGGAGTCAATGATGAAACAGAAAAAGCCAACACTGAACAGCACAGTTAAACGGACTTCCTGTTCTTTTGATGAAATCACTCGATTGTTGTTAATTTTTCGGTGCTGAATTCGAATCTACAATCACAATAGCTCTATGACGCATAGTTTTTTCTTTAAAAAAAAAATAAAAAAACTACAGTTTACTTTTTCGTTTTTTTTTTCACGAACAGGCCAGCCGTGGACCACGCGAATATCATTTCCTTTTCTTCTCCTGTCAGAAGGCCCTCATTCGCACATTTTGCGCCGCCTTCCTTTCCACTGTCCACCCCTTTCTCGTCTTCTTCTCACCGCAGACAACCTCAAGATTTTGAATTTTGTTTCTGTATGTATTTCTATCCACACAGTTGTTCAAAGATATTACCCAGTTTCATCATTTCCTTCTTGAGTAGTTTGGTGCATCCGTTTAGACTGAAAAGTTGCCAAATATAGTTGAAATTTTTATTATTTAATCTGAACCGATCAATCCAAACCATATGTTCAAGGAATCTCAGTCTTTTCCTTCGGAAAGCCGTTACCAGATCTTCCAGATCCCTGTACAGGTCTTCTTTGGGTCTATGCCTGAAATCCATCTTCAGTTTTCTTGGCCATCAATTTTTCAAAGAATTCTTTGTTCAGTTTTAAGAAGAGGTTTCCGTATTTTGGAAGCACATTGTTTCTACTCCATACATGGTCACCGGCCTGATCACAGTGCTCTAATGGCGGACTTTCGCACTTCTGGAAAGGTTTTCTTTCCGTATAGTTACCGGGTTAGACTAAAGGCCTTTGCTAATTTGAGTTTCCTTATCATAAGGGATTCTTTGTCTGAGGCGTTTCGGGATATGTTTTTCCCAAGATTTTTAAAATTGTTAGTATTTTTTATTTCTCCATATTTTATTGTCCTGGCACATTTTCGGGAATTGAAATAGGGTGGTCATAATTTCCATTTTAGTTACTTTTTCGTTTTTCTCTACAAAATTATGTAATTTTGTTACATTAGTACAAAGGGAATCTTCTTCTTGTTTAGCACTACAGCCAAACATGAGCCATGGCTTCCAACACCAATCTTCTCCAGTGTCTCTTATCCATTCCCATCTCACCGTAACCCCTCACATTCTTTTTCTAAGATCTTCCGACACATCACCCACACAGCTTATCCGAAGTCAACCCCTCATTTTGTATCTATACATTTGTTCACACAGAATTTTTTTTTTTACCATATGCTGACTAACCATCTGCTCTAGGTGACCTAGCCATTGTATTCGTTGAGCTTTTACAAATCTTACAATGTCCTCATGCTTCAATAGCTCCTGGTTATTTCTTACTCTCCGTTCATCGCCTTCCTTCGCCGGGCTATAAACACGTCGTACAGTTTCTCTTTCAAACATTCTTTATGTTTCTTGTTCCTTTTTTGTCCACGTTTTGCTGTCATAAGTAACAACCGGTCTGATAAGTAGTGTCTTATACGAGGATTGTTCAGTAGAAACAATGCAGCCGTGACTTCGTCGCCATGGCAACGGAATTCATTTATTTATATTGTCTGTTTAAGTACTACTGACGCGTCTGTTAAAAATATTTCCAATTTGCTCTTTTCTAAGCGTTGTGAATGGGTTGCAAAATGGCATCTATGACACAAAATCCGCCCAAAGATAATCTGCGGCCATTATTCAGTTTTTGGCCGCTGAGGAGCGTCAGCCAATGGAAATTTATACAAGAATAAAAGCTGTATATGGTGACTATAGTTGTTCTCATACGGCAGTGGTTGAATGGTACGATAAATTTTGACAAGGAAGAGAATCCACTAAAGATTTGGCCCGTCCCGGACCTGCACGGGTTGCAGCATCAGATGACAATGTGAGACAGCTGGCAACTGCTTTAAGCGCAAATAGGCGCAACAGTGTTAGAGAACTTTCTCAAATGTTGAGCACCAGCGTGGGAACTGTTCATTCCATCATTCATAGTCTTGGCTATCACAACGTTGCTGCTCAGTGGATTCCATGACTGCTTACTGATGAGCACAAAAATTCGCGTTCAGCCTTATTACAGCATCTGATGCGCTATCAACAACAATATTCTACACCTTTCTACACCAAATTGTTGCCGGTGATAAATCGTGGTGTTATCATTACGAATCAGAATCCAAACATTAAAGTATGCAGTGGAAGCATGCACAATCTCCGAAGGCGAAAAAATATCGGTCCCAACCTTCGGCAGGAAAAGTAATGGTGACCGTATTTTTTTATTATCAGGGAATGCTGCTCTTAGATTTTGAAGAACCTGGTGTCAACGTCAACGCTGAGCGATATGCAGACTCTACCGAGGTTTGAATTTGCTGGCGCGGTTAAATTTGTTCAGTGCTGCCAACAGTTGGCAGCAGTGCTGGCCAATGCTTGGTCGACGCCTCGGCTACGCGATCTAGTGTGCCTAGTCAACCGTGTCAGCTGATGCTGTGCATTGTTCACAATTAGGTTAACCAAAGGCTTATTTTTACAAATTGGGACAGGTTGCTTTATGCAGGATGTGGAACTAACTAGCTCATGTCTCGTCCTCATTTCTGTGCTAGCCTTCGATCTTCGATCTAAAAGTTCCACGGGTCTGACGGCCCAGAAGATGTGTGTAGGTCTTTTTAACATGCGACTGTAATCTCGTAGAGACGTTCAGGTTGGTGTGGACTTAATTATATTGCTACGACAGCACAGAACAATCTACGCGTTTATCGAATGCGCCAGAAAGATCTCGACGTAAGCGTGTGGTGTACGTGCTATTAAACGCATTTTGCGAGAATTTTCTGGCGCATTCGATAAACGCGTAGATTGTTCTGTGCTGTCGTAGCAATATAATTAAGTTTAGTAGCACGTACACCACACGCTTACGTCGAGATCCTTCTGGCGCATTCGATAAACGCGTAGATTGTTCTGTGCTGTCGTAGCAATATAATTAAGTTTAGTAGCACGTACACCACACGCTTACGTCGAGATCCTTCTGGCGCATTCGATAAACGCGTAGATTGTTCTGTGCTGTCGTAGCAATATAATTAAGTTTAGTAGCACGTACACCACACGCTTACGTCGAGATCCTTCTGGCGCATTCGATAAACGCGTAGATTGTTCTGTGCTGTCGTAGCAATATAATTAAGTTTAGTAGCACGTACACCACACGCTTACGTCGAGATCCTTCTGGCGCATTCGATAAACGCGTAGATTGTTCTGTGCTGTCGTAGCAATATAATTAAGTTTAGTAGCACGTACACCACACGCTTACGTCGAGATCCTTCTGGCGCATTCGATAAACGCGTAGATTGTTCTGTGCTGTCGTAGCAATATAATTAAGTTTAGTAGCACGTACACCACACGCTTACGTCGAGATCCTTCTGGCGCATTCGATAAACGCGTAGATTGTTCTGTGCTGTCGTGGCAATATAATTAAGTTTAGTAGCACGTACACCACACGCTTACGTCGAGATCCTTCTGGCGCATTCGATAAACGCGTAGATTGTTCTGTGCTGTCGTAGCAATATAATTAAGTTTAGTAGCACGTACACCACACGCTTACGTCGAGATCCTTCTGGCGCATTCGATAAACGCGTAGATTGTTCTGTGCTGTCGTAGCAATATAATTAAGTTTAGTAGCACGTACACCACACGCTTACGTCGAGATCCTTCTGGCGCATTCGATAAACGCGTAGATTGTTCTGTGCTGTCGTAGCAATATAATTAAGTTTAGTAGCACGTACACCACACGCTTACGTCGAGATCCTTCTGGCGCATTCGATAAACGCGTAGATTGTTCTGTGCTGTCGTAGCAATATAATTAAGTTTAGTAGCACGTACACCACACGCTTACGTCGAGATCCTTCTGGCGCATTCGATAAACGCGTAGATTGTTCTGTGCTGTCGTAGCAATATAATTAAGTTTAGTAGCACGTACACCACACGCTTACGTCGAGATCCTTCTGGCGCATTCGATAAACGCGTAGATTGTTCTGTGCTGTCGTAGCAATATAATTAAGTTTAGTAGCACGTACACCACACGCTTACGTCGAGATCCTTCTGGCGCATTCGATAAACGCGTAGATTGTTCTGTGCTGTCGTAGCAATATAATTAAGTTTAGTAGCACGTACACCACACGCTTACGTCGAGATCCTTCTGGCGCATTCGATAAACGTGTAGATTGTTCTGTGCTGTCGTGGCAATATAATTAAGTTTAGTAGCACGTACACCACACGCTTACGTCGAGATCCTTCTGGCGCATTCGATAAACGCGTAGATTGTTCTGTGCTGTCGTAGCAATATAATTAAGTTTAGTAGCACGTACACCACACGCTTACGTCGAGATCCTTCTGGCGCATTCGATAAACGCGTAGATTGTTCTGTGCTGTCGTAGCAATATAATTAAGTTTAGTAGCACGTACACCACACGCTTACGTCAAGATCCTTCTGGCGCATTCGATAAACGCGTAGATTGTTCTGTGCTGTCGTAGCAATATAATTAAGTGTAGTAGCACGTACACCACACGCTTACGTCGAGATCCTTCTGGCGCATTCGATAAACGCGTAGATTGTTCTGTGCTGTCGTAGCAATATAATTAAGTTTAGTAGCACGTACACCACACGCTTTCGTCGAGATCCTTCTGGCGCATTCGATAAACGCGTAGATTGTTCTGTGCTGTCGTAGCACTATTATTCTATGTTTATTTACTTATGAATTATGTGTGTTAGTATTGTGTAAGCGTGTGTGTAGCCCAGACTCATGTAAAACTTATTTAATTGTAAAACTCATGCCTTGTAAAATCTAATCTACTCGTTACTTCATGTCTGGAAACAATTGTTGCTTGTTAACACTTATTCTGATCAAGCTAATTTAAATTAATTACTATAATTGAATAAAAATGAGCAATACTGAATTAATTAGAGTAAATAAGGTGTTGATAAAAGATTGTGAAAGTGATTGCGGTGTTTGTGTTCCGAGGCGAGAGAGTGTAATGTCTGGGTGTATTAACTGACCGCTAATCCCCAAGTAAAAATGTTATAGGGTCCCTGCACCAGCCAGGAGAAAGGGGAAAGAGCGGTAGTCACATTAACACCGGTGACTACCCCACAGAGCAGTGCACCAGAATGCTCCCCGAAGCCGTCAGACCTAGGAATGCTGAGCCAACCTGATACATCGAAGTACCCAGGTATCCCCGGAACGAGTTCCAGTGGACAATCACCGCAGTCCAGGGACAATTTGCAACTCTGCTGGTACACTGTTCATCACGGTACCACTTGAGTTCTTCTCCACAAAATCACAGGTGGGAACGTTTCAATTATCACTCTTCAATCTGCATCAACTCCATAGACCGGCTACCCTTGTGTTCACATTAGATATCTGTATTAAGAACTTAAAATATCTCAAATCACAAGAACTCAAGTTGTTTAAAATTGTAACTGACTACTCTGTAACTGGTCTGACATACACCATGAGGGAGTAGTTAAATTGTTTTGCTAGAGCATGGGTTCCTTCCTTAAACTATTTCAAGTCTGATCTGTATTACCCTTATTTATTATAATCAGTGTGAAGGGTTACTCATGTTTTCGTTAAGGGGTGGGGTTAACTCGGTTCGTTCGTTACTTCAGCTGTAAGCATGTTCGCGTCGTCCTCCCTCATGGGGTATGCTGGTCTGCATATTAATATATGTATAACTTATGTCTATTTTCTTGCAACAATATAAATTAATCGCTGTATGTAAAACGCAACATGATTGGAACATTTTGTCACCAACTGGAACTTAATAAATTTTGTTACTTGTTAAAAGAGTGTTGATTGCAAATCCTGTCATTCTGTTTGGGCTCCAGCACACTTTTCGCTTCCTCTAGGTTTACTAACCTAATCTTAAATTTTACGTAGCGGCCCTTGCGTCTAGAGCCGCTACAAGACAGCTTAAAACGCTTACGGATCAGCATCAAGAATAAACGTCACAGGAAGCTCACAAATGGTGTCATTCTTCTGCATAATAATGGTCGACCCCGTGTAGCCCAGACGATTCAAGATCTGCTTGGTCGTATGAGGTGGGAAGTCTTACAACATCCACCTTACATTACCGGCTTTTCACTGTGCGATTATCATGTTTTTGGCACATTAAAGAAATTACTAAAAGGACAGCGGTTCAAATCGGATGCTGAGATAGAGTTTACTGTTAGCGAATGGTTCCGCAAACAGCCGTACGAAATTTACCAGCAGGGAATCTACAGATTAGTACAACAGTGGGACTCATGGCTTAATTTTAATGGAGACTTCTTTTAAAATCGTTGAATAAAAAATGCTTTAAAGCCTCTAAACGTGTTTCCATTGAACAATCCTAGTATATTTTTATTTTTGTGTTACGACTAATGAGTCTGATTCTCAATAGCCTCCTGTTGGCATAATATGCTTTATTACCTATTTGTATCCTGTCATGGATTTGTTTCCTATTTGCCCTGTCGTGGTTATGGACCCTTCATTATCTATCATGTTACCCAGGTATAAATTATACAGATTATTATACATTATGCATAAATTATAAAGATTTCTTCTCCTTTCTTATGTAGATATTACCATATACTTTTTTCTATTTGTATTGGCTATCTGAGGACCACATGCCAATTTCAATTCTTTATTCCTTGTTATTTTCTTTTTCTCTAATATTCTTTCATCTTTTCACTATGTCTCTTCTTTCTATCTTCAGTCCACTTTGAACCTGCGTTTTTCTCTCTCCTACCCTGGACTCATTCCATTTTTAACAATTTTGCCCGAAAAACGTCTCTTTCAATTGCTTCTTCTGCGTTTATATTATTTTTTCTAAATCCTTTTTGACTTCTTTAATCCAACTTGATGTTGACTACTTTCCCCACAGATATTTAAAGATCTGTTTTGTTAACCTATTTTCGTGCATTCTATATAAACGTCCAAAAAATACTAGTCTTCTTTTTCTCACTGTTTCTGTTATATTTTCTATACTTGGATATATTTAGTCATTACTTCTTATTTTCCAACCTTCTGAAGTTTTTCGTTTGCCTAATATTTTCCTAATAACTCGTTCTTCCAATATTTCTAGATTGTCTAAATTATAATTCAATGCTAGACATTCACTTGCATATAGGCATTCTGGCCTCAATACTGTACGGTAATGCCTTATTTCCCCAATTTTAGATATGGGCTTTTTATTGTAAACATCTTTAGTTATACCATATGCCTTTCCATATTATGAATTCTTTCTTCTATAGCAGATTTTTCTAAATCATTTTTTTGAATTATTTTCCCTAGATACTTAAATTTTCTAACCCTCTCTATTCGACCCTCTCTATTTTCTGTTAGAAGGAATTTTAGCGCATTTTTAATGTTTGTAAGAAATTTTGTTTTTTTCTACAAAAATTCTTAAACCTGTTCTACTGGCTATGTTCTCTAAATATTAACTTGTGTTATTGCAGATATTAGATGTTCAGAAAGTATAGCAAAATTATCTGTCAATGTCAAACAGCCATATACTTTTATTTTTTTAGAAACCATTGCTTCTAAATTTTTTCTGCCATGTGAATGAACTACTTGTTTAGCTACTATAACTCACTCTCTTGAGTGAATCACCCAGTATTAAGTAATTTTTAATTTTGTTTTGTACTCTTCACAAATATTGTAGTCATATTTTTAACGACGTCCAAATATGTATTGCGTAATTGTCATTAGAATACTTTAAACAAATACAATATGACAAATTTTCCTGTGAAAAATTATCTCTAAACACAGAGTGCATTATTTTAACAGTTATATCAATTTTTGAATATATAATTCTATTGTTTGCGTAATGAGATGTTTTGATTTCAACCAATCCAAGATGTTTCTTAATTTTACCAATCTTCTTTAAAATCTCTTGTGAGGTTATGATCTCGCTTTTTCTATGATTTCTTCCTTTGTCTTTTCCTTTTTACATTTACAGCTTCTAAAACCCTAGAAGATTAGTTTATCCTGGGATTATTTGGTTTCAAATTCTTTGATCCTAACGAAGATATGCTCTCCTACGATTTAATTCTCCCTTACATATTCTTTTTCTTATACCCTTCATTTTGTATAACTCTCTGTATTTATCTTTGTTTCTGACACTGTTTTTTTTTTTTTTGCTCAATAGATATAGATAAATATAAAGAGAAGCAACAAATAAAAACAGTTTAAAAAGAAGAAAGGAAAAGGGAACCCAGTGAAAGGATTAAAGAATGGAAAAGCGACAAAGAAAAATATTATGAAGAAGTTATTTCAGGTGGTTCATAGTTGTCCAAAGTTGAAGAAACAGAGAAATAAAGAGGACTAAGGAACTAACAACAAAGAGGACTAAGAAATTTTGGAACACATTTTTCTTAGTGTCAATTTAATCTTAGGAGTTAGTAAATCCACGATGTACCGAACTACAAACAGTTACTCTTAGCGGTGTACCATGGTACCCCAATCCGTGTACTGAAATTATCAATAAAATTGAACAATTTTATTTCCTTGCGGCGCACAACTTTACTGAAAGCAATAACGACTCAGCTGGATTTTCAATTTTCCCTAAGGGAAGGCATAAACCAGCCACTTGTCCGCAGGGGGTAAGTTATGAAGTCGCCTGTCTCGCGCACTGTGTCTAGCCAACCACTGAGGTCAATTGATCGCCCCAGTATGTACAGTACTTCCACACTCTTACTTTTTATACACAGTATTAGAAATATTGTTTCCGTATTATTTAGTTGTTGTTGAAAGTTATTCGTATTTTAAATACGAAGCTTAAAAGTCATGCAAACTTGAAGTTTGGATGCAATTAATTCCACTGGATCTCACACTTGGGACTTTTGATAATGATTACTAAAAAATTACGTTAAGAAATATTCTTTTTCTTTTTTCTCTTTTTATTTAGGATAATTTTCTATGTATAACTAATTGTATTACTTTTGTGGTCATCCATTGTGTTATTACCATTTACTTTAATGGGACTCAGTTTAGCCACTTTAAAGATAGTAATCTTTAAATTGTTGATGGTAATGTTTGTTTTGCTGATTAGTCTTAAATTTAATGTTTTAGTCTTAAATTTAATGTTTAGTCTTAAATTTGCTGATTTTTTCTTTTGTATGAAGGCGACCTGACACCGGAACCCCCCTCCCCCCTAAAGGCAAATTCTAGCCTCGCCTCTGAAGACGTTAACGGCATAGGATGGAGAAGGCGACGGGAAACCATTCCATTAAAGATCAGTAGGACGTCCCTTCTTTAAGAATTATAAGAATTGTGTGGCAGTCATCATTTGAATCTCTTGGAGTAATAGATTTCGATAGGATCTCTGGGGGAGGAGGGACAACTAGAGACTGCAAATGCAAACAAAGGCATATGTATAGAATAGCAAAGGTAAGAACTGTGAAGAAAATTGGAAAGTGGAACTAAAAGGAGGAACGTTAGTGTGTACTGATTAAGCTCAGTCGACTGTAAGACACACTGAACCCTTTCAGCATATTTTGTCACAGTTCACTCGCACTCAGAGAGTAGAGATAAATATATATATATGTATATTGCGACAGTACAACCATATACGGTACTGTGCATTGCCAAAATAATGTGATTGTAAATATAAATAATAATTCAACTAATTCGCTTCAATAATATTTGTTGCTGAGTCGACTGTAAGACGCAGTGAACCCTTTCAGCTTATTTTGTCACAGTTCACTCGCACTCAGAGGGTAGAGATAAATATATATTAGCTCTTCACTATCTCTCACTCACACACACCACCCACACACGGAAACGTGCATAAAGCCATGCATACGTATTCACATATAGATCCCCATAATAATGTCCTTTAGTATACACAAATGTAAGTTGTGTTTCGTAATATTCGGGTGACTGTGCAGAAATAATTTGATTGTAAATATAATTAATAATTCCTCGAATTCGCCCCAATAATAATTGCTGCTCAGTCAACTGTAAGACGCAGTGAACTCTTTCAGCATTTTTTGTCACAGTTCACTCGCACTCAGAGGGTAGAAATAAATATATTACATTTAATATTTATACTAAATTTACCTCAAGATGTTTTTTCTATTTGGAACATGTTTCGAGAGTTCCTGTTCTCTCATCTTCAGCCTTCGTCATCTTGTTTCTGGTGAAGTATTTTTCACCAGAAACAAGATGGCGAAGGCTGAAGATGAGAGAACAGGAACTCTCGAAACATGTTCCAAATAGAAAAAACATCTTGAGGTAAATTTAGTATAAATATTAAATGTATTATATACATCAAGAAACGGACTGTAGCAGAAAGTGATTGAAATATATATATATATATATATATATATATATATATACGACCAACAAACTACTTTAATAACATCCAGCAGCCAACACACAAATACTTCACTAGGAACAAGATCGCGAAGGCTGAAGATGAGAGAACAGGAACTCTCGAAACATGTTCCAAATAAGGAAAAGAACATCTTGAGGTAATATAATTATAAATTTTAAATACTATATATATATATATATATATTGCAACGAATCACAGGATCATGATAGGCGGGGCAAGTTCACATATATTACACAGACAATGGACATTCATATTATATTGGTAGATGGTTAAGTTTGGTTGTTATCAATTGTATTTAGTAAGGTTAAGGGTTTAGTTTAGTAAAACTGTGCATTATTATTTATGGTTATTCATGTACTGTGTTAGTGGAAATGTGCGCGCGTGCGCGAGTGGTAAACGTTTCCCGGGCGGTGCGTGAAGTATTATCGTTGTGTTGGCATTAACTGAACTTAGACATATGTATCGCTACAATCCCTATACCTGTCGGACTATTGTTTACGTTCATGTATATTATTAGTATGTAGGCAGTTATGCATTAGATACGGGTAGTCTGATTACCGCTATGCATGCTGTTACAAAGTAAATGCACTCTACTGCATGAAAAGTGCATTGTCACTTTATACTGACCATGTGACTTCCATCCACCAATAGAATGCTGACTGGTGGTTGGAAATTTTCTTATGCCTGTCGTTACACAGGTAGTTCTTCTACGCCATCTACCGCGAACGGGACGTGCACTCCTTGTACAAGATTCTACCGCTTGCAAGGTGTTGTAAAGACTATTCGTCGTTAGTGAAACGGGAAGACTCAGAACTGTGTGTGTAGTACACCTGCACACAGTATTGTTGTAACGCATTGCGCGTATAATTACGACAGTTCTTCTACGCCATCTACCGCGAACGGGACGTGCACTCCTTGTACAAGAATTCTACCGCTTGCAAGGTGTTGTAAAGACTATTCGTCGTTAGTGAAACGGGAAGACTCAGAACTGTGTGTGTAGTACATTTGCACACACCAGTGTTTTAACGCATTGTGCGTAAAATTACAGGCAGTTCTTCACTGCTGCTACCGTGAACGGTACATACAATTCCTTGTACAAGATTCTACCGCTTGCAAGGATCTGTTAAGACTTTTCGGGGATAGTAACGCGTGTGACGCATAACAGTTGATATTATCTATTTACACACGGTAGTATTAATATTGTAGTAATACGTGTGTAAGAAGTGAGTGTAACTGTATCACTGTGCGAGATTTTCCGCAGTGACAGTATCATTAATTGTTACGCAATAGTAGTTGTGCCATCAAGACGTTTCCGTGCTAGTGCAAGATTTCCTCATAGGGTGGTCTGCCGATCGCGGTAGACCTTTGTATTCGCGAGAACACTTGAAGAAGCCGGAGAGGTATAAGCTCAATATACCGTCATTAGATTAAACTCACTGTCACCTGAGATATTACTTGGTCATAAACTTTATATTAATTTTGCGAGTAATAAAATCCGTAGTACCGTTGTGTGTGCGAAGCGTTGGATTCATCGTGGGAATTGCAGGACATCAGCCCAGCTGTTGCAGGACATCAGCCCAGCTGTTACAGGACATCAGTCCAGCTGTATAGGACATCAGCCCAGCTGTTATAGGACATCAGCCCAGCTGTTATAGGACATCAGCCCAGCTGTTATAGGACATCAGCCCAGCTGTTATAGGACCAGCCCAGCTGTTACTGGACATCAGCAAAGCTGTTACAGGACGCCAGCCCAACTGTAAACCTTTCTGGAAACGTCTGTCATTTGTAAGCCACACCTGACGAACCAACTACACCGCAAAGACCGGCCCTCCTCTTCAGCAACATCATCGTGGGAGTCTTCTTATGTAACGTATCACGTCTTGTGTATGAACATTATTTTACATTTTAAAAGAAAGACTCTATATCAAACATTACATTCTGTACATTTCAAATATACCATATAAACTATAACTTGTGTTTGTACAATAAATAATCTTAAACCCTCCAATATAGACTTGTAATTTGAAATACACATACTATCATATCCCATGCGCCAATAGTTTAGTAATTTGTGTTGTCGCATAGAGATATTTTGGCGCTTAGCAACGTAGGGCTCGTAAAATAGCGATAAATTTACGCTATTATATATTTGTCTATGAATATAAAATTTGTTGGAAAAATCCGACGTATAAATATAATTAACGTAATAATTGTATGTGTATTGTTCGTATGAAAATCTGAGGATATAAATTTTCAAGTGTGCATATTCTCTTGTATATCTTATATGAACAGATTTTATCAGTATATTGGAGGTAGATTATTAGTTGTTGTATGTTAGATAAGGTATTTACATGTTGATGTTTTGAACTGCTTTCTGCGTGCATATAAACTGGTTGCCGTATGTTCTAATCTTGTCGTAATAATAATAACTTTCTTTGCTTATAAATCAGTGAATTTAAGTTTACTAAATTTTAAATTAATTTGATCACTATGTCGAAGACAAAAGAGCTTATAGAATATTTAAGGCCCAAGTCACTTGATGATAAAACCATATCTGAGCAGAGTAGAGCCGTTAGGCGGAAATTCTGGGATAGAATTGAAAGTAATATTAACGAGGCAACTCGCTTAGGGCATAGTATTTCATTGTTCGATATGATCGGAGAATTTGATTATGCATGCAATTATAGTGAAGATGACGAAAATGAAATTAGTAATAGCAACACTATTAGTCCAGAACATACGTCAGATAATTGCTGCGAGGAGATGAAAGCCGTGGAAGAAGAGATGATAGCGGATATACAAGGAGTTTCAGAGGAAAGTAAAGCCAGGGATGAGGAGATGATAGCCATTAGGCAGGAATTTTGGGAAGAAATGGACGCCGACAGAGAGGAGAGGATGGCGAAACTACAGGAAATGTCAGCTGATATTGAAGTAGATTTATCTGTTGAGAATATTGCACCTTGTGATAATTTTGAAGTACCAAGTGTCCTTGTGGAACATACTCTCAACGAAAGTAATATGGAAGTTAACCAAGATGTGACATCTGAAGGATTAACGGAGAACAGTAGCGTAGCAGGTGAACTTGAAAGTGATTATACAGAAACCACCTTATTAGGGCCTAGTAGTTCATATCTCGGTAAAGTCGAGTATTTAGATTCTGCATCGGATTGTAGTGAAGATAACAGAAATGAAATTAGTAGTAACAACACTATTAATCTGGAACATACTTCAGGTAAGTGCTGTGATGAGGTGATATTTTATAGTGTAACAGATATAGCATGCGAGAACCGTGAACGTATGATAGAATCTGAAGCTATCATGGATGCGGACAGTGTATGCATAACACATAAAAATTCCGAACCAGTAGTAGAGCCTGGAACTAGTATGGATACAAACGGTGCAGGTATTTATGACACATGGCCTGATGATGAGGTACTAGATGAATCTATATCAGGTACTGAGGTGTTTACGGAGGACGGAGAGGTGAATGATACTGGTGACAATAAGGTGACAACAATTATGGTAAATAATAATGAACCGCCGCGTAATCAGTTTCATGTTCAAACACCACAAAATCAGCCGCAATCACAACAACATAAAAATACAACTCAGCAATTTAATACCAACTTATTAGCAACAGTTATTGAAAATGATTTAGTTGAAAAGCAGTTCAATCAATCAAGTATGAAAAATGTTAGTTATAAGAATGAAACTGTTATGTATGGCCTATATCCTGCCGAAATTAGGGATAATTTAGTATGTAATAATGATAATAGTAATAAACATGAGGGAAATATTAGGATTGAAAATTGCACCGACCTTATTGTCGAAGCAAAAATCAATGGTTATGTCGACGAGAGGTTGTCCGACAGTGGCACAGAAATATCGCTGTTGGACAAGCAGTTACGAAAGAGGTGTAAAAACCACTTTGTACAAATGCCGATTCTGCAGGTAAGTCACACAAGGATAAAATCAGGAGCGTGTGAGTCGCAGGTAATTGAAAAACAGGCAATTAAAGCAACATACGAACAGGGTACGGAAGTAGATGCGACCGTCCTTGGAGTTAAAAAACTCGGACATAATATTATTTGGGAAGTTGATAGATTGAATAAACTGCAGGCTGCATTGGAGTATCAGAAAGAATTATTGCCAGCTAAAGTTGATTGTCGACCTCACGTTATCAGACTGGGACGCTCGAAAGATAAGATAACGAATAACTCACCGACCCCCAAGGTTCAGTTAATGAGTTGCGAGATAAGGCAATTACGGCGTATATTAAACAAATTCAAATCTGTATTTCCAAGTAATCGTGTGCGTTTCAAAACTGAGAAAAATTTATACAAAAAACTCAGAAACAAATGTCAGGATATAGGGGTAAGAATGTGTAGTGATTTAAATATATCAAGTTCAGGTTTAAATGTTGTATGTAAGATGACTCTGTGAATGAACAATAATCTAGTTTTGATAAGGAATGTTGTCTGTGTACTCTGTGACCCTGCATAAGATTTCGTTATCTGTGTGTCAAGAACATGTGTGTTTGTTTTGGTTTGAAGGTTACCACGTGTCTTTTGATTTGATGCTTCTGTCAAAGTGACAGTTGGAAATGTTAGTATTAATTGAGGATGTTTATTTGATTTTAGCTCGAGGGTATTATTATTATTTCAGGATTAGGAAATTGTTTTGGTTATATATAAAAAAAAAAAAATTTTTTTATTTTTGTGAATTAAATAAAAAAAAAAAAAAATTTTTATGCGGGAAGGGGTTAATCCTGCAACGAATCACAGGATCATGATAGGCGGGGCAAGTTCACATATATTACACAGACAATGGACATTCATATTATATTGGTAGATGGTTAAGTTTGGTTGTTATCAATTGTATTTAGTAAGGTTAAGGGTTTAGTTTAGTAAAACTGTGCATTATTATTTATGGTTATTCATGTACTGTGTTAGTGGAAATGTGCGCGCGTGCGCGAGTGGTAAACGTTTCCCGGGCGGTGCGTGAAGTATTATCGTTGTGTTGGCATTAACTGAACTTAGACATATGTATCGCTACAATCCCTATACCTGTCGGACTATTGTTTACGTTCATGTATATTATTAGTATGTAGGCAGTTATGCATTAGATACGGGTAGTCTGATTACCGCTATGCATGCTGTTACAAAGTAAATGCACTCTACTGCATGAAAAGTGCATTGTCACTTTATACTGACCATGTGACTTCCATCCACCAATAGAATGCTGACTGGTGGTTGGAAATTTTCTTATGCCTGTCGTTACACAGGTAGTTCTTCTACGCCATCTACCGCGAACGGGACGTGCACTCCTTGTACAAGATTCTACCGCTTGCAAGGTGTTGTAAAGACTATTCGTCGTTAGTGAAACGGGAAGACTCAGAACTGTGTGTGTAGTACACCTGCACACAGTATTGTTGTAACGCATTGCGCGTATAATTACGACAGTTCTTCTACGCCATCTACCGCGAACGGGACGTGCACTCCTTGTACAAGAATTCTACCGCTTGCAAGGTGTTGTAAAGACTATTCGTCGTTAGTGAAACGGGAAGACTCAGAACTGTGTGTGTAGTACATTTGCACACACCAGTGTTTTAACGCATTGTGCGTAAAATTACAGGCAGTTCTTCACTGCTGCTACCGTGAACGGTACATACAATTCCTTGTACAAGATTCTACCGCTTGCAAGGATCTGTTAAGACTTTTCGGGGATAGTAACGCGTGTGACGCATAACAGTTGATATTATCTATTTACACACGGTAGTATTAATATTGTAGTAATACGTGTGTAAGAAGTGAGTGTAACTGTATCACTGTGCGAGATTTTCCGCAGTGACAGTATCATTAATTGTTACGCAATAGTAGTTGTGCCATCAAGACGTTTCCGTGCTAGTGCAAGATTTCCTCATAGGGTGGTCTGCCGATCGCGGTAGACCTTTGTATTCGCGAGAACACTTGAAGAAGCCGGAGAGGTATAAGCTCAATATACCGTCATTAGATTAAACTCACTGTCACCTGAGATATTACTTGGTCATAAACTTTATATTAATTTTGCGAGTAATAAAATCCGTAGTACCGTTGTGTGTGCGAAGCGTTGGATTCATCGTGGGAATTGCAGGACATCAGCCCAGCTGTTGCAGGACATCAGCCCAGCTGTTACAGGACATCAGCCCAGCTGTATAGGACATCAGCCCAGCTGTTATAGGACATCAGCCCAGCTGTTATAGGACATCAGCCCAGCTGTTATAGGACATCAGCCCAGCTGTTATAGGACCAGCCCAGCTGTTACTGGACATCAGCAAAGCTGTTACAGGACGCCAGCCCAACTGTAAACCTTTCTGGAAACGTCTGTCATTTGTAAGCCACACCTGACGAACCAACTACACCGCAAAGACCGGCCCTCCTCTTCAGCAACATCATCGTGGGAGTCTTCTTATGTAACGTATCACGTCTTGTGTATGAACATTATTTTACATTTTAAAAGAAAGACTCTATATCAAACATTACATTCTGTACATTTCAAATATACCATATAAACTATAACTTGTGTTTGTACAATAAATAATCTTAAACCCTCCAATATAGACTTGTAATTTGAAATACACATACTATCATATCCTATGCGCCAATAGTTTAGTAATTTGTGTTGTCGCAATATATATATTTCAATCACTTTCTGCTACAGTCCGTTTCTTGATGTATATAATACTATAATACTTATAACTAATTTACCTCAAGATATACTTTTTTCCTTTAGGAACATGTTTCGGGAGATCTTGTTCTCCCATCTTCAGCCTTCGCCATCTTGTTTCTGGTGAAGTATTTGTGTGTTGGCTTCTGGATGTTATTAAGGTAGTTTGTTGGTCTTTGGTCCTTCAAAGTTGCATTATTGTGTGTGGTTGTGGTATCTGTTTTTGTATTTTGTGTATTTTCGATGTTGAGTGCTTTGAATATTGTGTCATGTTTTGTATTGATTTGTATTTGTTCTGGTATTAATTTGTTTTGTGTTTTATGTTTGTAAATCTGTAAATTTTCCCAAATGTTCATTATGGTGCCTTTGTGTGGTATATGTTTTATTAGTGTTACATTGATTATGTCTGGGAATTCATGTCCTGTGTTTATTGCATGTGTGGCTAAATTGGATTTATATATATTTGGTTTTTTGTATGCATTTAGGTATAAAACCAAATATATATAAATCCACTGATTTACGCTGCATCAGCTGATAATTAAAGTAATAAAGATCATGATGATCGTCATCAACTTCAAGGATTAAATCAAGGATGGTTTGTTCCGGTCTCAAATAGGCAAAGATTACAGTTGGTCACTCCAGCGCTTCCTCGGACGTCCCACACCTCTCCGTCCTCTCGGCTTATAGTTCCAGAGTTGTTTGGGGATGCGGCAGTAATCCATTCGCCAAAGATGTCACCACTAATTTAGCCGATCTGGGGGATAAAACAACTACTTTCAGAAGAAATTATAACTGACAATACACAGAATATTATACAACAATTACTGCAGGAAACCCGTCGAGTTACTTATATAGAAATGAATAAATATTTTTTTCATATATACGAATAGTATTTCTAAAAAAATGATAAAATACGATTACATGCAAATTAACACTAATTATCATTGTTTTACTAATATTGTTAGGAGCTTACAAATATATTGCAGGTGCACTAAACAAAAGTTTATTTTATGACGTAAACAAAAGTTCACTGTGTGACGTATTTCCCTTCTAATCTTTGCCGTAATTATGAGTAATTTAAAATGTTTTAATTCTATTGTTCATAAATTAATCTATTCTAGTTTTGTATATAACTTTACTGAATGTTTTCTCTCTTATTGTTACTAATTACATCTCTCCTACATTCACATATATCTGTATGGTCCTTGGTATTGTTTTATTTTCTCTTATACTCCCTACTTTCATTCTATAGTTATTAATTCAATCTCTTCTAGATCCGCATATAATTGTATAGTCCTTGTTAAAATTAGTGCGGAACTCTTAATAGTTGACACTATTATTGATAATTATTGTAGGAGAGTACCTTGTTGATTTCACATTGTTATTTGGTGTCCTTATTTTGTTTCCACTGTACAATACGACGGCGACGATCCATTGTAAGAATATTATATTTACTGTAACTTTACAACCCTTATTTTTTACTCTGAAAACAAATTGTTTGATTATCATTTACAAAACTCTGATTTATTTATTTTTTATCAAAACATTTATTAACTACAAAAGTATGGGACTCACAGTTTGACAGTCTGCGTCGTACAAAGTTAATTGCTTAATCTGCACGGCGCCATCAATAATTAATGCACATTAACAAACACGCCCTCTAGTGTTTAGCAATTACATAACGCACCCCAATGTACTGATTGACTGCTGATATTTATTTATCTTCATTATCATCTTCAAGGATTAAATTCAAGGATGGTTTGTTCCGGTCTCAAATAGGCAAAGATTAGAGGTGGTCAGTCCAGCGCTTCCTCGGACGTCCCACACCTTTCCGACTGCTCGGCTTGTAGTTCCCATAGTTGTTTGGGGATGCGGCAGTCATCCATTCAGTAAAGATGTTCCCAATAATTCAGCCGATACTGGGCGATCCTGTCGAGTATACTCGTAATATTCAGCTCCTGCCGTATACCTGTGTTTCTTCTATGATCACGGAGAATATACCCTGCCACGTGCCTGAGACATCTCATTTCACCCGCTTGGATGCGACTGGCCTAGCCTTTCGTTAAAGTCTAATTGTCAGACCCATAAAGAAGTGTGGGAAGAGCCAACACCTTGTAGAATTTTAGGCGTGTTCCTTTACTTGCTAACTTAAGGGTTCGCCTAATGGTCCCGCACATAAGGTTGAACTTATGCAGCATATTCACCACGTCGTTGCTTGTATTATAAGACACACTGTAGCCCAGGTATTGAAAATTGCTGACTTGTTCCAGGACAGTACCATCTATAACAATTGTTACCCGTACGCGTTTATTTATCTTTTACCAATATATTTATTAAACCGAAAGTAGCACTAGACACGCTGTTTAACAGTCTCTATTGTACAAAGTTAATCTGAACGGCGCCATCAGTAATTAACGCACACTAACAAACACGCCCTCTAGTGTTTAGCAGATTACATAACGCACCCCAATGTATTGATTGACTGCTCACCACAGACCTTTCACTCTAAACTGAACGCTAATCGCTGCCTTATTACAATCATAATGGCGGCCAAAACTGGTGACTAAAACCGGAACGCCAATTCGCAACAGTTCAAACCCTAAGAAGCGACAAGTCTGTGACTGGAATTTAATTACCTTACGTTAATTGTATTGTTGCTTGAAATGGAAGACGTCTAATGGAACCGTCCATAGGTCAATGAACTTGGTAATCAATTCCTTAGTGAATCGTTCGCTTTTTATTTTAAGATATTTTTACATTTGTAAAGAACACAGTCCCCTCTGTTTCCCTGAATATTATTAACAGTTTTTTTTTATTTTATATGAAACGAAAGGTTTCTTCTTAGAATTATATCGATGTAAAGAGAACCATTTTCTACTGTAGCGCTTACTACATTAACAAAGTTTTGGGGACACGTAACGATGTTTAAGATGTAACACAAAACCACGCGAACCAATTCTTTAAATTTCTTCCTCTTCTTCTTCTTCTTCTTCTTCTTCTTCTTCTTCTTCTTCTTCTTCTTCTTCTTCTTCTTCTTCTTCTTCTTCTTCTTCTTCTTCTTCTTCTTCTTCAACTTCTTCTTTCTCTTTTTTATTACAAGGATTTGGTTATACAAATCTCTTCTACCACTGTCTTATATTTCAGCGCCACGTTTGGCAATGGATCTCAGTCATCCTTTGTAAATGATCACATCATAGTCTTCTATAAGTTGAAATCACTTTATTTATATTTTTTTCACTTAGTTCTGCTCTTATTTCCTCATTACTTCTTCTATCTTGCAATGTGTAGATTACAGAATTTCGAAGAAACTGCATTTCCACACTCTGAATCTTGCCGCCTTCCTTTTTCGTGTTGACCCAAACTCGTCACTCGCAAATGTCAATGTAGGTATTGCAATCATTGGAAAATAAAATTTAATTCTTGTGCTCAAAGTCTATCTTGATTTTTCTGGTACTAGTCCCAGTCTATGGGCGGGTTGCCAACAACAACTGTCGCTCGATACACAACCCTAAGTAGTCGGCCTTCTCCTCAGGGGTTGCCCGATCGGTCCAACGATGGCGGGGAGATGAACACGTTGCCTTAGTCCTGTCGTCGCGCTAGGTATTCTGTACGGCTGACTTTGAGGGTGCACATCCCCCGTTCGGCTCACGATCCCCAGGTTAAAAGAATCTGTTCACGTCTTCAACTGGTCGACTTTGTATTTTAATTGGATTAGGCTATTTAGGTTTTCTGTGATCATTCTTACTGTTTTAAAGTTAGATCATCATATTTTAAACAGTAAATATTACGCATTTTTAGTATTTAAAGAAAGCTTTCTTAAATTTCATTGCGATCTGCAAGTATTATGCAATCTCTAAAATTTAATATATACTATTTTGTATTGACCAATGTACACAGTATATATCGCATACAGTAATGTATATATTACAATGATGCTATAAATGTTTAAAACTAGGTTGTTATAAATAATGGTTTTTAGTTATTGTTTTAAAATGCTAAAGATTTCTTTAAATTTAATCACTCAATTTCAACAGTTGAACAAAGATACGTTGTTTTGTATGTGCTCACTTAATAGTCTTAATAATAGAACTACAGGTATGTAGTATTAAGGTTTTTTAAATCTCATATTTAAAGTACAGGCTATTGGTTATTAGGGTCTCTATTGGTTGGTTTACTGTAAACGATAGCTACTGAATTAACTTATATTTCAATAACAAATAAAATAGAATTTGACAAGCTTTTTCTTACCTATTGTTTATCAAAAATTTAAATTGTGTACTGTGATAAGATAGAAGAATGAAACAGTTGTTTTCATGAGATTTTACTGTTCCGTCCGGCACGTGGAGGCACCGTTAACTGTGTCGTTCCGTCGTAACGATCCTGTTCTGTCTCTCGCGAGTGTAGTAGAATCTTTATTGCATGCCATTAAAAACATTTGTATGAAATAAAAACGATATTCTAATTTATAGTTTGTCTCGCACAAAATCCAAACGACGAAGTGAGCAACAATGTAAAAGTCTTCAACAGCATAGGCAAGAATATGAGGGCAATAAAAATCTTCTTCTTTTTATCAGGGATTAGGTGAATCGCCTTTCCCCCCTCCTCCAATCGCTTAACCAACACATAGTAGGTCTTCCTTTACTTTTTTTTGTACCGGCCATCTAGGGACTACATGGCAATTTCAATTCTTTATTCTTTGTTCTTTTCGTTCTCTCCAACATTCTTTCATCTTTTTACTATGTCTCTTCTTCATGTCTTCAGTCCACTTTGAACCTGCGTTTTTCTCTCTCCTACCCTGGTCTCCTTCCAGTTTTAACACTTTTGCCTGAAAAACTTCTCTTTCAATTGTTTCTTCTGCGTTTATATTATTTTTTTATAAATCCTTTTGGACTTCTTTAATCCAACTTGATATTGACTTCTTCCCCCACAGATATCTGAAGATCTGCTTTGTTAACCTATTGTCATCCATTCTATTTAAATGTCCAAAAAATATTAGTCTTTTTTTCTCATTGTTTCTGTTATATTTTCTATACTTTGATATATTTCATCATTACTTCTTAATTTCCAACCTTCTGAAGTTTTTCGTGGGCCTAATATTTTCCTAATAATTCGTCTTTCCAATATGTCTAGATTGTCTAAATTATGATTCAATGCTAGACATTCACTTGCATATAGGCACTCTGGCCTCAGTACTGTACTGTAATGCCTTATTTTCGCATTTTTACGTAGATATGCACTTTTTATTGTAAATATCTTTACTTATACCATATGCTCTTCGTTTTCTTTATTCTCCGGTAGACTTGTATTTCTAAACTTGATTAGGTAACACTACAATTTGCCACCCAGATATCCAGATGAGCAAACCATCTGTTTAGTTTTTCTCAATGCCATCGTAGATATTAAAAATTTTTAAATCTTTGCGTACGTTTTCACTTTAGAGTATGTCTCTTCGTGAGCAGCCTTTAACAGATCGCAAGAATCTTATCTCAGACCCCTGTACATCTCAACTCAGATGTTTTCTTGCCGGAACCCAAGATTCAGAATCATATGACAACACTGGTACACTGTTACCTTATACATTGTGTTCAAGTCCCTTTTCTTGTTTTATTTGCTAACTAATGCTTGACGAAGTGTGCCACATTTTAATTGAAACTTGGACAGCTTATGATCACCATCACAATTCACGTCATAAGTGATGTCACAACCAAGATAGCGAAAATGTGACACTTGCTCTAAAATACATGTATATCATGTAAGGTAAATCCGGGTGAGATGCCTCACCGGTAGAGATGCCCCACAATCTGTATTTCGCGAAACGTTCGACAGAGCGCTCCATCTGCGACACTGTACGGTCACTTTAGTTGGATATTGTGTGTAGTGAAAGCGTTGTTTTGTTTGTCTCGTATTTACTTCACAAATTCGTCATTTAAAGGTAAGTTGCCGTCATTTTTTGTGCCGTATCTAATTCACTATGTTAGACAAGTCTACAACAAAGTCGTTTTGGCAGTCGTTTTTGCTATGTAATTCACTTATGTATATTAAAATAGAAGTAAACTTGTGTTCTGTTGCTAACAACGGCCATTTTTGTTTCGTGTCAGTCAGTTACTGCCAAGGGCATCTCTCCTGGACAAAAAGGAGAGATGCCCCACCTTATGACGGGACAGACGCCCCACCTGCCAATTGTCAGGGTGAGATGCCGCGACAATTTTTACAATAATTATATAGTAAAATTAGTTCTCTGATGTAATAATCTTGAATATTTGTTATAGCGCTTACACGAAACAAAGTTTACCTTAGCTCTTCAAATTTATAATAATTCAAACTATGATAATAGGCCTAAATCAATTTTCTTTAATGCCATACAGATAAGGTCTTGGTCGTCATTTTCATATTTTAACAAAAATAATTATTAAACAATACAATTGAAACATTTTGACTGTCCAATATAATTATTTAATATTATTTACAAAAATATACGAAAATTATTTTCTGTTTAAAAATGCAAAATACCTCCGGATTCAAAGTAACTCTCATTAATAAAAATTAAATGATAGTCACTTAATATGATATTCGTAGCAATTATTGGCGACTTCCTTACGTGTAATACAAAATATGTATTAAACAATTCATTGCGAAAAAGTTAACAATATTCTCTTGTGTGTTTGTTTTGTTAGAAAATATGCCAACTGAATACAAAAGGAAGCCTGGATCAACTCGTGGTAACTGGAGTGAGCAAAGCTTAAAAGAAGCTATTACCAGAATAGAAGCTGGGGAAATCGGCGTAAACGAGGCAGCCAGGTACTATGGTATACCGTCTAGGACACTTCGCCGAAGGAAAATGTCAGGTAACCACAATAAACTTCCTCTTGGACCTCAAGGTGTGCTGGGTATAGGCAACGAAAAACGTATGGTAAGGCATATACAGCGGCTGGAACAATCTGGGTTCGCTCCAAACAGAGACACTGTTCGTTCTTTAGCATACAAGTTTGGAGAGGAACTAGGACTGGGTCACACATTTAATCAAGAAACTCAAATGGCTGGGTACGATTGGCTGAACAGTTTTTTTAAGAGGAATCCAGAATTAACAATTCGTCAGGCTGAGGGCCTGTCAGTTGCTAGAGCTAATGGAATGAACCGAGAAGAGGTGACCAGATTCTTTGATCTCCTAAACAATGTATTTGAAGACAATCAGCTTTTTAGCAGCCCAGGCAACATTTTTAACATGGATGAAACGGGTTGCCAATTAAATAATTCATGTGGAAAAGTAGTGGCTTCAAAAGGTAGTAAGGACGTACACACACTGACTTCTGGCGAGAAAGGTGAGAATGTTTCGGTCATTGCTTGTTGTAATGCTGAAGGTGTATTTCTTCCTCCTGTTCTTATATTCAAAGGCGTTCGAGAAAACGAAAATTTCGGCAGAGGCTTGCCACCAGGTTCAAAGGTATTTTTAAACCCCAAGTCTTCATACATAACCTCCGATCTGTTTTACAGATGGCTGCGGGAGCATTTTGTTCCTCGGAAACCTCCTGGCAAAACTGTTCTTATTCTGGATGGGCATTCTTCCCATACTAATTGTTATGAGATGTTAAACTTTGCTGACAGTAATGACATTATTGTTGTATGCCTGCCAAGCCATACAACCCAGGCTCTTCAACCGCTGGATAGAACTTTTTTCAAACCTTTTAAACAATATTTCAAACAAGAAGCACAAAAACATTTGGTCCAAAATTAAAGAAAGGAGATTAAAAAGATTCATGCTGGCGAATTAATAGGAAAAGCGTGGAATAGAGCGGCATCTGTAAGCATCGCCGTTAATGGTTTTCGAGCTACCGGCATATTTCCTCTAGACTCTGATGCAGTACCAAACCATTTCTTTCAAATTTCAAATGGATCTCGACCACAAGAGTCATCATCTACCCTTCCAGATCTCACTTCAAATACACCTACTAACTTAGAGAGAGAAAATTTGGAAGTAATGTCCTCTCATAAGTTAATCGATTTGCCTGTTTCTTCAAAAACGACTTCTTTTCCCGAGCTATCTGTTCCAGATGACTCCCACGAAGCCTTACTCAATCTCCCAAGCACATCTAAAGAAACGCCTACTAAAACCCTCATGAAGCTGAGTCCAATTCCCCGATTACCTAAACCGAAAGTACACAATTGCAGAAGAAAGCCGTCAGCTAAGATATTAAACCTATCAGCAAATAATGGAAAAAGGCAACTTGTTTTAGAAGACACTTACAATCAGGAGGAAAATGTAAGAAATCATCCAAAGAAAACCAAAAAAGAACGGGTAAGAGGTAATGTAGCTACTGCTGCTAACCCTTCTGTTTCCATAGACACAGACAAACCAAACGATAACTGCATTGAATGTTTGGAAAACTATTGGCAAACTACGTCAAAAGTGCCGTGGATTCAGTGCGTTATTTGCAAAAATTGGATGCATGAGAACTGCTCTATGTACGGTGTCATGTGCAATTTGTGTGGACGTGAAGAAAAAAGGAAAACTGTGGCTAAACTTAAAAATAAGAAACATTAAATTAGGCTTAGTTTGAATTATTATTCTATTTTAATTTTATTAAAATAATCATATTCTTTATTAATAATCACTTTCTTAAATTAATTGAAATGTTTGTACACTCTTCCTAGAAATATTTGTTTTAAGTTGTAGTCTAAAACTTCATTAAACGGTGTTAACTTTTAATAGTTTAATGTTTTTAGTGTAAACTAATAGAACCTTTTATTATAATGATCACTAAACAACTTCATACAGTTTAATAATCGTATAAAGTTTACATAATGTCTTTAAAAGTGTATTACAAAGGTTTTAATTAAAAATGTTATTCAGTTCGAATATTTTATGTGCTTATTTCTTGTTTTTCCATCCGAGGCATCTATCCCAGTTGGAAGGGGCATCTCACCCGGACCATCGGGAGAGATGGCCAAATGCAAGGCTTTTGTTTTTAGGCAAACGTTTATTTAATTTTTAAATTAAGCGACACCGATTATTTTTTTATTAAATCTACAGAAAATTATCAACAAAGTCCATACAAATTTGTGGTTCTTTTCGTGTTGATTAAATAAATAAAAATATTTTTCCTTAGGTGGGGCATCACTCCCGGACTTACCCTATATGTACATATATGAATGTATTTCACGTTCACCATCATCATCATCACTTCATGGATAGGATTTCTCCTGTTCCGGCCTCATGACTCCTGCCATCTTGTGTCTGGCCTGCCTACAGATCTTCTTCCAACCGGCTCATACTCATAAACCAACTTCAGAAAACATGTATTGTACATTCTTTCTAGATGTTGTTACCAACAATTTCTGTAAGACTAAATGAGTTAATTTAGTAAAACTATATCAAGTTCTCTACTAATATACTCGATTCTTATATGACCAAGTTGCATATATCCCTTTACCGATCTCAAACAGCTCATTTCTGCAGCCTGTAATTGGCACCAGTCCTTCTTCCATATAATCCAGGTCTCGCATCCATACAGCAGTGCTGGTATTGAAAATTCCTTATACAATTTGATCCACGTCTGGCTTTCCTTTTCAGTGGCCTTCTCAGTATTCCACATATTTTTCATTTAGTTCTTCTGACATATCCTCATTTATTTTTCTACCTTGCAATATACAGCTTACACTATTTCGAAAAAACTGCACTTCCACGCTCTGAATCTTGCCTGTGACTTTATCATGACCCAAACACCTCGCTTGCAGGTGTAGGTATGTCAGTGTAGGTATTGCAATTATTGTATTATAAAATTTAATTCTTGTGCTCTACGTCCATCTCGTCCTAGTCCCAGTCCACACAAGTTCCTTGTCACTCGAAACAAAACTTTAAGTACTTGGCTTTCTCCTCGGGTGTTGCCCGAACTGTCCAACGATGGAGGGGGAGAGGAAGTCTTGGCCTCCTTCTGTACGGGTGACTTTAACGGTCCACATCCGCCGTTCGGGACAAGGTGCCCAGGTTAAACGGATCTGTTTTTGTCTTCAACTGGTTGACTTTGAGTTTTAATTGGATTAGGCTGTTTAGGCTTTCTGTGAGATGCCTGTACATCTCAACGCAAATGTTTATTTCGCCGGAACCCAAGATTCAGAATCACACGAGAACACTGTACACTGTTATCTTATACCTTGGATGGCTTTCCTTTTCCATGTGCTTCTCAGTATTCCACATATAGTTTCCAACCTGCCTACTTTATTGCTGAGATCATCACTACTTCTTTAAGAAAGACTACAACCAAGGTAATTGAATGTCCCGTTTAACCTTGTAGTAACCTTGTAGTACAGATTGTTGTTGAAAGGCTTTCGCGGCCGGTGTCATTTGAATTTAAATTAACTGCCGGGCTGTTTGGCCGTGGTCCAAGGTTTTCAATTAAATTTTCTAGCTGCAGACCCCTGTCAAGGACGCTTTGCAATTTCTTCTTATGCATGTTGGCGAGGTAACCCCAAACGGGGAAAGCGTATGTAATGACCGGCAGCGACTACGCTCCGACGATCATTTTGCTCAGTTTCCTGGTCATGGCTGAGCTGATCAGGAGTGGTAACAGTAAGCTCAGGCGAGCGGACGCTTGCTTGAGAACTGTCTGAGCGTGGGTACGCCAGATCAGCCGACGGTCAAGGTGTACTCCGAGGTACTTCACCTCGTTGGACCAGCGCAAGTAGTCCAAAAGGGGGGGGGCAAAAGGCTGTCTTTAAGTACTTTATGGCAGGACGCGATGCGAGTCTCTCATACACCTTCTTTCTTCTGATTGGTTGTTGGTTCATTTATTACCTGATCGTGATACTTAGTAAATTTATAACTAGAGGTAGTGTCACGGGACATCTTTAGCCTTAACCACAGTACTGTGGTCCTAACGTACGGCACCCGCTTTAGATTTGACTCGTTTCATCCATTGAAGATGGCAGCTGAAACTTTTGATTTAATTGAAACCTTGGACCACGGCCAAACAGCCCGGCGGTTAATTTAAATTCCAGTTGTAGTACAGAATTCGGGATACAACCAAAGTTAACGTAAGCAGAAAGTCTATATGTTATAAACGCCAATCATTTAGTAATACGTCGAATCGCACAGATGTCAGTAGAGTTTTCAGCAAAAGACTACGAATCAGAGATGACACAACCAGTATAAAAATTGTTTTTCCAGAGTTTCCATTGAACTCGGTGTGTGATGAAAGGATGTCACATTCTGCCCGAAAGAGTAAACAAAAACGGAACACAAAGTAGTGTGTGTGTGTGTGTGTGTGTGTGTGTGTGTTTGCTTTCAAGCGGGCAAATATTTATCTTGTGCCAACCGTTTTACTATATTGCATGAAACGCCAATCCCATTAT
Organism: Magicicada septendecula; assembly: GCA_034769895.1. Taxonomy (NCBI): domain Eukaryota; kingdom Metazoa; phylum Arthropoda; class Insecta; order Hemiptera; family Cicadidae; genus Magicicada; species Magicicada septendecula. The sequence goes on from CM068372.1 coordinate 8,796,526, forward strand.
CTACACAGCGAAACATTTTTGTCCAACCAACAATGAAAGTTTTTATTGTTGTCAACAAACGTTTTACCTCTTGTCCATCTATTGTTGAATATATTGTAGTACACAATAATATACTACCATAGAAATACCATTGACACGAAGCGACTCTAACACATCGAAGAAGCTTTAAAATTTTCTCAAAAATTTTAGTACACTACGCAGAGCACTAGGTGTAAAACTATGCTCAGGAAGACTTCAGGAAGACGATTTTCATTTGATGAAGAGGTGAAAAGTAAGGCAATATGCTGGCTGACAAATATGGACGTAATTTTTTATGACGAAGGCAGGCCTATATGAACAGTGCTACGTTGGGACAAATGATTGAATTGGTTTGGGGATAATAATAAGCACCAATAACCTTCACTTTGGTATGTAATTTAAAATAGATATAATAAAGTTTTATAATTGATGAAATAATAATAATGAAGCAATGAAGTTTTGTAATGACGAATAAAGACGTAATGATGAAATATATCAAAATATAGAAAATATAACAGAAACGGTGAGAAAGAAAAGACTAGTATTTTTTGAACATTTATATAGAATGGACGACAGTAGGTTAACAAAACAGATCTTCAAACATCTGTGGGGAAATAAGTCAACATCAAGTTGGATTAAAAACGTCAAAAAGGGTTTGAAAAAAAAATAATATAAACGCAGGAAAAGCAATTGCAAGAGACGTTTTTTGGGCAAAATTGTTAAAAATGGAAGGAGTCTAGGCCTAGGAGAGAGAAAAACTCAGGTTCAAAATAGACTGAAGACAGGAAGAAGTGACATAGTGAAAAGATGAAAGAATATTGGAGAAAAAGACAAGAACAAGGAATAAAGAATTAGAATTGGTATGTGGTCCTCAGATGGCCGATACAAATAGGAAAAAAAAGTTTGGTTATTGTTAGACAATTTTTATAAATATTCAATATTTTTGTACACAATTAAAATTAATTAATTTTTTGACTGCCTCTTCGCGGGACAATGAAGGATTATAGAAAGCGCTGTAGAAAAAAAAAAAAAAAAGTACTGTGACTAAGAGAAAGACAGAAATATGAAGCTGTACTAACAGAGGTTGTAATCTCTAATGCGGTGGTCACACGTATTGTACGTCTCACGAGAATCTTTACAGACCGCTTTGCACGGAAGAAGTCAGGACACGCCGAGTACGGTGCTCAATAAATAAGCTAAGTGAAGATCTACAATAGAACAGGCGAGTACCATATCTTCCGAGAAACATATCGCTACGAAAATTACGTAACTTTCTCGGAAAACGAGACAGCGTCGTTCTACCCGTTTCTCCGCTAGCCGAGATTGTTTAAGAAGTGAAATTGTTTAAGAACAACCTACTTTAAAATTCTGGGTAAAGAAAGTAAACTTACGAGTTGCAACTTTTTCTACATTCAAACCAACAGAACACAAATTGTTCCTATTAATGTGACTTACTTGTGCAAGGTTATAGCATATACCATTGAACTGCAGCTGTTAGTGAATGCTTACTGATTAGTGAAACTGATAAGTCCCAACAGTCATCCGAACGATGACTACGATTTACTGTTCTAACGCGGTGTTGTTTATTGTATTTTAATGTCAAGACAAACCGACTTTTGTACTCTGAATAAATTTATGTTTGAAAATATAAAATACAAAATGAGCAATAGATAAGTTTGGTTAGTTTATTTTCTCTCTTGTACAGCCAGGTAATATATTGTAAATAATCTAGTGTATGCAGCACGGAAATAAGGGAATTAAATCATTTCCAAGCAGAATTTCTTTCTTAATAGGAACTGAACATAATGATAAACTTGTAACCCTAGCATGAAATCGCCAAAGTGATTGTATATTCATTGCAGCTAGAGAAGAACAAATGCAATCGCAGATGTTAAAATTAAGGATTTAACTACGTTCTGGAAGAAACACCTTTGTCATTTATGTTCCAGAATTCGATCCACGGGATTCCGAAATATTTTTAAATATATTTGTTTAAGTTGGAAATAACGTTAGCTAGTAAAAAGCACGAAACTGAGCACTGAATTTAGACATACACACGAGGTGCTTCCTTGGAAACCTGCAAAATATATTATTGTGAACCTGCCAACAACGGATCCGTACGAGAAATGAATATAAGAAGTGGCACAGTGCACCAGGATATACGATCTCAAGAAAACAGGTAATCACAAGTCAAGTCACCTGTTGTTTCGTCTGCGGGAGCTAGAAGTGCAAACTGACAAAGTGAATTTGCTACGCAACTTGTAAAGGAGCCAACTTTCTTGGAATATCCAAACCACACTAAGCGTACTAGTCGTGCCAACTGACACAAATTTTATACAAAATTTTTTTTAATTTAAAGTTGTAAGTATTACAGACCTACAATATCAGCAGAGAAAACAATACTGGTGCTATAGGGCCTTCAACAGCCGCCAATATAAGGTACACACACAACACACAGGGTTGTGTTATAGGGCCTTCAACACACACACACATATAAAATAAGCTTTCATATAAATATCCATATATATAGAAGAACTAAAATACATACATGCACGCAATATTATTGTTAATTTTAATATTATAAAACACGCAAAATTTTATAATTCCGGAAAATTTTATAATTCCGTTTTGTACATTTCAACAAGGAAATTAAATAGAGTTCAGAAATTTTTATACACCTTATGCTTTGATGATAAAATAATTTTTCCTGTTCAATGAAAATAAAATACAACTATTACTATACAAACTAACTGTGTTGTTGTAGTTAGTGTAGCAACATGCAGGAAATAACTACAGCCCACGGCGCTGAAAGCTAATTGGATATTACACGTGGAATGTAACAGTCTCGGGACCTCATAGTTAATAATGAGATGTGCGGAACAACATTTATTGTACTTATACTGTACTGCTCATTATGAAGTGATTGTAAAAAAAGGGTATTCATGTTGGTACAACATGATTTTCTGTAACTTTCAATAATATTGCTTGGCAGTGTCACCAAGAAACTTCCTCTACATAAATGCTATTTTAACTAATTGTTAATGAAGTATTTCTTTACAGACTTTTCAGACTCACTTATGTCATATTTTATGTCAATATTATAAAATAAAAATTATTTTTCATAACGTTCGTTACGATAAATTTCATTAAACGTCGATTACTTATAAGTGTTCTGAGATTTGATATTTCCAGATATAGTTGTGTAAGTTTGCATTCTTTCCAGCTCCAGCTGGCGTGATTAGTTATCATGAAACTTTTAAATTAATTTTTCATAAACTTTCGGAAATTAGAATACTTTTTTTTCTTTTAATATTTTTGAAGTGAAATCGTTGGGCGATTTTTGGATGGGTTATGAGTTATTTTTGGATTCTTATGAGTTCGCGTCACCGACATGCTAATGTTAACAGTATATCTGTAGCTATAAGTATGGCGTGTTGCGCGTGGCCAGCAGTGAAAGTATAGATTATACTTGTGTGTAATACTATTATTTATACTATTTAACACACTTTTATCGTTTACGTACTTTATTTTGGAGTTTCTTACACTGCCGAATTTGCTATCGCGTGTTCGATCCCTAGCGCGATTTTGGCTTTCCGTATTAACAATTAACGCAATACTTACGATCTATTTTACATTATTTTTATTCTTATTAATTACTTATACTATATTATATGATATTTACATAATTGTTATTTGTCCGTCTGACTGTTAACTTAGGGTTTTTCGTCATGTCTAATGTCGAAGTATGTATTTTTAATAGTTTTTTTATTATTGTAAGATTGTAACATTAGTGCTGTGTATATGTATATAAGTAAAGTTAAATTGACTACGTGGAAAGTTTAATGTGTGTATACTGTGCATTGTTTAAATTGTGTTTTAGTTTGATCATTATTTTAAATGTTCAAATGTAGGATCACTGTGCAGTACAAAAGTGAGTACTAAATATGTTAATATTTTTCTTTAATATTTATACTAAATTTACCTCAAGATGTTTTTTCTATTTGGAACATGTTTCGAGAGTTCCTGTTCTCTCATCTTCAGCCTTCGCCATCTTGTTTCTGGTGAAGTATTTGTGTGTTGGCTGCTGGATGTTATTAAGGTTGTTTGTTGGTCTTTGGTCTTTTAAAGTTGTATTATTGTGTGTGGTTGTGGTATATGATTTTGTATTTTGTGTATTTTCGATGTTGAGTGCTTTGAATACTGTGTCATGTTTTGTATTGATTTGTATTTGTTCTGGTTTAGTTTGTTTTGTGTTTTATGTTTGTATATCTGTAAATTTTCCCAAATGTTCATTATGGTGCCTTTGTGTGGTATATGTTTTATTAGTGATACATTGGTTATGTTTGGGAATTCGTGTCCTGTGTTTATTGCATGTGTGGCTAAATTGGATTTATATATTTCTGGTTTTTTGTATGCATTTAGGTGTTCAAAATAACGTTTTTTCAGCTGTTTTTTGTTTGTCCTATGTAACATTTATTGCAATCTTGGCATTCAATTTTGTATATAACATTAGTTGTTGTATTATCTTTGTTGTGTGAGCTTTTTAGAATTTGTAATTTATTTTTATTAGTTTTGTATGCTATTTTTATATCTGTGTTGTTAAATAGTTTTGTTAGTTTTGTCATTTTATTATTTATGTATGTGAATGTGGCCCATTTTTTGTTGTTGTTATTATTTATGTGTAGTTCATTTTGATTAATTCTTAATTGTTCAGTTTTTATTTTGTATTTGATTTTATTTTCTATTTTGATCATAGTATTTTTGTTGTATCCATTTTCATAACCAATTTGGTATATTATATTTCTTTCTTATTCAGTTTCTTGTTTGTTTAGGGGTATTTTGTACATTCTGTTAAATAACGAATAAAATGCTGCCATTTTATGTTGTGGTGGGTGGTCAGAATGGTTAGGTATAATGATGTTAGTGGCAGTTGGTTTTGTATATATTGCATATTGTATGTGTTTGTTGTATCTTATAATGGTTATGTCTAAATAGTTGATTTTGTTATGTTTTTCTTTTTCTTCTGTGAATTGTATTTTGGGATGTATGTTATTGATTTGTTTCAATATGTTCTCTGCATTTGTGTTTTTGTTATTTGATACATACAGTCCATCATCTACATATCTTATCCATATGCCATTTGGGTCATGTGTTTTTATGATATTTTGTATTTTGGTGTCTATGTGTTGTAGGAATATTTCTGCTATTATGCTTGATAATGGTGATCCCATTGCTAAACCTTCTTTCTGTTGATAAATTTTGCTATTAAATTCAAAGTAATTTTGTTTTAGTATTAGTTGAGACTATTTTTTATTTCGGTTATATATTGTTTGTTTTCATTTTGTTCTTTAAGTTTGTTTATTATTATGTCAATTGTTTCTTCTACTGGGATATTGGTGTACATGTTTGTTATGTCATATGATGTGAAAAATGTATTTTCATTTATATTTATTATTTTTAGTTTGTCTATTAATTCGTATGTATTTTTTATGTTATGATGGTTATTTGTTAGATGGTTACTTTTTAGTTTTTGTGCTATTATTTTTGCTATTTTGTATGTAGGAGCTTTTTTGAAATTGATTAATGGACGTATTGGGTCGTTTAATTTGTGTATTTTTATTAGGCTATTCATTTTAGGTGGTTCTGGATTATTGTTTATATATATGTCTATGTTTTTATTGTTGAAAATGTTTTTAGTTGTTTTTATTAGTTTTATTGTTTGTTTAAGATATTTTTCTGTTGGGTTTTTATCTAGTTGTACGCATTTATTATTGTTGATGAAGTCTTCGGTTTTCTGATGTAGTCTGCTTTATCAATGATTACTATTGCTTGACTTTTGTCTGCTTTAGTTATTATTAAATTATTGTTCTTTATTTTATTTTTAATTTCTTTTATTGTTTGACTCCGAAGGAATCACACGTACTGAAAGTAAACGGGCTTGTGCTGCACCACAAATACATTCCAAACCTTCAGACGTTTGTTGATGTCCGAAAACACATGACCATCACGTCGTGGGAAGGAGAACGAATAGTATAAACAATTGTGAAACACCACGGTGTAATTGACCCACCTCGCAGAGCGTGCATGAATGTAGAACGCGAACAGAGTACTCTTTGTTCTCAACCGGAACAGGCGAACGCAGAAGGACCTTCTGCCGCTGTAACGGAATTGAATTCAAAGCTTTGAATAAGGTTGTGCAATAACGTTACCACCATAATATCTAAATATCACAACGTACTAACAGCTGTGGGATAACTAACTATTAACTAATTATATATAAATAATAATAATAATATAATAATAACTAATAAATAACTAATTATTTATGGGACATTTGCGGGATTTATATAAGCGTCTACTGCCGGTTTAGTTAGTTATACCTGGCGATATTGTACAATGGGGATCAAGTGATTGTTGCGGATTAGTGGAAGGTGATTATTGTGTTATAATTAATGCGGAACTCTACTAGTTAATATTATTATTGCGTGTGAACAAACTTAACTTGAATTATTGTATGAGTGTACCTTGTTGATTTCAAATTGTTATTTGTGACTAATTAAAGCTGGTATGTAATGACGTCATTGGTGTCTGTATTTTGTTTCCACCGTACAACAAGACGATCCGTGACAATATACAACAACAGTAATTCTCATCTTGGACTTAATCTTACACGAAATTCGTTTCACTGTGTATTAAAACAACAACATGGTATAAACTGAGCGCGCCATAAATACTCTGATGATTGATAAACAAAGTAAATATTTAGAAACTGATAAATTAGGAGGCTTTACTTAGTATTACGTTTAGAGTTAATGAGGTATGTGGTGTAGGATCAAATTTAGCACTGGGCGTAGTCTGTCGGTAAACAAGGGTTTCGTTTTAGCCAGATGAAGGAACGCGTTGTTATCAGATACCGAGAGAATTCGTTTGCTCCACATCGCCTTAATTAACCTCTCATACTGAAATATTAAGGCAGCCGTGGCAAACACTTAAATCGGTCGTAGGACCAACTCGGTAGCACAGACCCAAAGGCTTGTACTTTTCAAACGGGTATCTCAGTGCAAGTGCAATCATTTTTATATTAACACATGCGTCTGATATAAATTTGTAAGTATTCCAGTGTAACAGGTTTGAAGTTGACTGCACTTGCAGAAATAATTTTGATTGGGTAAATTAATACATTTATTGTATATTTATTTTTTAAATAAAACATATTCAGTTATAGCTAAAAATTATGAGTTTGAAAATATATAAATTTTGAATACTTCATCATCATCATCATCATCATCATTATCGTCACGGATTAAACCAAGGGTAGTTTGTTCCGGTTTGTTCTCAAATACCCAAAGATTAGAGCTGGTCACTGCAGCGCATCCTCGGACGTCCCACACCTTTTCGTCCCATCGGCTTATAGTTCCATAGTTGTTTGGGGATGCGGCAGTCATCCATTCGGCAAAAATGTTCTCAATTCAGCCGATACTGGTCGATCCTGTCAAGTATACTCATAATATTCAGTTCCTGCCGTATATTTTGAATACCTAAACTAGTATTATTATTTTATACTAGTCTTTAATTATTTTATACTTTATAAAGACTTTCACACTTTCACTTTCCTGGATTTGCTGGGCTTAACCAATAACAGTCCCTTCCTGACCCAGAACACTGTTGCCATAACTTTCCAAGCGGAAGTTGTTGCCTTTAATTTTTTTTTTCTTTTTTTTTGAACTGGAGTTTCATAGTTACTAATTGTGATACTCGTAATAACACAAAAGATAAAAATTATCGTTGAATATAAACAAATCTCTTCTTGCTGTTAAGCATTTAAAAAACATTATTAAAGAATTTCAGAGTAGTAAAATTTTGTAATTCTGTCAACAAAAACAAAGGCATATGCCCGAAAAATACCCTTTTAAATAGTTTTTAAGTTTATTATATTGACTAAGTTTATGTTGAAAACTATAAACAATTTTTGTAAGAAAGAATTCTCAAAGTGAGGATTAAATCTTATAGAACATTTATACGGTGTACTATGAGGCCAGGATATGAAATGTCACGGTTATAAGAGAGAAAGGGTTTTTCTCCAGTGGGACACATAACGCTTGCTAACTAAAACTTTATTCTCTCTGTAAAAAAACGGCGCCATAAAACTTTATTTTCTATTACGGCACAAAAATGATAGTTACCCGTTTGTACGCTGTCACCAGCTCTGTGGCGTAAGTACGACCCTTGCTTTGATTACCCACGTCTCATGAACTTCTTACAGATTGTTTGTTTACACAAACTTAAAATAAAATTAAAGTTCTATAAAGTTATGGCAGTCACTGCACTGTCCTATGGGTGTAAATTATGGACACCAACCAAGAAACAAAAGAGTAAAATAGAGGCCTCAGAAATGGCGTTTTTACCAGGAGTTAAAAGGTATTCTAAACTTGATCGTATATAGAATGAGGCTATAAAAGAAAAGTTACAAGTTCTTAACTTGAATGAAAAATAAAAAGATTACAAACAACGATATAAAGAACACTTAAAAAGGTTGTCAGATTTCAGACTGGCCAGACAAGTCTGGAAATACAAACCTACAGAACACAGGTGTGTGGGTAGAGTCAGGAAGAGATGGATGGAGGATCTTTGAAGACGGAACAGGCAGCACCTTATCTATACCCCTTTACCGTGTTGTGAAAGTGGTGATAATGATGATATAAACTTAAAAGCTTCCCAAATCTTCAGGCTCGGTCAGGCTATCACCATTAGGATTTATCACATAACGTTTCAATTGCTAAACAATCTATATGTAACTTGAGTTAGTACATTAAATACGAGATTACACTTAATTCTACCCGAGATTCATTCCCTAACAAGCGTGAACCCTCAAAGAAAATTAATAAAGAACCAAATTAATTTATTAATTTTCTTTAATTAATAAAGAAAATTAATAAATAATGATTATGAATAATTCGTGTGTCCATACAGGTTTATACAACTACAAATTCACACTTATCTTCTGCGGAAACTTAGTTTTACCCAGTTGGTATAAAATGTGTTTGGCAAGCGTTTGTCGCGACCGTGGAAGTTGAAATTCATTTCAAGTAAGTTGTGCACGCACGCGCTCACACACACACACACACACACACACACACACACACACTTACGCACTCGTTTACACATACGTTGTTTTGACATTAATAACAATCATAAACACATTTCGTAGTCTGCAAACAACATTCAAATAGCAATAAAATAACACTTACGAACAGATGTTTGCGTTTTCACTAAAATCGGATTTTAACAGTCCGATTGTGAGGGCAGTCGGTTTAAGTTTTAAGAAATTTGGACAGCACACAAACACAACACACACACACACAACCGCGCACTCGCATTTGGGTTCTCATATAAATGTATCTATAATACAGTGTAAAAGGTAAAACCCTATTTTTTTTCTATTTCTATCGGCCATCTAAGGACCACATGCCAATTTCAGTTCTTGATTCCTTGTTCGTTTCTTTTTCTCCAATATTCTTTCATCTTTCCACTATGTCTCTTTTTCCTGTCGTCATTCCACTTTGAACCTGCTTTTTCTCTCTTCTACCCTGGACTCCTTCCACTTTTGACACTTTTGCCAGAAAAACTTCTCTTTCAATTACCTCTTCTGCGTTTATATTATTTTTTTCTAAATCCTTTTTGACCTCTTTTCCCACAGATATTTGACGATATGTAAAACCAAGTTTATTATGTACATAAAATAGTTTTAAATATATACTCTTATGACGGTCTCGCACATAAATCTCCGCCAATTATCATTTCATCGACAATGTCTGCAACGAGCACTTGGTGGCTAAGCTCGAGGAGACCCAGGCTTACACGTACGCGTACCTTTCCTAACACATTGACGAGGCTTTCAGTCGCAATCTCGTATACGGTCTTCTTCTGATAGTCCCTATCCGTTTCGGATGTTGGATATCATACAGACTATTTTAACTTTCTGTACTGCTGCACGGAATAAGTCAGTTGTATTCATGCCAAACCAGGTCCTTAAATTTCTCAGCCATGAGATTCTCGGTCGCCCAACTCCACTCTTCCCAAGTACTTTTCGCTGTAGTACGAACTGCAATAAGTAAAATCTCTGTTCATTTCTCATGAGATGTCCCAGATACTGAAGCTTTCTTATCTTCACTCTGTTAATAACTTTCCTTAATTTTCCTCATCTTTTTAAGAACTTCAACATTAGTTATACGTGGTGTCCATGAAATGCTCAGTATTCTACGGTAAACCCACATTTCGAAATTTCTTGCATGGTATTGTGAATTTTCTCGGTTTGGGTCACTGTTTTCACATTCAAAGTGCATATTTTTACGTCTGTGTTTATATTTAATTTCTTTTGTACTTCGTAACTGTTCAAAACTGTCCCCCCCTCACCCGGAGATCTGATTGGGGAACTTGAAGCTCCGTACGACTTTGGCTTGAACATAGCCATGATGATATTACTAGAGATATCTAAACGAGCTTTAATGTAGTGGTTTCTCGTTGCCTTCTACATCCCAATGTCGTTGACTGGTAACTATTTCATCCGCCTTCGAAGCCGATTTCTCAACCCCAGGACAATGAGGTGCCCTTCCGCTTGCCAGTTCATCCACCCGAAGCTGTTGACTAGCAAGCGGGAGACTACTTATTAAGGTAGTCACTCGGTCGTTATTTCTTCGTCAGTTAAACCAAGGTGCACCATACAACCGAGGCTGTACTTCGAGAAGATGAGGTTGGCATTTGACCATGAGAGGCTATATATCATATACCATACACCCCTCGTATACGGTGCAAGAGCTACATTGAGGCTGGCGGTGGCTGACTAAGTCAGAGTGCACAATGGACACTGTAGCGCCCGTGTTCACTGTAACTCCATATGTGTTTATTTTGCGCAAATGCATTAACAGTTACATTTCCACTGGTTTTATGAAGTGTGGAAAAATGTGTGCTGTTCTAGAGCTTTATTTTTCCAATTTATATATTCACGCCCATATCTCTGCATTTTGCTCTCTCAACAGTCTGCCTGTAACGTTCTCCACATTCACACTTTGCTCTGCTATCTATTACCAAATGTTCAAATCTCTAGTTGTTTTGATTGTTCATCATCTTTTTTCACGGCACTAAACTTTATAGAATATTGAAACTTTCAACTTGTGAAACTTACTTGTCTTTTCTTCTTGTATGCGTTTCGGCGTGGTGTTCGCCTTCGTCAGCTTTGAGACAGACTCAAAGCTGACGAAGTCCGTCTCAAAGCTGACGAAGGCGAACACCACGCCGAAACGCGTACGAGAAGAAAAGACAAGTAAGTTTCACAAGTTGAAAGTTTCAATATTCTATAAAGTTAAAATCTCTGTACAACTATAGACTTATTAAATTGCTTCTCCAGAATCATCTCTCTATTCTCTCCGTTATGATGGTGCTGTGATATTGGATAACTTTCACTACAACCATATGACATTCCTTGATTAATGTAGATCGCCGACGTGGCAGCTTTAAAACAGAGAGCGTCTGATCTATTCTGGTACTGTGCCATTCTTAACACTTGTTGCAGTTCACTATCTCTGATACCGACAATAAACATAAAGTGAGCAATCCACGTCTATATATTTTCCAAGGCTTTGAAGTAACCCAAGTCTCATCAGTCGGTCGACATTTGACTCTGTCAGATATTTTCAGTCCAGATATAGACTCTGTTGTAATAATTTCAATGTAACCTATCTATGCAGTTTTAATTTGAATCGTTCCAATATATACAGGGTGTCCCGGGAGGAGAGGGAAATAATTTGAGAAATGGTTCTATAGTGTAAAAGAAGAAAAAAAGTTCATATAAACATATGTCCGGAAACGCTTTGTAAGCGAGTTACGGCTAGCAAAAGATTTCGCCCGGGTTTCGGTTCCCCCGGGTAAATGAAGACTTTCTGAAATTCTGGGAAGGGGCGAATTCTGTTGTTTCTTATGGTTTTTGGCCTGAAAAATCGAATAAAACAGGTCGCAGAACTGTATCTCCCATAAGTTACATGATATCCGAAAATTTTGGAAAATTGGAAACAATTGTGAATTTTTTGTTGATTTTTATTGACTTTATTTACACCATTTTTCTCAGAATTAAATTCTTTAGAAGTTTTGTTTTTAACTTTCATGCATTTATTAGTCATTTAACAAAGTTATTGTACTTCTAACCTAAAAACATGTAAGAATTTATTTCTGAGAAAAATGGTGTAAATAAAGTAAATAAAAATCAACAAAAAATTCCAATTGTTTCCAATTTTCCAAAATTTGTTTTTAGGCAAAGATTTTTCTGTTTTACGTCGGATATCATGAAACTTATGGGAGATACAGTTCTGCGATCTGTTTTATTCGATTTTTCAGGTCAAAAACCATAAGAAACAACAGAATTAGCCCCTTCCCAGAATTTCAGAAAGTCTTCATTTACCCAGGGGAACTGAAATCCGGGCAAAAATTTTCGCTAGCCGTAACTCGCTTACAAAGCGTTTCCGGACATATGTTTATATGAACTTTTCTTCTTCTTTTATACTACAGAACCATTTCTCAAATTATTTCTCTCTCCTCCTGGGATACCCTGTATATTTAAACACTTTTTGCTACAGTCTGTTTCTTGATCATATATAATTTATTTAATAAACACAGGACATTAATTCCCAGACATAACCAACATGACACTAATAAAACACATACCACACAAAGGTACCATAATGAATATATGGGAAAATTTACAAATATACAAACACAAAACAGACTAATTCCTGAACAAACACAAATCAATACAAAACATGACACAATTTTCAAAGCACTCTACATCGAAAATAGTCCAAAAGCTAATATATACACCACAACCACACACAATAACACCAGTATAAAATACCAAAAAGCCAACAGGATACCATAACAACAACCAACTAAAACACAAATACTCCACAAGATATAAAATCAAGAAGAGTGAGGATGGGAACAATACGCTTCCCGGAACATGTACCAAATAAGGGAATAAAACATCTTGAGGTGAAGAATTTACAAATATTAAATAAGATATAGGCCTATATATAATGTAAATAATATATACATGAAATGAACTCAAAAATAATTGAAAACTCAACAATAGATTGATGTTAATTGATCGTGCATCTCTTGCTTTGAGGACAACAGATACAGTCATTAAGAGCTTAAGGTTTCTTATTTTCTTACCTTTGTTAGGTCCGTCTTGTGACTTTTATCTTTAGAATAATATTAGCGTGACGCGTTTCAGGTCATCTGACCCATCCTCAGACACTTGCTCGAACAGAGGTCGTCATATATTAAAATCCAATTAAAATAAAAACACACATATGTAAACTCATTGTCAATAATTAATGTTCAAAAACATGAATAACACTGTTGTCGTGGTGCACCACGCGATTACCGATCGATACTCTGTACGTGACTTGGACCGTTAACAAACAAAAATGCTTAAGGTTTCGTTTGTATAACTAGTACGCGCTCACAGCTAACAACAGACTTACTACAAACCGGACAATAAGTCTACATTCTGTCTCCGACTACATTCCAAACATATTTCACTTAAACCCTGTTCAATGCTTTTGTGTTGAAAGTGAATTCGCCTGTCAGCTCCTGCAGCTGTTAAAAAAGTTTATAAAATATATATGGTTGAACTTTACTTTCCTTGAGATCAAACCCGCCCATAAATATTGTCTCCAATATTCAATAAAAACTTTTCAGACGTAAAATATCAGTATTAAGCAGTCAGCTTTAGCTGTTTTGTTGCGCAGCAAGAAGGTTATAAATAAAGTGACCTTTATTGATAGTCTTGTATTACGTGTAACACTTTAAAGCTAGATGCTTTGAAGACAAAAAAATCTAGATTTTTTCCAATTTTGGACTTACGACTAAAAAAAGAAGTTACATTTTGCCTAAATATTTTTTTAAACCTTAATTACTCGAGCCCCCAAAAAGCTGCTACTACCACACTTCTTCCAGAGCTTGTATTATGCAATATTTCCAACCTTAAATTTTTTCAGATTTTTTAAATGATAGAAGTTGGTTAAAAATTTAAAAACCTATGTTTTTGCTATTTTAGGCCATAATGGGCTGCGGGTGTGCGGGATTCCGATGTTCTCAGAGAGGGGATTTTGAGTATTTTATCTGGCTAGAGCTTTTAAACATTTACTTACTTTTTTTTGTAATTTCATTAATTTCAATTTCTACAAACAAAGGGTTTAGGAAATAGTGTTGAATATTTTCAACGCTTTTTATTATTTATATTTACAAATTTGAAAGAATTGTAAAAATCCAGAGATAGTCAGACTTCAGGAATTTTAATACAAAACTGATCGTATGGAATGTTTAGTGTTTATTGTATGATTGCTCTACACTTGTTACTTTACTAAAAAAAATAGAGTAATCGAAATTTTGTAATTTTTCTGATAATTGAAAACTTATTTAATATCAAAATTTATCCAATAATGAATGTACTTTTAATAAATTAATTATTTTATAATAATAAATTAAAGTTCTTGCAAAATTTATAACCTCTTCTTAAAACTGAACAAACATTTCTTCGGAAAATTTATGGCCCCTAGGAAACTGAAGATGGGTAGAGCCATAGACCCAAAGAAGAGCTGTACAGCGATCTGGAAGACCTGGAAACGGCTTTTTGAAGGAAAAGTCTGAGATTCCTTGGACATATGGCTTGAATAGATCGGTCCAGATTAAATAAACAAATTTTAAAATATATTTGGCAACTTTCTAGTCTGAACGGATACACCAAACAACTCAAGGAGGAAATGATGAACTGTGAATCTCTTTGAACGACTGTGTGGATAGAAATACATAAAGAAACAAAATTCAAAATCGTAAGGTTCTTTTCTGTGAGAAGAAGACGAGAAAGGTGTGGACAGTAAAAATGAAGGCGGCGGCGTATAGCGTGCGAATGAAGACCTTCTGGAAGGAAAATAAAATAAAATCATATTCGTGTGGTCCACGGCTGGCCTGTTCATGTAAAAAAGTTAAAATTCTATAAGGTTATGAAGTCCCTGTACTGCCCATAAGGCGTGAATTATGGGCAACAACCAAAACACAAGACAGTAAAATACAGGCCTCGGAAATGGCATTCTTAAGAGGAGTTAAAAGGTGTTCTAAACTAGACCGCCGCACAAAGAATGAGGCCATAAGAGAAGAGTTACAAGTTTTTAATTTGAATGAAAAATTGAAAGATCACAAACAATGGTGGAAAGAACATTTGAATGTCAGATTCCAGACTGAACAAAACTAATCTGGAAATACAAATCTATAGGACACAGGTGTGTGTGGATCGATCCATGAAGAGATGGCTGGAGGATCTTTGAAGACGGAACAGGCAGCACTTTGCCTATGCCGTGTTGTTGTGAAGGTGATGATGATGATGATGATGATGATGATGATGATGATGATGATGATGATGATGATGATGATGATGATGATGATGATGATGATAAATGTACTTCGTTCAATATAGTGAACGAATACTGCAGTTCAGTTTACCAGTTAATTCTGTTTGTAATGAGTTGATTATACTTTACGTCTATTGATATAAATTTTACTAATAAATTTACTAGTCGGTCATCTGGTTCACAAAGGACTCAAGAACAACGTTATTATATGCCGCATCAGTTTACGTCAATTCGTCCATTTATCTTGTCGATTTCGCACCGTAAATGACCCAGCTATTATGACAAAATTCCTATATTTCCAAGGTACAGAGTTCAGTTGGATTAAAAAAATATTTATTACTGTTACTAAGATTGCCATTATCGCAATTATCTCAGGCATAATTAGATTTTTCTTAACCTTGAAGAATAGAGAAAGTGTAGGGTAGGCTGAAACGCTTAATGTTCTTTGTGTGCGGACACAATGGAGCGCTTTTTCCAAGCAAACGCAATTATCTTGAAAAGAGCGGCACAAAATAACGCGGCCTTTGTCTTCGCTAATACTTTGAACTATACGCGTTGCGTCGTAGTTTTGTGGGTTATAAAATTTACCCTTTAGTCTTACTGCTATTTCTGAAGGGATAAACTTTAAATACTTTTCTTGTACTATCACTATTCGTGTTACTACCATAAATACATTATCATTATCATCATCATCATCATCATCATCATCATCATCATTATCTTCAAGGATTAAACCAAGGATGGTTTGTTTCGGTCTCAAATAGGCAAAGATTAAAGCTGGTCACTCCAGCGCGTCCTCGGACATCCCACACCACTACGCCCCTTCAGCTTATAGTTCCATAGTTCTTTGGAGATGCGGCAAAGTTGTCATCCATTCGGCAAAGATGTTCACACCAATTCAGCAGATACTTGGAGGTGGTCTGGAGTCCGAGTGACAGCCGGTACAAGCTGTCCCTCCTCTACTTGTCATTCCCAAGTAGAGGTTAGGGCACCTCTTACCCTTGGGGTGAGAAATTTCCCCTAAAGACGGATGACCTTCCATCGGTCAACGACATAGGATGTGGTAGGCGAGGATAAACCACTACATTAAAGATCCTTATGGATATCTCAGCAGGGAAAACTGGTCTCCTTAGTCTGGTAAGACAGCCAGTTTATGGGAGAACAGTCAGACAGAAAATCGGGCTGGACGTTAAGCCTGAAGTTGGCAGCCCCACCATAGATCTTACCCTACGATATGCTAGTAACATATCCAGGGTACATATTCACTACTAAATTGCTCCAAATAAGAACTAACCATAAAATACATGTTTCAAGAATTTGTTCCCCACATAACTAAGCGGCATACTTGAAAAGCTACATTACCCCTCGTGTAAACGGGTGTTAGTCGTAAAACTGAGATGTCTAATATTTTAACAACAATGTTTGTGGTTGATCAAACACCAGCTTGGCCATCACTTTATACAATACACAGAGTGTCTTGTCTGAGCCTTCTTCCCTTTAATGTTCACTTGATAGTTCCACACACGTGATTATAATTATCTATATTTTTTTATCGACATATCTACTTCTTCAACAGATTATTTTACCAATCGTAACCGATCAGCAAAGAATTCCACACGCAAGCTCAGTGAAGTATGTGGCCATGCCTCTGAAAGCTAAACTTAGTTGGAAAGAACATGTTAAAAAGAAACGGGAAGAACTTCGATTAAAATTGAAGAAAATGTGGTGGTTGCTAGGAAGACACTCTAAGCTGTCGCTGCATAAGAAGCTGTTGTTATACAAACAAGTCTTGAAACCATTTGGAGTGTATGGTGGGGTTGTACTAAGAAATCTAATATTAAAATAATTTTAAACTTTTCAAAATTAGGTTCTTCACAGTATTGCTGGTGCACCATGGTACGTAACAAATAATGACATCCATCGATAACTGAAAATGCTACGGCTGTTGACGAGATTAAGAGGGTTGCGGATAAATACGAAAAAGACTTCACGAACACGTAAACATTGAAGTGCTACAACTGCTTGATAATGCTGGACTCGTTCGGCGACTGCAGGGACAGAAACCATTAGAACTAGTGAACTAAATATGTATAGTAATTCTCAACACATGAACAAAGTGTAACTGTACTGTGGAATGCTCCAGTGGGAGCTTATCCTATCCTATAAACTGTTAACTTATGTATTGGAATAAAATTGCTAGATAGTTTGTAATTAGTTGCAATGAAGTTAAATAAAAATCTACTTCTCCGACGTAAGACAATCAGATTCAAGGAATCAAAATAAGTGCCCCTGTTTCAAAGGTCGATCATTTACAAGCATCTTACATTTAAGCCACGGACACGGTGTTGGTAACAGAGATTTTTTTAAAGTAATTAGAATCATTTGCTACAATTCGTAGAGTGACATCTGAAGGCTGTCCTTGTCATTTTGCTTCACAATTGGTAGTTCACACTGCAAACTCATCTGACTGGCCGCTTATAAAACACTTTTCTTATGGTCATCTTGTATGGCGTTTATGTGGCAAAATCTACCTCCTAAGTGGAGGTAGAATAATTGATCACAAACTGGAGGACACGTTAGGGAAGATAGACAACGTGCGAAAGCGTTGCGCAATCCTGTTGCTCTCACATCGCGTGCAAGTGTCTCGCTACCGTCACACGTCTCCTATCTCCTCAACGTAACAATTAGTGTACGCATCAGTGCCGTATCCACGGACAGGGTCAGAAGATCGATCCCCCTCCCCAGAGCAGTTAAAACATTTCAGCCAAATTCCCTAATCTGTTACCGTAGATATATTTCTAAGCCATTTACTTGTGATAAATTATTATTATGCCAGCCGTACAATTTACACATTGCCCGGAACCAAAGAGTACGGAAGTGATTGAATTGTTACATGTGTTAAATAATTGTAGAAATAAATGGAATTACAATATTTGTAAATTAGAGTTACAGTTCCCTTAATTATAAGAATCATTCTTCTTCTTCTTATCTGGTGTTACAGCCTTTGGTGGGCTTTAGCCTCCTCAACAATACGCCTCCATACTTCCCTGTCTCCACCCTTCCTCACCACCCTCTGATTCCCATGCTAGCAAGATCTTCTGTTACGCCATCCAATCATTTCCTCTTTGGTGTGCCTCTACGTCAAGTAGTGTATAATATTCCCTTCATCATTCTTTTAGCCATTCTTTCCTCAGACATTCATTCCACATGTCTCAGCCAAAGCAACATCTGTGACTTGGTGAATTTCACTATGTCCTCTCCATGCATGAGAGCCTGTAGTTCATTGTTATTGGGTATTCTCCAACTGCCTTATCTTACTGGGCCATGAACGTTACGCAATAGTTTGCGCTCAAATGATTTTAAAGCACTTTTGTCATTCTCTGTCAAAGTCTGCACCTCAGATCCCTATGTAATAACTGGTCGCACCAGAGAATAATATACGTTAAGTTTTATACCTCTTGTAACAAGATTGTTTTTAATGATGTAGATATTTGCAAAGTAAGCTCAATTTCCTTTCTCTTCGACTCATCCTAATGTCATTATCATTTGATACCAAGGCACCCAGATAACTAAAGCAGGACACTCCTTTGAAACACTTCCCATTCACACTGAAAACTCTAGGAGCCCTTTTAGTCTCTAAGTTGGACATTACCATGTATTTTGTCTCATTTTCATTTACCACAAGACCAATTTTCATGCCCCTGCTTCTATTAATGGATACATATCTTTCAGACTATCAGCGTTTCTTGCTACTATTGCAATGTCATTGCATATGTATGCAAATATTTGAGAAGATTTTATTAATATTGTGCCCCTTTTATCAATTATGTTAAACAGAATTGCAGAGAGACCATCTCCTTGCCTCCCGTCATTGTTAAAGTTAAAACTTGCACTCATTTTGTTATATACCTTTAATGAAAATGATTCAAGACTTAGTAAATAACGTACATATTTGCAGCTTTATAAAACAATTACGCATGCGCCAGAAAACAAAGGCAGTCTCTTAATCTACCTTTACAGGGTTATCTATTAACCTTTGCAAGGTTGTCTACGCCATGATTCCTTTTTTATAATATTTCTATGGTTCGAACCGTCGACTTCCCTCAGACAAGCTAGCAGTTTCTTTACATTAATTCGGAAAAATTTGAAGATTTATTGCATGATTTGGTAAAAACACTTTTGCGTTACATCATTAAACAAAAATTTACAGGCATTGCACAAATGCAATGCACAGAGAAGGGCATTGAAAATGCTTCAATAAATCTAAAAATTATATATATTTATAATATTCCTCAGGCTTTCACGGCCGGTGTCAGATGAATTGTTCATGATATCCGGGCTGTTTGGCCGTGGTCCATGGCTTATAACAAAACCAAACCTACCACTGATGATGGCAGCCAGTGGA
Organism: Magicicada septendecula; assembly: GCA_034769895.1. Taxonomy (NCBI): domain Eukaryota; kingdom Metazoa; phylum Arthropoda; class Insecta; order Hemiptera; family Cicadidae; genus Magicicada; species Magicicada septendecula. Next base: position 8,816,410 of record CM068372.1, read on the forward strand.
GCTGCCGAAACGTTTGGTTTTGTTATAAGCCATGGACCACGGCCAAACAGCCCGGATATCATGAACAATTCATATATATATTTATGTTCATTCACCAATCAATGAATTCATTCTTCATTTACCAATCAGTGAATTCATTCTTCATTTACCAATGTACAGATTATAAATTAAATGTAGTCGCATTCATAAGCGAAGTTTTATATGTGTACTACGTTACTGACAACAAAGAAGTAGTTTCTATGGAAACTCACCGGTTCCCATTTTCGATCACGCACCAGTGATCGGCCGCAAATGTGCGACACGTTCTTATAAACATTTTCAGTGTTAAAATGTGAAGGGCTAATAAAACCGAGTCTTTCAAAATATTTTCAGAAACACTTATTTCCACAAATATTTATTAAGTACACAAATTTAGAATTAAAGTGATTCCTAATAGCATTCGATTTATTACAATTTTCTCATTTGTCCTGAGGAAAGTTGGGCGTCCAACTTTCAAGTTATTCTTATCCCCCCCCCCAGAAACTAGTCCATCCGCCCACAGGAGCAGCTTCTATTTACACCACACTGTTACGCATAATACCTATGTATTACACCAGTCAAGCACGCGCACGCGCGTAGACACACAAGAAGAAGAGGAATTGTTTTACAAGGGAAGGCCCAGCACAATGTCGTATCTACAAATCTTGGCCCTCCGTGAGCGTAGAGTCTAATACCTAAAACGCTGACTAAGCACCCGACGATGAAATGGTCGGTACCTCAGGGAATGTAAGACGTGCAGCTCTGCTCCCTCCGAGGCGGGTTCTAGGATTTAGCAGCCCATAACATCCCCACGGGTGTTTAGTGGCTCCCGCCTCGATGCCACAAGGCCGAGACCACAGACCACCTCGAGTCCAACACCAAGCACGGGCGGAGGGGTCCGGATGTAACGCTCCGGGCTACGTTACAAATCCAGGGAACCCATCATAATTGACGCTAGCCAATTATACAGGCTGCCTACGTTGTAACGAACTGAAATTAAACTCAACACAAACAACAATAATATTTACGCTAATTATTAGGACACAAGGGGAAGGTATTTCACTGATTTATGCACTCACTTCAAAGTGTAATAAGATGACATCTCTTTATTAACAAATTATTTAAAAAGGATCCCATAACATAAAAATTTATACTGAAATAATTAAAAAGTGTTTTCTGTAAAACAAGGGATCATATTGATCATGTAATTTACCTCGGATCCGAGTCTGCTTTAAATATAGTAAAGACGTCTGAATTATACTATGCTCATCTAAGAGCTTGCAAGATTACATTAACCATTTGAAGAATGGTATTATTTATTAAAGGGATTATAATTTACATTTCAATATTAACGTTACAACGTATGATTTTCACTACTACAGTTTACATTTCTTAGGTTTTATTTATTGCTTAGAGAAAATTATTGTCTTTGAAAAGTCTCTTTCATCTATAAAAGTTATGTTTCAAATGTAATTAATTCTCGATAGCCAAGCTATCGAGTCACCTCTAAAATAAGCTTTACTGTCCTCGTCCTGGGGCGTGACTCTTCGGAATTCTGTTAGTCGGGTAGTCATCTATGTCGTGTCTCTGGTGAATATCTAATAGCCGTATTAGTGAGTAGATTGATGTAATGCTGCATGAAGTTGGGTTGATCCACGCCGGTCCTGGTCAGCGTCGTATGGGTTGTAGACGTCCGTATGTGCAATCTGGCAGGTCACATATTCACATGTAGAGTTGTACTGGAGTTTACATCTTAAGTAGAGACGTCACCTTGTTTACGGGTTGATAATTTTTCTTATATTATTACATTTCTTGAATAAACTTTTTCTACATCATATACATTTAAAAAATCACTAGCTACCCACGTTTTTTGTGGTAGCCAACCGTTATTTTAAAGTTTACATAACACTCTTTTGAAGAGCCCTCGTTTGGAGGTGTGTACTGTCTGAACGCCGCATCGTAACTCTTTACTTGATACGACTGGTACATTACAACGAAGCGGAGCGAGTACTCCGCCATAATATAGTTCCAACTTTTATTTAAATAGACATTCTTATAGCAAGATGAAACAAATTATTTAGACTTATTTAGTTTACAGGAATTATTTTAACTACTATTTGTGCCTTCAAATTATTAATTACTTACATTACGATTTTCAAATATTTCTAAGTTACAGACGGTTCGCTAAGCACGTTGTGTCCGGAATTAAACAGGTCAACCCATGATGATTTACTAAAGGGTTAACTGTAATATTATTAAATATTTACAATACGATTTTTTATTACTTGTTTAGTTAGATCTTTTTCCATTTAAATCTCATACTTATTCTGAGTTAGTACAGGGGTATTAGGTTTAATTGTGCGATTTAAAAATACTTAAATGCTTTCTCAATTTTTTTTATTATTAAATATTTTATTACCAATTAAATCGTCACAAGGGGTCCGGATCACTTCAGGCCCTCGTCCGTGTCCGACCGGGGCAGAGGACGGGCGTAGCCGCCCCCCTGGGGCACCCGATCTCCCGAGGAGTCAGTTTAGACGTCCCGTTACTAAGTACGGGGCGCCTCCCACCGACAAAGGGTCGACCCTTCTTCAGAAGTAGTCTACCAGCGGCGGTCATTGACCAGTCAGCACTGCGCACACGGGGGCTTGCACACCAGAAGGGCTCCTAGAGTTTTCAATGTGAATGGGGAGTGTTTCAAAGCAGTGTCCTGCTGTAGTTACCTGGGTGCCTTGGTATAACATTAGGTCAAATGGTAATAACATTAGGATGAGTAGAAGAGAAAGGACACAAGCAGGGATTAGAGCCTACTTTGCAAATTTTAAAGACTTGGGGGCCTTGGTGGAGCCCGTATAGACTGCGTAAACTACGCCCCACACTTCCCCACTGATCCCTCGCCGATGTGCACGGATGTTACCTTTGCGTAGACACACACACACACACACACACACACACACACACACACACACACACACACACACAAAGCAGATGCACATATTCACGTTATTAATATCTTTTACGTACACACAGAAAGGCAAACTTCATTAAGCCGGCTAGCAAATGGAAAATTGCTTTTTTTGCTCGATAAAATTGCTCAATAAAAGCGTCGGAGAAAGCGGCTGGCCGTATCGGTTGTAATATTAATTAAAATTCAATCGCAGCAGCAGCAGCAGCAGGGACTGGTACAGAACACGAACACGCATACATCTCTGTAACATCGTACTGTTGAAAATGTACATATTAACTTTACGTGCTGCACTGCGACCGTCAAACGTACTGGTGTTTGGTTTTTTTAAACCGCTTGGATTGTCCATATTTCTTATAAGAAATTACAATAAAATCCGGAATTTTGGAGACGTTTGTCAAGAGTATCCAGACGTGAAAAAATAAGAAATGAAGTAATTAAAGACAGAATGAATGTCAACAAAATTAAAATGTTGATTTTATCCAAAAACAAGAAAATTACAATGGTATGAACACACGAAAAGAATGACACAGGAAAGATTGCCAATGAGAGTTATGGAATGGATCCCACCAGGAGAAGGAAAAGAGGAAGACCATTTATCACCTGGATAGAAGAAATTCAGACTATATTGAGGGAACGAGAAAGACATTTGGATAGACAAGCAGCCGTGAAAGATGAGAATTCAATCACTTCTGTAATCTTTGGTTCCGGAAAGTGTGTAACCATTGTACACCCGGAATAATAATAATATAAATAGTGACAGATGGCTTATCAAATTTTAATCACAAACTGACAACTGTATAAAAAAATCGAGCACTGAGGAGTACATTGGTCTATAACATCTAAGTTGAACATGACGTCAAGAGGTAATGAGTGACGCTCCAATAATTTCAAATGTGATGAAAGACATCTGATAGACATCAGACCAAGGACATTGTTGAAATTGTTCAACGAAAAGCTGAGACCTGCCTGCGGGTAGAGGGAGAAATTGGCCGACGCCAGCAATAAATCGAGATTTTGAAGACAAATTTCAAAGAAGGTCAAGGCTTAGTACAATCCGCTCCACCCGAGTAAGAAAAGATTCAGCATAAAACACGTAACTTAAGCTTTATATTTTATTTACGTTCTTCTTCTTCTGATAGTTTCTATCCGTTTCGGATGTTGGATATCAGACAGACTATTTTAACTTTCTGTACTGCTGCACGGAATAAGTCAGTTGTATTCATGCCAAACCAGGTCCTTAAATTTCTCAACCATGAGATTCTCGGTCGCCCAACTCCTCTCTTTCCAAGTAATTTTCCCTGTAGTATAGACTGCAATAAGTAAAATCTTTGTTCATTTCTCATGAGATGTCCCAGATACTGAAGCTTTCTTATCTTTACTGTGTTAATAACTTACTTTTCTTTCTTCATCTTCCTAAGAACTTTAACATTATTTATACGTGCTGTCCATGAAATCCTCAGTATTTCGAAAGATTCCAATTTTTTAGTTGTTGCTTCAGTCAAAGTCCAAGATTCTACACCGTTGAGGAGGACAGAGAATACGTAGCAGCGTAAAAATCTCATCTTTATGTTTATTGTTAAATCGTGACTTTTGAATAAACTGCTCATTCTAGTGTACGCTGCTCTTGCCTTGTCAATTCTCCTCTTTATTCCTTGAGAGTGGTTCCATTGTTCATTTCTTGACTATAGTACCAAGATATATAAATTTGCTTACACGTTTAACTAGCCTTTGGTTTATATTAAGGGTGCAGTTTGTGAACTTGTTCTTAGATACAATCATTAGCTTCGTTTCTTAACGTTTATTTACGTAAGTATAGGTTAAATCACAAAACCAGTGTTCGCGATATTCTCTTTTAAGTGCTGACTCCTCTGAGAAGGTTGGCAATAATCACGGCAATCCGGATTTTTGGTGCAGCTGCTCTAAATAAATCAGTTGGGGTACACTGGAACCATTTTCCAGTGTTATGCAACCCCTCTTTCTGCCCTGACATCTTCTCCAAAGTATTTTCCCTTATTATTAACTACAAAAGTTGGTATACTTCTCCTTTCATAATATGCCCTAGATATTGTAGAATTTACGTAGTTTTATAATGTTTATTACTTTCATTTTATTCCTCACCCTTCTCAGTACCTCGTCGTCTGTGACCCTATCCGTTCACCTAATTCCCAATTGTTCCCGTCAGACGAATAGCTTAGGACTATTCCAACATCGTGTGCTTGTTTACTTTAAAAATTTATCATTTTTTTTTAGTTTATTTATTTATAATGTTGCTGCAACAGCTTCGGTCGCTAATGATATTCTAAAAGTATTCTAAGCTATTCGTCTGACGAAAACAATTGGGAATTAGACGAACGGATAGGGTCACAGAAGACGAGGTACTGAAAAAGGTGAGGAAGAAAATGGAACTAAAGAACTGTATAAAAGTACGGACTCTCCACGATATCTAGGACATGTAATGAAATATATGTTATGAAATAAATTTATCATTTATTACGCTTTTATACAGATACAAAAATAAATGTCACAGGTTCATGATAAAAATATATTGAACCTCTACCTACAAATGTAGTTTGATTTGTCTATGTATAAAACAAGTTTGAAAACATGAAAAAGCAGAAGGCACAAACGTGTAATGTCAACGCTGCATACAGCAAAAGTATTGGTGCAGTCGTGCAAAGTGGTACGACACCTAAAATAGAATGTAACAAATAATATAGACATACATTTTGTTTGTCAGACGCAAAGCAGTGAACCGTACAATGATTCAATGATACAATGATTCCCCCCCACCGTTTAGTGGCGGAATAAAACGTATTGATTGACAAAAACATTGTTTGGAGGCGTCTAAGTATGATATATAAATACATTGTGTCGCATAAATTCTTTTTGTTGAACTTCAAATATAGAATCTGTGCGACGCACAAATCTTGATTTACGCAATTCTGGAAAATTATTCACTACAAAAAAGACATACCAGAGCCTGTTGTTCGTGTGAATATAATTTATGTAGCCCAATCAATACGAGTTTTCTTCCAAAGGTTTTTCCGATGTTTGAGACCAACCAATATGGTCGGACTCGGGCTGTTTTGGAGACTAGCTCCCTTCAGCCGTGTGGGTAAGGGATTTTAGGGGAGACGTACGCCAGCTGACCGGGCCGTTGAGAAGGTGGAGGCACATAGTTGGGAGTGTATTGTTTGTTAGTTATAATGTATGCGAGTGTAGTGGGTAGCCATACGCCAGCGGGAGAGGTAGATGGATGCGGCCGTTATAGTTGTTTTGTGGCATCTTTATTCATTCATTTTAGTTTGTTTATTTCTTCTTCGGCGTTCTTTTTTGGGGGGGGCGGCCAAGACAGGGACGTGTGACGCTGGTCGCCAAAGTTGGTAGGTGGCGACAGGGTGCCGTCAAGGGAGGCGGAAGGAACAGATTAGAGGATTATAAGCGGGTACGTAAGTGTGGGGAACTAGAGTGTGTGTTTCTGTGGTGAAGTGAGAAGATAGGGCTTAGAGTTTTAGAGTGTGGGGGAGTTTGATAGTGTGTTGATTATTTAGGCTGCTTTAGTGTGTCAGGTCACTACCGCCGGGGAGAGATGAGTCATTGGCGGGGAAAGAGTATGCATTGCTTAAGTATGTCTGTGTCTTTGACGCCGGCGGGGTTGGTGGCGAGGGGGAGGACCATTGGCTATCGTAAGGAGGCGATTTAGTAAGTAGGAAGGTCGGCTTGTGTTGCGGGTGTTTCTATTAATTGAAGGGACTATAAATTGTATGGAATTGTGGCGGGAGGCTGTTCGGGAATACTTCTAGTTAAGTTTGACGAGGAAGGAATCGAGGTCAGGGAAGCGGGTGTTAAGCGCATACAGGGCGGCGTTGGAGGTCTTCGTAAGGCGTGGTCGGCGGTATATGAGTCGTAGGGCCCGTCGTTCTGTGACACGGTGGAGATCTAGGTAGGCAGGGTTGGCGGTAAGGAGAACTGGGTGGGCATACGTGATGATGGGTCGGATACAGGTAGTATAGATGCGGCCTAGTAAGTCGCTGGAGCAGTGGTTTAGTCGGCTGAGGGTTCTGAGTGAGCGGAGACGGGTTCGGGCGATGGTAGTTGTTCGTTTGATGTGTGGTCGCCAGGTAAGTTTGGAGTCAAGCGTGACGCCAAGATATTGGCAATCACGCTTCGGGCGTACTGATGATGGGCCTACGCGGACTGGTGTGTTATAGAAATGCGTCATGTTGCGTCCAGTGGAGTTGAAAACACAGAGTTGGGTTTTGTCCGCGTTCACATGTATTCGCCAAGTATTACAGTAGGCGAAGAAAGGTTCGAGGATTTGTTGTAGTTTGATTGGGACTTGCCAGTGTGCGCCTGCTGAAACCCAGTAGGCAGTATCGTCTGCGTACTGGGGTAGGCTTGCTGATGGGTAGGGTAGAGTTGGCGGGGGGAGGGTGTCTTTAGTAAAGATGATATATAGTAACGGGCTAATGGCGGAGCCTTGGGGGACACCGGCATTGAGGTGGAAGGGTGCCGAGAGATGCTGGCGGACCCGGACTTGTGCAGTGCGTGCATCCAGGAACTGGGAGAGCCATTTGATGATGGTTGGGGGAAAGTGACATCCGAGGATCTTAAAACGGAGGCCATTTTGCCAGACAGAGTCGAAGGCTTTGCGGATGTCGAGTAGGGCTAAGATGGTCGGGCGTTTGCGGGCCGAGTTGTCCTGGATGGCGCTGATAACCCGTTCCAAAGGTCAGTTATTATATAATTTATGTAGCCTAATCAATACGAGTTTTCTTCCAAAGGCCAGATATTATATAATTTATATAGCTAATCAATAGGAGTTTTCTTCCAAAGGTCAGATATTATATAATTCATATAGCCTAATCAACACAAGTTTTCCTCCAAAGGTCAGATATTACAAGGTCTGCTTCCTCCATGCTGTCCTATCCTGGGTGACACATGAAACGTATTATTAAATATACAGTAACACAATGACAGTCAAACTTATCAATTTTTTGTAATCAGTTATGCTCACTCTACCTCAAACAGTCATCCATCCGTCCATCCATGTGCAAGTACTTCACATCCTTATGAAGATGGCAAAGAGTTCTGTCATCCCATCCTCCTGGTTCCAAGCCTTATTTCCACCTTACCGTAGGTCGTCCTCTTTCCACAATCTCCCGAGTTTACTTTGTTTCCGTCTTCCATTTGCACTCCAAATTAACAACATTTTGTGCCAAATAATCGTCAGGTAATCGTTGCTCACGGCTGTACCATTTGCGGCCCTTAATATTATTTTGTAATGTCTGATATTGTTTTGCCTACACGAATCTACCCCCTGATGTTCTTTTATCGCTTACTAGGATTTGTATTTTTATTTAAAAGGGGAGTTGTTAAGGGAGTAGATTCGTACTGATACTTTGGTATCACGGTAACAAAAGACGGCAAAAACGTAGGAGAAATACAAAATCGTATACGACAACGGAAAAAAGTGGCAAAAGTGTTACATTCCACTTTATGAAGCCAGCGAATAAAATATAAGTGAAAGATTACGAGCCATGGTAACGAGATACTGAAGAGATTGCTGCAGACTTACATTGCGAGATAGGGTTAAAAATAAAGAAATAAGAGAAAGAATTAACATATGTACCAGTGTTGCAAGTGTTTTTTTCTTTTAACTATCCCTGTAAACAGTTGAGCAGCTGAGCTGTATGTACGCGAGCCAAAGTAGCGCGCAGTTATGTCGAATTGGGACATCGCAAGAGTTTTGTTTCCTTATTGGAGCGTGCAACAGTCACAAGCAATTGTTGCTGTATTTGCTCCGTACAGACCAACTTATTGCTTGACCCAGTTGCCTTGCAGCCCCGTCTGGCTCTCTGGTGTCGTATTTTGTTATTTTGAAGTCAACACACATCACCAGTTTTGTTAGTTTTATTAGCAGCCATCTTAACACCCACTTTGTCACTACTTACTACCACACTGCTAAATACTTCGTTCTTGACGATGCCTTTCGGTGTCTCCACCATCTTCAGGTCTTAAACGACAATTTTTTACCTCTACAAACGCATATATATATATATATATATATATATATATATATATATATATAGACCCCTTAATTGTTCTGTGAATTCGCTCGGAATTAACCAACCCCATATTACGTGATCCAACTAGGCAACGCCCCTCACCGAGCGTCGTCACTACCAACTTTTCTAATGGTCCGCCCTTCACCGAGCTTCGTCACTGCCCGTTCTCCCCCCTAGTCCCTCCCAGTATCAAGAATTACTCTTGTCAACCATGTTTTCTTAATATTTAAGAAGCGTTTTATCATATTTTGCGGGAGTCATAAGAATAAATAAATATTAAGAAAACATGGTTGACAACAGTAATTCTCGATGCCGGGAGGGACTAGAGGGGAGAATGGGCAGTGACGAAACTCGGCGAAGGGCGGACGAATAGGAAAGTAGGTAGTGACGATGCTCGGTGAGGGGCGTTGCCTAGTTGGATCATGCAATATGGGGTTGGTTGATTCCTAGCGAATTCAAATAATTAGGGGGATCTCTAGGTATATATATATATATATATATATATATATATATATATATATGAGTTTGTAGAGGTACAAAATTGTCGTTTTAGATCTGAAGATGGTGGAGACACCGAAAGGCCTCGTCAAGAACGAAGTATTTAACAGTGTGGCAAAATGTAGTGAAAAAGTTGGTGCAACACACATCACGTTCACAAAATATCATGGTACAACGCCAAATGTAAGATTAAACAACAAACGTCACCGCCCGGTAGCCGACTCTGTAAAACACTTGGACATCCACGTGCACAAACAGCTTACAGCTGTGACGTAACTACATTTGGATGAAGAGAAAACAACTAGACACCAGTTTCGCAAACATTGTTGGCTCCTGGACAGAAGATTGTTACTGTTCCTGCTAAATAGGCTACTTGTTTACAACACTGTCTTCAAACCTGTGCGGACATACGGCTTACGTTGATTCCAAATCCAACATCGCTACAATAGAAAGGTTTCGGACTACAGTAAATTTCATGACTGCAGACCCAGCTAGACTCGACCCCTATAGGATCGCAGAACGACGAGCTAACGCCGTCCTCTCCTCACCAAAACCTCCATCACAGCTTTATACGCCTTAAATAAATCATCTACAGACCTAGACACCAGTTTCGCAAACATTGTTGGCTCCTGGACAGAAGATTGTTACTGTTCCTGCTAAATAGGCTACTTGTTTACAACACTGTCTTCAAACCTGTGCGGACATACGGCTTACGTTGATTCCAAATCCAACATCGCTACAATAGAAAGGTTTCAGACTACAGTACATTTCATGACTGCAGACCCAGCTAGACTCGACCCCTATAGGATCGCAGAACGACGAGCTAACGCCGTCCTCTCCTCACCAAAACCTCCATCAGAGCTTTATACGCCTTAAATAAATCATCTTCAGACCTAGACACCAGTGTCGCAAACATTGTTGGCTCCTGGACAGAAGATTGTTACTGTTCCTGCTAAATAGGCTACTTGTTTACAACACTGTCTTCAAACCTGTGCGGACATACGGCTTACGTTGATTCCAAATCCAACATCGCTACAATAGAAAGGTTTCGGACTACAGTAAATTTCATGACTGCAGACCCAGCTAGACTCGACCCCTATAGGATCGCAGAACGACGAGCTAACGCCGTCCTCTCCTCACCAAAACCTCCATCACAGCTTTATACGCCTTAAATAAATCATCTACAGACCTAGACACCAGTTTCGCAAACATTGTTGGCTCCTGGACAGAAGATTGTTACTGTTCCTGCTAAATAGGCTACTTGTTTACAACACTGTCTTCAAACCTGTGCGGACATACGGCTTACGTTGATTCCAAATCCAACATCGCTACAATAGAAAGGTTTCAGACTACAGTACATTTCATGACCGCAGACCCAGCTAGACTCGACCCCTATAGGATCGCAGAACGACGAGCTAACGCCGTCCTCTCCTCACCAAAACCTCCATCAGAGCTTTATACGCCTTAAATAAATCATCTTCAGACCTAGACACCAGTGTCGCAAACATTGTTGGCTCCTGGACAGAAGATTGTTACTGTTCCTGCTAAATAGGCTACTTGTTTACAACACTGTCTTCAAACCTGTGCGGACATACGGCTTACGTTGATTCCAAATCCAACATCGCTACAATAGAAAGGTTTCGGACTACAGTACATTTCCTGACTGCAGACCCAGCTAGACTCGACCCCTATAGGATCGCAGAACGACGAGCTAACGCCGTCCTCTCCTCACCAAAACCTCCAACACAGCTTTATACGCCTTAAATAAATCATTTACAGACCTAGACACCTTTCTCCAAAAAGTGAATTGGAAGTATGCCAAAATAGCCACAACCCGCATCGAATTACATTCCATCGCTTCTCCCATCAATAGAACCATCAAAAATACACAACGCCCATTCTTCCTCATTAACCGCCTCCTAGAATGAACCTCCTCCTAGAAATTGCCACAGAACCTCCTAGAATCAGAAGAATCCCCGGACCCAACTAATAAGCTACACTGGCAACAAGTTGAATAAAATAAAATCAACATGCATGCAACTCCCCTGCCCTGTTAACAATCCACAACGAATCCCCAAATCCAACTGAAGAGTTTAAAAGGCTACAATAAAACGAAATAAATAAAATAAAATAAAGTCCATAACATCTGCCTCCCCAACTCAAAACCCATATAAACTGTCCCACGCCAATTCCTTGACGCCATCACGATGCTTCCTCCCACCTTCAGCGTCAAACGCTGCTCGTCCCTGGTTGCTTTAATCTTATAGTTTGGCACTAAAACACCCCACACCCTCTTCGATAGTCTGCCACACAGTCACAATCCACTTCTTTAACATTTCTGGTGCCTCCACGCTCTCAACGCCCGGTCTGATCTGGCGTGCGCCTCAACAAATCCTTCCCAAACAGGTGAAGGGGCTTTCGCCAGAACAGCCGGAGACTGGTCCTCACCGACCAGCCTCAACCATCTCAAAAAAAAAAGAAAAAGGTGCTGTGTGCCATAATCAATGCATCGTGGTTTGTCAGCAACAAAGACAGCTGGGCCTGGCTGCAGTTAACGAAACCATTATATAGTTCAGTGAAAACCTTATAAAACTAGAAGTGCACATAAATTTTCTGGTAATAGATCTCCTTGATAACAACCCTTTAGCACAAAGATTAGAATTGAATAAATTAACTTTAAGACTGTAAATATATTGTATAAAGCATGTCACGTTTTAAGAAATGCATTAATTTCTATAAGCTTGCATTTAAAAACTAGTAATTTCAATTGAGAAAGGTCAAGCGTGTTGACACGTCACAGCCAGTAGAATTAGTTTTATTAGCTGAACACACACAGCTGATTCCTGCTCAACAGCTGTTTCCGTAATTACATTTCTGTCCGTCAGCTGTGTTATCGCCGGCCAACACATCCTGCCTTCCTGTTGTTTCTTCACTCATGTCTCAACTCCGTATTGAATCAAATGTCATTTCCCATCATCTTATATATAATGGCGTTCATATATAAATTTGTGAAGTGTTTATATTGTAATAGAGCTAGATGGTCTCCCTTATAAAAGCCCCAAGTTGTTGGCGTCAATTTGTAACGTATCTCACGCTGACGATGATTATCGCGAATAACCAGTACCGAATCTTTCTCGTTCTTCTCCTTACCTGTCCTTAATTGATGAACTTGCTTCCCTGTAGGCGCCAAATTGTTTTACAAAAACAATTAAAAAGTTCTAATTCCGTTGTCTTCTGTGCGATGATAATAATTTCAAATTACTGACACGGACTGCCGGGAATTCAAATCTCGCGTGTCGTCCGACGTGTTGCCAACCTATAATTCTGGTAAAGAATTTTCTTCACTGCTAAAGTACACAAATGTTACAATATATATCAAATAAAACAAAGGACGGTTGTTAATGTTCAGTACTAATTTATTAGTGTCCAGATTCGTTAATCATTTATCATTTAAATACAAAAGAAGTTATTATAAAAAGGTTTGCTCCGGCTATAAAGTAATTACAACTCAGCGGATGGCTATGTTGACTGAGCAGTTTGACGAAACCAGCATGGATGGTGACATTAATTATTTTACACAATTCATTCAGTCAATGAGTTCTTTTGATTACAAAAAAAATAAGACAAGATGTTATTAAAGTACACAACCTTACATCAGTGTTACTTAAATACTATGCAGGTTTACATACAATTCGGTTCTTAGTGTTTAAAAAGTGTGTCAAGCTTTTAGGCCTCGCACATAGGTTAAGCTATAGTTTACATACAGTTTTAATAAATATTTTCGATTAATCCTTGAAAGAATTTAGTATACCAAGTTCGGAGTGAGGGTTATTGTGTTGTGAAAAAGTTAACTAGTTTAGTTCGCAATTACAGATAATTCAGTTATACTTAACAAAACCTTGTCGTTTCTTGTGATGAGTCACAGGTATTTCTTCCAGATTGTGTTGATATATTAATTAATTCTTCATCATTTGGTTTTCCTCCTTCTTATGGTTTCTATTTTAATTATTCAAAGTTTTTATTTATTTTAATTTTTGAAATTTGTTTTATAGTTTCATCCTGGGTTTAATGGATCGAGGTTCAACTTCTTGAGTTCATATTATTTTAATCTTGATTGCATTTCTCTCATTTTTAACTTTTAATTGAGTCGAATTCAGTTTGGCATCTGTCTCTCTTGTTCGTTAATAACGGACTCTCACGTTTTCTTCTAACAAAGTTTTGTTGTTATGGTTACCAGCTCCTACCTTATTGGTTGACTAGATTTGTACTATTTGTTATAAATCTTGGGTTTTTGTTCAAAATGAATAAATATTTTATAATTGCTATTATTCCTTGGTGTTATTCCCAATGTGTGAGATATTAACATAAATGTCTGTATTTTCTTTCAAAGATTAATTTGATATCCCATAAAGCTGGGCTTGGTCATGTATTAATGTTTTGACAAATTTGCTAATGTTATGTTATTACATATTTCACTTATTTTTTCTGTTTATTCTATTCCTGACATACTAATATGGTTAGCTAATTGAAATTAATAAGTTACTTGGTCTTAATTTTCAAATACAATGGTTAATTGCTTACAATTGTTTTTTCTGAATTTTGACAGTTAGGCATTTTATAGGCCTAAGCTCTAACAGTCTAGAATTTCTTATTTTACAAAATTTAAACATTATTTATTACTTTCATATGTTCTGCTTACTGTCACTTAGTCCTTGTTTACTTTTGAATTACTTTGGGCTGTTTTACAATAAATGAATATTATTATAATTTTACAAAATCATTCCTTGTCTAATATTCTTTTTTCTCTCTTTACAATGATGAGTAATATTGGGATTGTTAAATTTATACAATTGCTTGCTTATACCTTCTACTATCTCTTACACACTTTTTTATCACTTAATCCTACCATGATAACATATAACATTAAAATTGGTTTATAGTCTGTTCATGATCCAGCCATATTCTTTTTAATAAAACTCTTTTAAATAAACTAATAACAACTTCGGTGCATGGTGTCTTGACACCATTTATTTTATTGTGATTATCATTCTTGTGACTATTTTGGTAATATAGGATGTTTTCTTCTTATTACAGTCATAACTACTTTGTTTCTTAATTGCTAACACAATGAAATTGGTTGTCTATCAACATTTTGATTATTGTTTCTGGTTTATTACCATTGTCATTTCTTTTATTAAGATTATTAATTGTTTATCTTAATTCCTTCCTATCCTCTCTATCACTTTCACTCCTTATCATTAACACTTCCTACCTACCTCTCACTCTTGGTTTATATAATTTTTTACAACATAATTTTAAAGTCAGTTTTTTAACATTTTATGTTTACTTTTTATATCTCAGTAAGGTTATTAAAAACACACATAATAATATTCACACATTATTGTAACAAGAATATGAATATTTAGCAACAACAATATTGCAGAAACTGAATACATTTAATGTCACAATAAAACATCTAGACAATACTCGACAGTATTGGATTGACTTGTCCAATACACGTATTTACTTTTCAACTGGACATTTGCATATCCAAGTATTTACCCACTGGCTTCACATTGTCCCTGTTGACACACAGTGATATGTAGAGAAGTAGTGACTTTTGTACATATATATAATTAATAAGACTGATAACAATCTTTAATATATAATGGAACTCGTTTTGTTATAGCAATTTCCAAGCCAATCGCTCGATATTCTGATGCACTTGAACAAACCACTTTCAGGTACAAGAACTGTCATTGTTGTACACAGTATGCGAGAATTTCATTATATGTTAAAATCTCTCCATATATATTGTTACGACGGTCTACTGATCGCCGTATGGTACAGTGGAAAACAAAATACAAGACACCAATTAAGGCACTAATCACCAGCTTTGATTATCACAATTAAACAGTTTGTAATCAACAAGATATTCTCTTACAACAAATCAAATAAAAATTGTTCACACGCGATAATAATGTCAACTAATATAAAACACAATTGCATTACAATTGTAAAACACATAACACTTTGCCACAATACTACGACCCGCACTCGAATAAATCGCCACTCCAACTGGGCTCACCGTCGCTGAATTCCTATATTTATACCCCACTGAACTTCTATGATAATCCATAATACGCACCAACACTACTAGAAAACACTGAAGCGTAATTTCTTGCCGCCTTGAACACAGTGTGCGCAGACCGGTGAAATCTGGATCAGTCTCGTCTACGGACGCGTGACAATGGTCACGTAATTGTCCCTCATCTCAATGTAGCAACAATATGTACGTACACACACACACACACATTATAGCCGGGCTCCGCTGGAATAGCGATAAACACGTAGAATGCTTTATAATGGCGTAACACTATAGTAGGCTACAATATGAATCTAACATAAAATTCTCTATACGTTTCTCAGACATTAAAAAAAGTTCAGTCTGATTGCCGAGTCCACTTATATATTAGGTATGAGTTATGTATTATGAGTATTACAATTTTATTTTTCTTGACACTTAGAGCTAATGTAACAATAATCATCACCATCATCATCATCATTATCGTCACCGTCGTCGTCGTCGTCGTAGTCGTCGTCAGCGTGGCGTAAGTTTCCTTCAAATTAATTTTAAAGTAGATATAAATAATATATCTCATATATAAATCAGGTCTCACACCGCTGATGAAGGCGCACATCACGCCGAAACGCGTACGGGAGGAAACAAAGTAAGTTTCACAAGTGAAAGTTTAATAATCTATATTAATTTAGTTCTGTAGATGAACTATCATAAACTTCATAAACACAATCACTTCATAGACACAAAAAACATAACACTACTCCACAACATACAAAAAGGTAAAAAAATGGATTTGTTAGAAATTTTAGAAATTAAAAAAGCAATAAAAAATAACAAAAATTTAACCAATGAACAGACTGAATTTTGTGTATCCCCTTTATTAAAATCTGTTATTTAGTTTAGTTTATTTTATATTATTTTGAATGTTCATCATTATTTTAAATTTTGCATTCAGTTTATATTTAGTTCAGTTAATTTTATATTTTGCATTCATGATTGTATTTAGTTTTTAAAGACACCTGACCTTCCCTTGTCTCATGCACACATTCCCCCCCCCCCCCCGCCATCACAACACAGATGTTCCAGATACGCCCTAAACAGATGTTCACCACCTATACTCCACTAACATCCTGTGTTCAGTAATTTCATTCACTCGCTCTTTGACAATAACTTAGTTAGTCGAAACAGCTGTCAGAGTTAATTAAAAAATTTGTGAAACTTACCAAGTGTTTTTATATATTTTACAAAACCTTTGTATTAATATGTTTCACCAAGTGCCCAACGAGTCATCAATTAATATCGTTAATTTAGTTCTGTGCAAAAAAGAAGATGAACTATCAAGACAACTATAAATAATAATGCACTATCCACTACTACGTTGATTAATCTCAAATTTAGAAGCAGCCATTCAGAGGTTAGCCACAACTCGGTACAGGGGGGTTAAAACAACACAAATCTGCGTGTACGCTGTGATACAACTATTATCAGCAAAAAGTAAAAGAGAATTGGATGAGAATTTAGTTAACCTAGATAGTAAGGCGCAGAAAGAATACAAAAGTAAATAATTAGCAGATGGTGTGTGGTACAATACAACGAACACTAAGAAACAATACAAGAACTGATACTAAAATGAAGTTCTATAAAGTATTGGTGATACCTGCGTATGCTAGTGAAACATGGACGATAACTGGGAAAGAAAAGCAGCATATACAAACTGCTGAAATGAATTTTTTAAGGCACATGACTGGATATCGTATAAGGGATCGAATGCGTAATGAACATATACAGGCCGAACTGGGTATATTCTCCATCAACGATAAGATAAAAGAACGAAAGCAGCAGTCGATGGAGCACGTCACAGAATGGACCACCAGAGGCTAGTAAACCACGTTGTAGACTACTGTTGTGAGTAGTACCATAAGTTATAAGAGTGGGGATACGCCATGATATATGTATAGCGGGGCATGTGAGATCGCCATAAGAGCAACACGCTCACGATGTATTCGTTATTGTAGCTGTATAATAAATATTTTTATTATATTTAATAACCGCGTAACTGTACATTTATTCACACATATAACCAAAGTGGTATTATTATTGAAAAACATCAAAATCCTAGATCTTATAAAGTAAAAACAGAGCAAAATACTATTGTAACACGTAATCGAAAAGATCTATCCAAAGGTACACAATTTAATGAAATCCAATATAGTTTAGATATACCATTTGAAGAGCCCACGCAAAGAAGAGTTTCGAACAATACAAATACTGTAAATAATAATGTGAATAATTCAAATAATATCTGTAATAATAATAATCCTATTGTTAATGTGACTGCGAATGATGCTCCGGTAATTACGACTAGATCAGGTCGTACGATAAAGAAACCAGAGTACCTAAAAGGTTATGTATGTTTAATAAATGTTATGTAATAATATTGTATTTAATTTTGAGAAACTAGAAAAGGGGAGATGTTGTGAGTAGTACCATAAGTTATAAGAGTGGGGATACGCCATGACATATGTATAGCGGGGCATGTGAGTGAGTCACAGAGCGATCGCCATAAGAGCAACACGCTCACGATGTATTCACTATTGTAGCTGTATAATATATCTTTTTATTATATTTAATAACCGTGTAACTGTACATTTATTCACACATATAACAACTACGAACCAGCTGGCAGACAATCTGTGGGTAGAGAAGGTTGCACTGAAGACGAAACAGACTATAAGCCTATACTGTTTCCGTTCTTAGCTTAATCCTGATGTAAACAAACCCACGTGCCTCATCTGAAACGCTATTGGTCAGGGGCGTTGACATTCTTTACACAGTAATCTGTTAGGCGCATGTGCAGAATATCAATATAGTCATGTTAGAGTTGTCATTACTGTGACAAGTGGTTTTGATTACGTGTAATCATCTTTATGAATACACAGTAGAACTTTATCGCTGCTACCAAAATGAACATAAATTTAAAAAGGTTTTTAGCAAATAATATTGACGAAAAATCGAGGCACGCCGTTTTAAGACTTCCTCCTTATCAATGTATTCTGAATCCCATTGAATAAATATGAAACCAGTTGAAAGGATATGCTGCCCGTCACAACACAACATATAAGCTGCATGATGTAAAACAACTGACAGAGAAGACGGTAAATGAAATAACGACGGACAATTGGAGTCGTTGTGTCGAGCATTGTATTCAAGGAAGAAGACAAAGGGATTGAGCCAAATTACAGACACCGTCGTGGACAATCTTATCATTCACACTGCTGACTCAAGTTCCGACACAGACATGAAAGGCATTGAATTACAATCTGACGGTAGTTGATAACATACAGCACACTGGCAACTATCACAGCTTCTACTTTTGCTTTAAGTATAGGACTACTTTTTTTTTCTTGCGATATTCAAACAGTGAATAAAAGAAAGCCATTCGTATTCACTCCGTCTTATAAAATTCGCTCTGACACAGTCACACAAATATTACTTTAGTCAGGAAAAATTATTACAATGCACGTGTGTTTATACAGTATCAGTATTATATGTATCCTGTCTGTACTCGTTCTGTCAGAATGACACGCCTCTAATTCAAGCAGCAAATAGCGTTTCAGATGTGCCACGCCGGTTTGTTTACATCAGGAATAAGCTAAGAACGGAAAGAGTGTACACAGTGAAGTGACGACGACGACGAAGAGTTAGGCGCAAGGGAGGGGCTGAAACTAACGAAGGAGGACCAGACTTTGGGAGGAGCAGAACTTAGTCACATTAGACAGTGAGAAACAAAAGGTGGGACTGAAAATAAATGTGGCTGAAATTGACGAAGCTATAAGGGTGCACCAGTATTTGACTTCTCTCCGGCTATTAGACGTGATCCACTGCTGCTGGAATGAACAGACGTTTCATTCTCTCCGCTGGAGCCCATCTTCAACGTAAAACGACTCGAGAACTAGCACGGACACCTTTGCCAGTTAACCACAGCACTGTGGCAAAAGATTGCCCGAAGAGAAGTCAATTAAATTTTAACACATTTGGCGCCGGCCGTGAAAGACTTGGGTAACAAAAACAACTGTATCATTAAATAAAAGTATAAAAGACAATTGAACGTCCTCTACGTATAGGCTTAGTAGTAAGCTTGATCTACAGCAACACATTACAAATTAAGAAGGTTACACCTTGAACGCTCTTCTTATCTTTGATAAGTTACATTAATTTTAAAACAAAATCATGTCAAACACTCAAATTGAAATATGCAAACGATAGCTTTCCGTTCTTAAAGAAATAAGCACGAGATATTTTAATTATATTTACAACGTTTTATAAACATTTTGTTTGTGCTTAAGCAGATTTCTTTCTAAATATTAAAACGTGAACCAAATTCAAAGTAATCTGTGTGTGTGTGTTTTTTTATTTGATGTAATAAACTTGCAAGCATGGCTGAAGCCTGTCGTTTAGACGGAGACCTCGTTTTCTCATGTGCTGTAAAGCTTATAAGTTTAATAAACAAAGCAGGTTTAGAGTTTGATAATAAGGCGATCCAAAATTTCTTAGAAAGCGCCTGAAAACTGAAAAACACTTTCTTTCTTTATACCGTACCTCGTGCGACAGTTTCATTTCAAAGAACAGAACAGATGGCTTGTTTGTAGTCGTCATTAATATCTCTATCTTCTTATTTGAGTGTACACCGTACACGATATAGTCTTGCCCGGGCAATTTCTTTTTCTGATTTACAAAAGTCGTCAGTTTGATGTATGATTTTCAGTATCTGTTAAGCATGTTTTCGTATCATATTTGTAAGCGTGTGTAAAATCTATTTTTATACGTTTGGTCAACGGTCCTAGAGGCGTGAGAGGAAGGTTTCCCAATGGCACTTGGGGGCGGAAGAACCTAGGAGGCGGGTTTACGAATGAAACCCAGTGCAGAACGAGAAGCTCACGTTGATACTCCTACCGCTGGTCTTACTCTACAAGACGTTGGTAAACTCCTTATAGAACATTTAACTTACTCGAAAGCCATAATGAAGGTTTACTGGAGTGGATATATTCCTTTGGGACCGAAAGAGGTGATTCAACTATTCCCTCATAAGAGAAGAAGAAGAAGAAGAAGAAGAAGAAGAAGAAGAAGAAGAAGAAGAAGAAGAAGAAGAAGAAGAAGAAGAAGAAGAAGAAGAAGAAGAAGAAGAAGAAGAAGAAGATATTTAAACTTAGTAAACATTCTTCGTATTGTTTAAATTAGCAGCCATCCTTACTATTTCTTTTATGAATATGCTAACTGCTATAATTTTTTATTGTTCGACTAAGCTTTTCGTCATTACTGACATCTTCAGGTCTTAAACAACCTTGTTTAAACAACCAAATTCATAAAAGAAATTAGTAAACATTGTTTCCTAACTAACTGATACCAATTATTGCCAGCTTAGATCAATTCCCTACTACGTCTAGTCCATACTTACTTCATGAAGTTACAGCATAATGTAACTATATAACAATAATATTTAACCTGTAAAAGATTTAGAATAAAGCTTTTCACAATCTGTGGCAGACAAAACTAAAATCTTTACGACCGAAGTTGTTTATATACAATTCGTATAATGACAAAAAATACACTCCTATTAGGATTCCTAACAATAAAAGTACTCGCGTGCGCGTACGGGCGCATGTCTATATATTTTATATCGACTTCTTTCAAATTATGATTCACTTTATAGCTTGTCGCATATCTGAATATAAATTTTCTGAGAATGGTACATAAAATTAAAAATTTCAAGTCGTAGAAAGGTTTTCAGTGACTCGCAATAAAGCGTTTTTACTTCACGTAAAAGGAAATGTAGATAGAATAGATTCAGACTAACGAGTTCCACTGCGTGGTGTATTGTTACTGGACGCATCTGAAAGGCAAAAACTTTGATTGTTGCTGACAAACTAGTGGACAGATGTAGTGACACCGCTGTGGAAACGTTTTATTGTCTGTTCATCATCATCATCCTCATCCTCATCTTCTCAACACGGCATAGTCAAGGTGCTGCCAGTTCCGCCAAAAATCCTCCACCATCTCTTACTGGGTCTACCTATACACCTGTGTCCTATAGAGAAGAAGAAGAAGAAGAAGAAGAAGAAGAAGAAGAAGAAGAAGAAGAAGAAGAAGAAGAAGAAGAAGAAGAAGAAGAAGAAGAAGAAGAAGAAGAAGAAGAAGAAGAAGAAGAAGAAGAAGAAGAAGAAGAAGAAGAAGAAGATATATACTTGTTTGGCCAGTCTGGAATCCGACATTCTTTCTAAGAGTTCTGTCCATCGTTGTTTGTAATCTTTTAGTTTTTCACTTCGGTTAAAAACTTGTAAATCTTCTCTTATGGTCTCAGTCTTTATACGGTCAAGTTTAGAACACCTTATAACTCCTGTTAATAACGTTATTTCCGAGTACTGTACTTTACTGTCTTGTTTCTTGGTTCATGTCCATAATTCACACCCATAGGACGACACGGGGACTACAATAACTTTGTAGAACTTTAATGTTTTATCTAGAATTTTGTGTTAAAGTCTGTTCATGATACATATACAAGTTATATCTTATAAAGACACAGTTTTTGAAGACCGCTTGTAAGTCCGACGGTTTAATAATGTTCTCTAATTCTACAATTCTTGTACCTCTTGTTTGCCAGCTGTAAATTTTTTGCGATTCATCTTTTTGCGTGTTGTCTCCAGTTATTTCTACTTTGTCCTATATTAATGCTTAAAGCAGTTATTTTCCCTTACGTTTTTGACGTTACGACGTCGTTTGTTTCAAAAGGTATTGTTGACCACAAAATACAGATGTGACACGCAGAGACCAAGTAACACGATTCTTCTCCAAACTTATGAAACTCTGAGAGAGCCAGAGGCCACGGTGGTGTAATTGGTGTGGGTATACTTGACAAATACGCACAACAGCAACGCGCTCTAGTGGTTGCCGCTGGCTGTACACGTTGTGGTAATTACCTACTGACAAAATAACGAACGTGTTTTGCCGATTACAACAAACACAACTCAACGTTACCTCTGCTCAAAGTTGGTGGTCATTTCCGGGTGTTCAATAATAAATAAGTATGTACAAAAATAATGTCGGAGCCTAAGCAAAATGTAACAAATAATAATAGGTAAACAATGAATTATGTAAAGTAATATTTTAACATGATAATGTTTTTAGGCTGGGGGTCATTCCACAAAAACGTCATCGAAAAACGTAACGCTTCCACACTTTCGATTCCCCACAGTCTAGAAATTTGATATGTAAACGCATCAAGACAGATATAATCGCTGCTGACATTGAGGTTAGCAAACGTTTTAGTGAGAATAAATTTGGTTTTACATGCTCTATTTGTGATCGTCTGTAGTTTGGAAATGATTTACGTAATCCTCATTATACGTTTCAAAAGCCTAAAAACATTATCATCCTTCGGTGTTTCGGTTTCGTCAGAATTCTTTGAATGCTTAGGTGCATAAATAGAGAGAGGGAGAGATTTTTTAAAAGGGGGAAATGCTTTATGTAAACGGTTCAGAGAAAACCGTCTGTACCCTGGTGTGTGGGACTCTCACTTACTAAAAAGGGATCTACCTCTAATTTAGGCACTGGTATCCTTCTTAGAACCATTTATTACTTCAGGATGGAGCCTATTCAGCCCTTATCAGGCTCCTTCTAATCATAATAATATTAACAACAATAATGCTGAGACCAATAACAAAATAACAATAATATATTTATTCCTTTTAATATAGTTTAAAATATTTATTAAATGCATAGCAGTGAGAAATACCTGAACACTACAAACTTTGAACGGTAACAAGTCGAGGTTTATTAAGGCCACTACAATATTTTTCAGTCAACGTACAGCAAAATTCATAAGCCGGTTAACTGTCTTGTTAATATATCTTTCTTGTTTATTTCTTCTTCTTCTTTTGGCGTCACTACCCAGTGTGAGTTTTAGCATCCTCAACCATTTTCTTCCATTCCGTTCTTTCACCACACAACCTCCTTCTCTAGCCTCTCACGTGCATACAACTCAAATGTTCCTCATCTACCCATCTTTTTCTTGCTCTTCCTCTAATTCTTCTTACTACTGGTTTCCATACTCCGATTTTGTAACATGTTCTGCTATCATTCATTGGCCTTACGTAATCCAGTCGTTCTAAATATTCTACTCTTGATGAACCAAACTATGTGCAACACATTGTATTAAATGATCCATATTATATTTTGTTCATATTCTCCAGAACCCACGTTTAGTTAGCCCAGACCCAAAGAATTTACACTCATATATTCTAAACGGATTATTGTTCATCTGCATTAGTTAACGTCCAGGCATTTATACTTCACTATTGGTCGAATAATATTTCTAAATACGGTTAGCTTTAGTCGTATGCTTAGTATCCTGAATTTGGTACACTTTACATACGAGTAATAACGCCTAAATCCACTATAAGTGACTTTATTTGATGACTACAAGAGTTACATTGGTCCTAATTAAACAAACGGCTGAACATGTTAACAACTACTGTTTCCAACTGTTAGGTTTGCCCTGTTGTTTGTCGCGTTTCTTCAGACTTCAATGTATATAGTTTCAACTACAGTCCCATTTTTTATGTCTCACTATCTAATGTAACTACGTTCTGCTCCCGTATACCTTTGTCAGTTACGTTCTGCTCCCGTACACATTTGTTAGTTTTAGCCACATTCATTTTCAGTCCCAATGTACTGTTAGCCAATCTGTGGACAGCGTTATGATCAACTACTATCAACCCCATTATCATAAAAGCTATAGAAAGTTTCTATAACAATTCAATATCAAGAATAAAAATAGGAAATACAAGGAAAGAGACTTGACTAAGTTTTTATAAGGTAACGGCTGTGTATGGTTCGGAAACTTGAGTTCCGGCAAAAGGAAACAGCTGAGTAGAATACAGGCATCTCAGAAGAGATTCTTACGACCTGTTAAAGGCCGCAAACAAAGAGACAGACTCTATAATGGAGATTCTCTAAAGGGTTGAACATTTTTAAATTCCAAGAACGTTCACTATGAACAACTTACTTTATAGTTTTATTTCCCAAACGTTTCAACGTGGTATACGTCTTCTTCAGTGGGAGTAAATACTGAATGTCTTTACAGAGTAACGGTTATGGACTATAGGTGTGTGTGGTGGGGGTTGATGGTGGGAGGGAATTGGCGCTGGGGTTCAAAATGTGTGTTTGAATCAGTGTATCGAAAAGTATGTGTGATCTATAATGTAATTGTTCATTTAATATGTTGTTTGGTTATAGTGTGTGATATCTGTATATTTCAAATCAGAAGATTCAAATTTCAAATCAGTGTACTCCCACTGAAGAAGACGTATACCACGTCGAAACGTTTGGGAAATAAAACTATAAAGTAAGTTGTTCATAGTGAAAGTTTATATATATATATATATATATATAAAATGTATATAAAAAAATGAACGAAGAGGATGTACCAACAAGATAATTATCCAAGAACGTATTTTAGAAAACAATGAGAGATGGTTTGCTCATCTGAACAGGAAATTTGCCGGATGAGATAAAACGTTGTACTCTGTCTCCGTAGAGCCACTGAAGATGTCTCGTCGTTTAGGGGTGAAACGTTTGGTTTAAAGAAATATAAAACAACGCATCCTAAATCTAGAAACTGTTGTTATTAAAAACGAAATGCACTTAAGCTTACGAGCAAAAATATAAACATCTAAGCTACGTATAGGCCTATATATGTAGGTCTATTAATAAATATATTTATGTAAATACTATAATACTTATAACTAATTTACCTCAAGATATATTTTTTCTTTAGGAACATGTTTCGGGAGATCCTGTTCTCCCATCTTCAGCCTTCGCCATCTTGCTTCTGGTGCAGTATTTGTGTGTTGGCTTCTGGATGAACAACACACAAATACTGCACCAGAAGCAAGATGGCGAAGGCTGAAGATGGGAGAACAGGATCTCCCGAAACATGTTCCTAAAGAAAAAATATATCTTGAGGTAAATTAGTTATAAGTATTATAGTATTATATACATCAAGAAACGGACTGTAGCAGAAAGTGATGAAATTTATGTAAATAAATGAAAATAAATTCCCTAAAACGTGCCTGGACACTACGTATGGCGAAATAAAATATAATAACAATTTTAAGTGTCTTGGGGAAAACATATCACGAAACGCCTTAGTATTCTTTAAGATAAGGAAACTCAAATTATCAAAGGCCTTTAATATAACACGGGAACTGTACGGAGAGAAAAAGCTTTTCAGAAGTGCAAAAGTCCGCCATTATAGCACTGTGATCATGTATGGAATGGAAACAATGTGCTTTAAAAATTTTTAACTGCGTCTCAAATTGAACGAAGAATTCATAGGAAAATTTATGGCCCCAATAAAACCGAAGATGGGTACATGCATAGACCCAAAGAAGAGCTGTACAGGGATTTGGAAGATCTGGAATCAGCTTTCCAAAGAAAAATACTGAGATTCCTTAGACATATGATTTGGGTGGATCGGTACAAATTAAATAAATAAATTTTCAACTATATTTGCCAACTTTCTAGTCTGAACGGATACACCAAACAACTCAAGGAGGAAATGATGAAACTGGGTATCTATTTGAACGACTGTGTAGATAGAAATACATAAAGAAACAAAATTCAAAGTCTTAAAGTTCTCTGCGGTGAGAAGAAGACGAGAAAGGGGTGGACAGTGTAAAGGAAGGCGGCGCATGGTGTGCGAATGAGGGCTTTTTGGCAGGAAAAGAAAAGGAAATGATATTCGCGAGGTCCACGGCAGGCTTGTCTGTGTAAAAAAAAAGTAAATATATAATTTATATAAATAAATTGTGTGTGCGCGCTCGTGTGTGTGACTGCTGTATATATCCTATATCTTATTAAAGATTACAGTTGTTAAGATTTAATATTGGTTGAAATTCAATCTCTTACGCATTTTTATATTTGTCAGATGTTTTCCTTAATTCGTTGTTATGTTTCATTTCTTCCTTATTTTTACTACAAACTATTGTTGTTCTTTGTTTTGTTCTTCTCTATTTACTCATACAACAGGGTGGTTTGCTTTTTTTTATGATCGGGAAATTTGTTTGCTAAAGCTCTGCAAATACTTCCTAGTTACTTCTTACCAGTTGCAAGGTTAATTTACATAAAGATTTACATAGATTTGTTTTGTTTATAAAGTAATTTAAATTACTTTAAATTTAAGCTGATTTTTTTACTGAATAAATGCATGCAGTCTAATGATAAAGTTCTTAGTTACTCTGGAAATATAATAATAATATCTTTAAAATATAACGTTTAATAATTTTAAACTTTTGTGTTTGTGTGTTGACGCCCGCGCGCGCGTTTATAACACAGAAAAATAATAATCAGAAAAGTCTACCCAACGTTACACCGTCTTTGGAAATTGCTTATTTGTTTCCGTTTCTGACCAGGCAGTCCCTGACATAAAGCTCTCTAATATAAGATTACGTCGACTCTCACGGAATATCTTCTTAGAATTAGTTTGAACCGTCAGTGCTTATAGAATACTTTTACTGTATTGTCGTACTTTAAATGACAGTTATTGATTTTTAATAAGGTCTTTCTTGACGCATCTTGTTGTGAGAATCAAAATAAAAATTCTCTTCACTGAAAAACTATGATTTATATGGAACGTCACTAAAAATATTGCAATTTACCTTCTATTATTGCAATATTGACAGAGGGTAATCTGATCACTGCTGCAGTTTATTTTCAGCCACGTAATTGATAACAATGTATCCTTCGCTACAATCTGTCATTATAATATTAGTAACGTGACCCCCTCCCCCTCTAAACAACGGTTTCCGTGGTAACGATTTTGCAGGAGTTCAAGTTTGATTTTAATACAGATACAACACAGATACAAATCTAATGCCAACTAGTAAAGTTTCGCACTAATTATAATATAATAATCGCTTTCCACTAATCAACAACAATCACTTGATCCTCACTCTACAATCTCGCCAGGAGTAATTAACTTCTAAGCCGGCCGCTGTTGCTTATATACTGTACTTAAAATTTAAAGTTTTTTACCTTAATCCGTCTATGTGACCGCTTAATTTTGTCTTCTTTGTCTTCTTACGCGTTTCGGATTATGTTAATCCATCATCAGAGATTAAAAAATTCGTCGGTTAAGACTTCGTTAAAACATTAAAAGTTACACAAAAAGACATTTAAGTATATATTCCACAAACACAGCGACGTACGCGGATGTGAGTGCGCACTCAATACTGGTTAGCGACGTACTGCACAGTTTATTGGAGTTTCCATGCTATCTATTGTTGTGTTGGGGCGTGTATTCTATGGCTATGTTATCTATAATCTTATCATATAGTGTATGCGATTTAAATGCCAATTGTTCGTTTAATATATTATTGGGATTATTTCTGAAGGCTCGGTAAATTTCGAACTCTTCTACCGCATCCATGTATCGTCCCTTTCTGCAAATGTGTAAGGGTTTGCAATTTGCCTCAAAATTTGTGTAATTATGATTCAATGAGACGAGATGTTTAGCGTAGTTTGATTTATTTATATTTGAAATGCTCGTGGGTAAGTGTTCTTTATATCTTTCGAAAAAAACTCCTGCCAGTCTGACCAATGTAATGCATGTTGCGGTCATCACACATCATTTTGTATGCACCCGTTCATTTTTTCAATTGATGTACGTGTGGCATTATTTAGCATTTTACGGATATTGTTGTTTGTTCTAAATGTGATGTGGATGTTATGTTTTTTAAAAGTATTTCTAATGAGCATTGTTGCTTATATAGGATCCAACAGACGTTCCAGAATATATTTCCATTCTTTCGTCAGCGTGCCGGCATAATTTTCTTAGTTAAGAGTGCTCGAACAGTCTGGAAGATACTTAAGAGCACGGCCTTGACAGAGACACTGCACCTGCTCGGCTAGCTGAGAAACGTGTACAACTATTACGTAACTGCACTTTTCGCCGACATTTTGACAGCCTTACGTAATTGTCGCAGCAATATGTTGAACAATGGAAGCAAGTTCTCAGTTTTTACTCGACTGTTTGCCATTTCTCTCTGTCTGTCTATTTAGGATATGTGTGAGATATATTATTTAATATTGGAATTATATTGCCAAATACAGTTAGACAACACGTTGATTAGAAAAGACTTTATTCACTGAACTAACCTTCCTAGAATACATACATCCGTTATAACAATAATAATACGCGCATGCATATTGTACATACATTGTTTAACCATATTTAAATTGTACATATGATATATTTGACATTCCCCCTCAATTTAAATACCCATATAATTTAAATACCCTTAATTTACATTTGGAACAGTTTTGGTATGAGTACAGTTGATAAATATACTTAAATAAAAAATAAATGCAAAGTTGAAAATTTTTGGTATCTGAAAACTATTTTATGTTGAGTTTTTCAAAAAACTTTGCAAACTTTATATTATTTAACGATTTTGTGAAAATATCAGCTACATTATCTTGGGTTTTTATGTACTCTAATTCAATAGGTTTTTTGTGTATAAGATCCTTAATATAGTGATATTTAATGTCTATATGTCTAGTACGTCTGCTATTCTCATAGCTTTCACACATGTTAAGTGCATGTCAGTTGGTTGTCTACATAAATTAAAGGAATTAAGACATTGCACTTCAAGTCCACAAGTATGCGTTAAAAGTATACCACATCCATCGCTGCCATATCCATCATCATAAGGCGTGTATCGGTTGTTTAATTTCCCATCCATTTTCTGGGTGAAGAGCGAAGACCGTATAACCTTGTTCACAGGTTATGGGCCGACACTAGTAATTTGGAGACATATAGACGTGTGTTAGTTGTAATTACGTCGGAATTATTTACAGAGAAAATTTGTTTACATATATAGGCTCAAAGTGAAAGAGTTCGCGTGCTTAACCTAAAATGGCTACGTCTACGGTTCCCTTTCCACTGCTAAAGGCAGATAATTTTTCCACTTGGAAATATAGAATACGTCTTGTTCTCAATAAAGAGGGTGCACTCGTAGCATTAGATAAAACAGACACAGAAATCACAGCACTCACAGGTGTAGATTTGACCAGTTTCCAAGCTAAAGACGTAAAAGCTCAATGCATCATCGCACAGTCAATATCAGATAAGTATATTGAATACATAGAGAGCGCACAAAGCGCCAAAGAAATTATTGCAAATCTGGAAAATGTCTTCCAGAGAAAAAGCGCATTATCTAAGATGTTTATAATGCGAAAACTATTGAAAATTAAATTCGTCGATGGCGAATTACAAGATCATTTCACTAAATTCGAAAAACTCTCGAGGACGTGGAAGAGGCAAGACGACAAGACATACGTCAAATGTTGTACAGAGCGAAGATGATCAAGAAGAAGAATTTGATTTCTTTTCCGCTGAAAACATTGAGAAAAATGGCGCTTTATCCTCAGAATTACTAGGAAATACTCGATCCGTTAAATTCATTTTAGATAGTGGTGCCACAAATCATTGGGTATCAGAAAATTTGGAAAAGCTTATGGAAAATGTTGAAGAAATGGAGAATAAAATGGAAATAAAAATAGCAAATGGTAGCACTATAAAAGGTACAAAAAGAGGTATAATTCGCTTGAAAGTGTTGAACAATAAAAATAACAGTTATGTTTTCATAAAGATACCTGCTATTATTGTACCTGAGTTTCCCTACAATCTCTTATCAGTGAAAAGAATGAGTTCAAAGGGATTTGATGTTCAATTCAATAGTGGTGGAAAATCAGTTACTATCTCAAATAACAAATTGCAAATTAAATGTGAATCCGAAGGAAATTTGTATGTGGCACAATTTTCAATAGCACACCCTTCGATGAGTGAAACTTGTTGCATTTCATTAAGTAAGGATCTACTATGGCACCGAAGACTTGGACATCTCAATGCTCAAGGTCTTGGATCACTAAATTTTCCACACAATTTTGGAGTATGCAGTCCCTGTAACCAAGGTAAAGCAAAATGAAAGCCTTTTAAGAATGCACAAGGAAGTGGAGGAGGAGCAGGAAAGAAAGGAGGCCCAGCACCTGGTAAAGATGGTGCACGACCTTGGGAAGGAGGCGATAACGGTTGAAATAAGGGTGGCGCAGTGGAAGCGTGCTGGGTCCATAACCTGTGAGATATATTATTTAATATTGGAATTATATTGCCAAATACAGTTAGACAACACGTTGATTAGAAAAGACTGTATTCACTGAACTAACCTTCCTAGAATACATACATCCGTTATAACAATAATAATACGCGCATGCATATTGTACATACATTGTTTAACCATATTTAAATTGTACACATGATATATTTGACAATATGTCTATCCACGACAACATCAGAACGCATCAACCGATTTTTGTAAAACTTGGCATGGTTGTCTATATTTTTACCCTACAGAATTCTATTGTTGTTTTTTAGCTTGATCAATCCAAAAGTAGAAGAATGGGAGGCAAAAATGTGTACTGATAAAGATGTGAATAAATTGCAAAAGTCCATGTGGGTATCAAATTAAAGGTAATTTAAACCAATATCTGAATATAATAATGATTTTTGAAATAAAGTTAAAAAGGATAATTTTAGTTGGGGTTATTTTTGAATGTTAAAGATATATTTTTTTAGTATATGTTACGATGGTCTACTGATCGTCGTAGGTACAGTGGAACACAAGGCACCAATTAAGTCACTAATCACACCTATAATTTTTACAGTTAAACATTTTGTAATTAACAACACAGTCTCTACACCAAATCAAATAAAAATTTTTCACACGCAATAAAATGTCCACTAAAATTAAACACAATTGCATTACAATTATACCGTCCGATTATAAAACACCACTCTTAACTAATCTAACCACTTGAACGGGCACAGTAATATCGCTACTATGACTCTCGAACCGCACTGTCAATATATCGCACTAGTACTGAACTGAACGTCGTTGAGTACTGGTATTTATAATAATGGCTCCCATGTATACCACCGAAGTAGCTTAGGAGTAGGCAGGGTAGGCTGCCTAATGTGAGCTGTACGGTATACATGGAATGCAGTGTGGCCAGCACTACGCTTCAGCCGCCCATTATTATCCCCAGGATGTTATCCCAAGTACTCATTTTCAGCAGGCTGAGTCGACCTGCGGCTGAAAAATGCAACTTGATTTTATGGTGCGGGCCTGGGAATTGAACCCGGGACCTCTAGATTAGTAGCCAGGTGCCATACCCACTGGTCTACTGAGCGGCCTGATATTTGTATCAGGTATTGTACTGGTATTTATACCGCCCCAAATTACTAGATTATTTCATAATGCGCGATAGCGCCAGTATAGTTACGACGTAATTACTGGCGGCCTTGACACAGTCCGTGCGCCCGAGCGAAATCTGGCACAGTCTAGAAAATGCATCAAAAGCACGTACGCCACACACGTTACATTCCGGATCGCTCTGGAACATTCGATAAACACGTAGATTGTTCTATGATGTCGTAACACTGTCCCCTCCTTAAGCCTGTTCGTCCCGAACTGGCAAACCGTCTCTGAAGTAGTACTTAGCCAGGCGATTCTAGGTGGACGACCTAGAACTTTCGCATCCCTTCTTGTTGAATCCGATAAGCAACATCGTTGATTCTTTTTTTTCACAGTGTAGGGTCCTTCCCAGTTAGACTGAAGCTTAGCTGAGCGACCACGACGGCGCTTTGGGTTGAACAACCAGACCTGATCTCCTTCTTGGAAACCCATACTATTGCTGCGAATGTCATACCGAGTTTTCATTTTATCACTGGCAATCTTCAGCCGTCCTCTTACCAAGCGATTCATTGAGTCATTTCTCGCAGTTGGTTTTCTAATTGCGAAGAATAGTTCTGTGGCTCTTGGGACTGAGTCTCAGGTGATTCGAACATTAAGTCCCCAGGAAGATGAATCTCCCTCCCAAACACCAATTTAGCTGGAGTCATGCCGGTTGTGTCGTGTACTGATGATCTATATGCCATGAGGAATTGTGGTATACGCTGGTCCCAGTCTTTTTGGTTCTCGTCAACAACCTTCGAAAGATGCTGCTCAAGTGTCTTATTGAATCTCTCAACCATCCCGTCCGACTGAGGATGCAGAGGCGTTGTCCTGGCCTTTCGAATTCCGAGCAGACGGCATAATTCTTTAAACACTCCTGATTCGAAATTTCTCCCTTGATCCGTATAGATTTTCATAGGAGCTCCATAACGGCAACAGAATTTGTGAACTAACTGCTTTGCCACAGTGGTAACCTCCTGATTTGGAACTGCGTAGGCTTCCACCCACTTAGTAAAGTAGTCACCTACAACAATGATGTACCGGTTTCCATCGTCAGTAACTGGAAATGGTCCAGCAATGTCTATGGCAATTCTCTCGAAAGGCAGTCCAACGTTATATTGTCTCATTTTTCCCCTGCTTCTTGTTTGTGGGCCCTTGCTTGCAGCACATATTTCACACGTCCGAACCCATTCCTCTACGTCGTGTCGAAGATGAAGCCAATAGAATTGCTTCCGTATTTTGTCAAGGGTTTTGTTAACGCCAAGATGGCCTCCAGATGTTCCATCATTCATCTCCTTCAAAACAGACTGCACTTTACTTCGGGGAACTATCGACTGCATGACCACGTCTCGTCCATTTGCACTTTCCCAAGCCCTTTTCAGCAATCCGTTTTCTAAGGTGACAGATTCCCATTGTGCCCAATAGCCCTTCAGCACTTCGGAACCATGGCAGATATCTTGCCAATCCGGGCGGCGACCTTCCCCTTTTGCTGCCATCGTCAGTGAAAATCGAGTGCGCTAACGTGAGATGGTATACGTTAGTGGCCACAGTACTGGGGTTAAGTATGCAGAAAGAAATAGTGTATATGGAAATATTTCATTTGGAAAATGATTTTAAATATAAATCTTAGAACATGGAAGTCACGTGTGGTTCTCCATTCCGATATTTTAAAATACGTTTCCGTGTAGCAGTCCACTGCTCTATTGGCATCATTTATGGAACGTCACAGCCAGTCCGAGTTACTATTGCACTCCAGGTGTGCCAACCTATGTCAGTTTAAAAATCGTGGACTACCCTTTATAACGTTAATAATATACGCCTACGTGTGATAGCAATTATTATACACAATTATAATATACACTATTATTTGTATTTTTTTATTATACAAAAAAGCTCATCTTTGAGTATTAGTTATTTCTCTACTGCGTGTACAACAGGCCCTGACGGTGACCATAAATTTTGTTGAAACATCGGCACAAATGATTTAGAATTTGTGTTTAATTAACGACTAAACCTTACAACACCTTTCATCATTGGACATTATCTAAAAACCATTTTTTTTTTCAAAAGCAGCGTGTAATCTGAAGTCAACAACCAACTGACCAGTAGCGTGCGACAATTAGCCACTCTAGATTCAGTCCGCTGTTAATAACTAAGGGTGTTTGGTCTCTCCTATCATAAACGTTGGGGTTATTGAGCTGGAACGGTCAAAAAGCAGCAATTACGTAAAGACGTTTGATTGTTTATTTCTTTTGAAGTATTTATTCCATTGTTAGCGTTTCGTTTTCTCTCTGCAAGTCACGTAACGCGTTCCGCCCTTTATACACGTCAGATCAATGAATGTTCTATTCTTGCGTGCGGTTCTTTATGTAGTTTGTTTATATTCTTATCGTTTGTTAAAACTGACAAAGTTAAATTCGATGAGGTAATCTTTTTTAAGTTGATGTGCTTTGTATAAGTTATAAGAAAACATAAATAGACCATTAAAATTGGATAAGATGTATACAAAACATACTGTAAATAATGGTATTAAACATTAACGTAGTTCACGAGAGGTATTCAGAAATTACATTTCGGCTGACGTGTTTTCGTGTGTGTGTGTGTGTGTGTGTGTGTGTGTGTGTGTGTGTGTGTGTGTGTGTGTGTGTGTGTGTGTGTGTGTGTGTGTGTAGTAGTAGTAGTAGTAGTAGTAGTAGTAACGAGTACCCTATCGAACAACCCAGAACATTCTCCACCTCCCCCCCCGGGTTAGTGTGCCACGTGTCGCCTATGTCAAGGCCGCTCACAAGTGGGTTCCAGTGCATAGAAGAACACTTGCCTTAAGTGAGGTTGGAAAATTTCTAGAAGGCGTGAGCTACCTATAAAAAGCCATATCAACCTACTTGTCAGTCGGTTGTGTTGAGCGATTTCTTTTGTAGAAGCGAAGTGTTGTTGTGTTATAATTGCATCGGAATTCTTTACAGTTGACATTGTTACTGCACGTGACATATTTACCTGAATTGTTGCAACAGACTATTTTGTTGGTTACACATTAATTATCAATTGTGATAATTAGAGCTGATTATTAGTGACTGCATTGGTGTCTTGTGTTTTGTTTCCCACTGTACCACACGACGATCAGTGAGACCATCGTAAGTATATCTCGATCGTTGCGTGGTAAATTTTAACAATAGTAATAGTCCAAACTAACCCCCTTGAAAAACTACAGTTTATTCAAAACTAAAAGCTGGGGACACCAATCTTATATATAAAAATGAATGTTTCTTTGTTTCTTTGTTTGTCCCTTATGCGTTCCTATACCATTCATGCGATTGCGATGAAACTTCGGTGAGTTGTGCGCACGCCCGCGATGTTTTCTGAATTTTTTCGATGGGGTCCTTTGGGGGGTTCTTTGGGGTCTTCCACATCTCCTCCTAAACCACTGGACCGATTTCAACCAAACTTGGCACAAATATTTTACGCAACGGGAGAACCAACATAGGATATGTGTTTTTTCGATATGATCCTTCGGGGGTCCTTTTGGGGGTCCTTTGGGGTCTTCCACATCTCCTCCTAAACCACTGGACCGATTTCAACCAAACTTGGCACAAATATTTTACGCAACGGGAGAACCAACACAGGACAGGTGTTTTTTTTTTCGATACGATCCTCCGGGGGGTCCTTTGGGTCTTAAAAAACTATTAGATCTGGTTACTATGGCAACCCAATAGAATAGATTCTGTTCTAAATATATTATCGCATTAAATTGAAGACCACGCGAACAAAGTCGTGGGCAACAGCTATTTATTTTTAAGAAACCTACTTTAATTGAACTTTATTAATTAAACTAACATTTTCATTACGAACAACGTGAAACTCCGTAGCGAAGCACGGGTATTCCGCTAGTAAAATATAAATTTTAAATATGTATGAGAGAGCCATTGTTCTTTCATAAAATAAAATACGGGTTTCTCTTGTGAATTCTCCTTTTTGTAAAGTGGATGTCAAGCTTATATTACTTTCTAGATTGTTTACAAAATTTTTATACGGCTTACACAAGTCTGCAATATTTGAAAACATGAACAAACCTTAGGTATAAACTTTTATTACTCATGTACAAGCAGCGTACATACATGTTATGCAGGCCTGTACGTATAATCCACGTAGGCATTGTGTTTTATGTCTCATAAAAAACGCATTTACAAATTACATTCAGTAGGTAAAAGTACCTCAGTCTTAAAACTTGTTTGTTATTTATCTCTTACTACGCCGAAGATTTTTTGTCTTCGCTCAGATCACACATGAGGACGCTCGTCTACATTCTATTACAAACTTCAAACTTTAACACTTATACCATGCAATATTAGTAATGGTATACAGTAAAAATCATATACAGTAAGCTTTTCTGTCCAAGTTTATTTCAAGTCAACTTATTTGTCATTTAGATTTGTGTGTGTGTGTGTGTGTGTGTGTGCGCGCGCGCGCGCGCAACAGAACCCGTCCATGGAAAGTCATCAATAAGGGATATTAGTGCTATAACACATTCTCTGACGATCATAGACAAGTTGTAAATTGATTTTATTCCTTTTTTGTAAATTAAATGTAAGTTATGAATTAAGATATGGGTAAAAAAAATGAGTTATGACAAAATACCCATAATTTTATACTCTATCATGTCCAGTGCAAGTTAGTGCGCGTGTGATACACATTTTATTGAATAACTTCATTAATAATTAACATTTCTTTATGAAACTTGGACACAGTATGTACCGTATTAAAGGATATATTCGATACTACAAAACTATAATTTTAATATGGTTTTTTTTAATGAAATTAATTCTTCTTTTAACTCGTTATCTGCAAAAGGATAATAAAATTTGTAGATTAAATCTAGACAGCCCTTTGCAGAATTGGACATACTTTTAACTTGAAGTCAGTCTATCATGATAAAAATCTATGACGTATCTAATATTTCAACCAATCAGAAGGTCTAAAAATTATTTGGGCCGGTCCTTTGCGGAGTACAGATCGCTCAGTTCGCTTCGAGGTCTCGTCATAGAAGGTCGTATTGACTTTCGCGAGTGTTTCGTGTCAGGACAGGTCTATTCTATAATTGACGTAGAACTTAGGTATACGCTACGAGTTTCTCGTATAAGTTATCTAGTCGAAGAACTCAAATACAACAAATTTATAATAGATCAATATTAGTGCTTTTTGCGTTAGTGCAAGATTTTTCCGCCTAGGACAGCAATACCGATCGCGGTATTACTGATTAATGCGAGAACACTTCAAGAATCGGGAGTGTGTAAGCCCAATACACAAGATCTCTTTAATTACCCATTACAAAAACCCCTGAGATAATTTAATAAACAATAACACTTTGATAACCGCGGTGTGTGTGTGAAACATAGGCGTAAACTACGCTAAGGTCAACGAGCAGTGAGGAGTCAACAGCTGATCGCCGGACATCGACGGTAGTTGTGGAATTCGACATACAAGTAACAATCTGTTGTAAAGAAAAAGACTCAGTAAACTCTTTATTGAAAAGACTAAATAATTAAATAAATAATTGTATGTTTTAAAATTTAATAAGACAGAAGTATAAATGTTGTTAGTTAATAAATTTCCTACCTCCAGATATAGACTCTGTGTTTATATTATCATTATAACTATCTATGCAATATTTATTTTGATATTCTGCCATATATAATGTGTACTGTACAGTTAATACGAAATTAAATAAAGAACTGCATTATGCACGTGTAATGTATTAATCAACGGTTCAAAAACTTTTGTTATTTTAAGTATACACCCTAATCTCTTGTGTTACAATATATTAATACAATATTTGGTTGTACACTGTCAAATAGACCGTTTTGTGAAGCGTTGAAACCCAGCAATACTGCTCTTACGTAACGCACCAAGAGGAAACAAAAGCTTTACAGATAGCCTAGGTGGAGTTTAGTGTAGTACATTGTGAGGCTTGGGATTATAGTCACTACATGGTACCGCTGGGTGACTTTAGTTTGGTGATTTTGGGCACTAAACTGAAACTTGCTGTGTACGAGATTATAGAGACAACTGGCTGGTTGGTCAACTAAAACCAGTTGCTTTACTGTGTCTACACCATACGCGTTTAATACGTACAACACAATTAGTTTGCGCAATACTTGTTCTGTGTACAGCGTATGCCGAGTACAGCTTTACGCTTTTGGTTGTATGAGGGTATGAAGTAAATTACCGAGAAGGCATTGTACCTGTGTGCCCAAGCATAGACAACAAAATTATTATTAATATAATACCACGTTTTCAGAATAAAGTGTTAAGAAAGATCGCTGAGCCGTCAGAAACACTGACACCCACACGTATGTACGACGAAAGGCTACGTCAGAAGTAGCAGACACTGGAAAGGAAGCAACTATCCTCTTTTAGTGAAAAGTGTAAGCTGGTAATTCACACTAGAAATGACAAAAGCAAAATGTGGCAAGAATCGTATTTTATTCTTCGAACACAATTTAACTATGAAAATTGTTTTTATTGCAAACAAAATTTATTCATACAGGTGCTGTTTAGAAAAAAATTTTATAAATATTTACCAAGAATGTTACTTGTTTTATTTACGATGTATACGTAATAAAATACCAACTATATATATATATACGATGGAGGAAATAATAATAACACAGCGGTCCCTGTGTAATAGATATAATGTTATGTTTTTTTTATTTCTCTTTGTACTGGTACATTTCAAATACTAGGTAAAATGTAATTTTTCTACTAGCAATTTTATACAAACCACTATGTTGTCTTTGGTATTGACGAGCGCTTAACCTGAAGATCGCTTGACTCCCAAAAGCGCTCGTCAATACCACAGACAACATAGTGGTTTGTATAAAATTACTAGTAGAAATATTTGAGATCACTAACACTCCAATATAACAATAAAATGTAATTTGTTTCTTTTGTTACTTTTAAGCGTTGTCGCGGTTTACTTTCTTCCGTAAAAATAAATTTTGCCAAGAGTGGTGTCTGATGTGCACACTCTGCAACGCCACAGTAATGTTACCGACAAGTCATAAGTAGTGACTCTAAACAGATGCAGTGACACGACTTACGACAGTTAATACCTGTAAACGGTTATATAAGGTAGAAGTGACAAAATAAGTAACGAAGGCAAGTACACTATGTCTGTATATGAATGACATACAGAAAAGAATAGAGGCAAAACGTGCGATCAAGATACAAAAATACAAAATTATATTCTTTCGACATTTCAAACATGTAGGCTACACAAATGTTCCCATTGACGATACCAGAAATATTATAACAAATACACTAAAAACAAATAATGAAAACGACACAAACATTAAACAATTAACAAACAATATAAATACTTAAAACTTCCGGGCTGAAAGGCCGTGGTCGAATGCTTGATGTTGTGTAGCTAGACGTTTCGGCCACACCACCGGTGGCCATCTTCAGTAGCAAAAATGTTCGAAATAGGTGGTATGCCGAACAAGTCGCCCAGTGAACTGGGAACAAGCAACAGTGAGAGAAGGCTACGCTGTTTCTATTTATAACTTTTTGGCCGCTTGAGGTGTGTAACGCGAACCAATGAGAAGCCAGTTCATCATTCTCCACTCTGATTGGCCGTGGAAAATAAACCATGCCAGACACTATTTAAGGAGATGCTTTCACCTCGGCGGTTCAGAGTGAGACTGTGCGCGTTGCCTGCCGCAGCGCAACCGAGCACTTGGGAGTGATCCAGTGGCTGGAACGTGAATCGTTCCAGTTCCACACATACTCCTTAAACAGAATCAAGCCTGTAGCCCTCGTCCTTCGGGGCCTGGACATACAGGCGGATCCGCAGGTCGTTCTCGACGAACTGCGCGACCCGGGCTATAGGGTTGTGGGAGCCTCTCGGCTGTCGGCTCGCGTCGTCCCCTCCCCCTCATCAGACTCCTGGTAGAGAAGGGCGACTCTTCCCAGTCCCTTTTAGACTTGAAACGGCTTTTCGGGCTCTGCGTGAGCGTAGAGCCCTGCCGTCAGACCGGGCGACTTTCCCAGTGCCACAGGTGTCAGCGGTTCGGCCATAGCAGCTTCGGCTGTCGGAACGCGCCGACCTGCGTCCGCTGTGGAAACGACCACCTTACGCAGGCCTGCGCAGTTCCTGACAACCACAGGTATTGCATCAACTGTGGCGGCGCCCATGCTGCTAACAACAGGCACTGCCCAGTTTACCAAGAGCAGCTGGACAAACTTGCTAAACCTGTCCAGCCTAAGCCTCGATAAGTTGTTAGACAACCCGTAAAGTCGGCTAAAGCCGCTGAACCTGTGGTCCGGAAACCAGCCCCAAGGTCTGCTCCTTTCCGAAACCTAGTGCAGTGAGCCCGAGCATAGCTCAACAGGCCAAACCACCTACCGCGCCCCCGGAACCGGAACGCGAAGTTCCCCACTATGCTCTAGTCCCGCTGCCGGACGACAACGAGGACATCGATCCTCCACGGCCGCCGCCACCCAAGCCTCGATACCCCAGATCGGGCAAAAAAGGTAAAACCCAGGCCAAGAACACGGGCCAGCCAAAGTTACCTGCCACTGGACCCAAGCCCGTCCAACAAAAGCCAGAGCGACCACTCGCTCCAGAACCTGCCCCCAAGGCTTCCACCGCCACGCCCCGCCGCAGCTATGCAGCTGCCGCCAAGCGTTCCCCCCAGGCCTCATCTTCCGAATATCTCGCCGTTGTATCCGACTTTCTGGCAAGCTACGACTTGCAGAAAGTAGCCCTAACTTTCCTTAAAATCAAGGAACGCTTGGCAACAGCCTCGCCCCAAGACAAGTTCCTCTTCTTGGTGCCGAATTATAGGTCTGTTATGAACGGACAACCACGGCAATCCCTCAAGCGAGACCTCGAGCTCGTGGCGTGGAACGCCAACGGCCTCGCTTCCCGGCATTCTGAGCTCTTAGAGTTCGTTGCCCGACACAAGCCCGACGTGCTTCTTCTTGGTGAGACGCACCTGACCCCGCATCGTCGTTTCCGATTGCCCAACTACGTGTGCCACCGGGATGACCGGTCGGGTCGCGCAGGAGGGGGCACAGCCATCGAGGTGAAGGCGAGTCTTCGCCATCACCGCGTTGTCCTGCCTCAGCGGCGGAACCTCGAGTGCACCGCGGTTGAGCTCCATGGTGCTCTCGGCGGTCTACTCGTGGTTTCCGCTTACAAGCCTCCACAAACGGAGCTCCTGTCGAACGATCTGGAGGCCGTCATTGGCGCACACAGGAGGGTAGTCCTGGCGGGCGACCTGAACTGTAAGCACCCTGATTGGGGGAGCCGCTTGGCGAACCCAAACGGGGCCCGCTTGCGCAGGTATGCTGATGCGGCTCGGGTCACAGTCATGGGTCCTACCGGGCCTTCGCACTTTCCCTCGAGGGCTAACTCCCGCCCTGACGTACTGGACATTGCCGCGGTCAGGGGCGTTTATTGCCCGGTCCACGTCTCCGTCATTTCGGAACTGTCCTCGGACCATTGCCCTATCAGTGTGCACATAGCTACCCAGCACGCCACCGTCCGCGACGAGCGGCGGGTAATCGAGTGGGACCGCTTTGGCCCGGCGTTCAGTCGCCGCCTGAGCATATCCCGCTCGACACTACCCAGCATGTCGACGAGGCAGTTGCCTTATTCGACACAGCCGTAGTCTCGGCGGTAGACGTGTCCTCCCGGATGAAGCCGGGGCTCACGCCTGACTATCAGCGTATCCCCGAAGAGGTGTCTCAGCTCGCTTGCGAGAGGAATCGCCTCCGGAGACGCTGGCAGAGGACTCGTGACCCGGCTGACAAGGCTGCGTTCAACAGACCGCTTTGGCGTCCGGCAAGTTGCGTCGCGACATGCTGGCGTTCCGTAGACGCAACTGGGAGGTAGCTGTGACACAGATGGATGGCCCCGCCGAGGACCGTAATGTCTGGCGGATTCCCAGTGCCCTAACGGGAAAGCGCAAACGCGCGCCTCTCCCCGCACTGACCGGACCCGGCGGTCAACCCCTTGGCCGCCCCCTCGAAAAGGCAGAGTTCTTGGCTGACAGTTTAGAGCGACAGTTCGCTCCCAACCCATCCAGGAACCCGGCTTTCACTAAGCAAATCTGCCGCGAGGTAGAGCGCTTTCTATCGGCCGATATCACAGTCCAACCGGAGCCCATTTCCCCGGAGGAGGTCTCTGAGAGGGTTGTTCAGCTCAAGCCCCGGAAGGCGCCTGGCCCGGACGGAGTCATGAATTCCGCCCTCCATCGCCTTCCGGAGCGAGGAACCCAGTTCCTCTCTGACCTGTTCAATTCATGCCTCAGACTGGCCTATTTTCCGGTGAAATGGAAAACGGCTACCGTCATAGTGATAACCAAGCCGGGAAAGAATTCTTCTCGCGTGGAAAACCTCAGGCCCATCAGCCTCTTGTCCGCGACGTCCAAGGTTTTCGAGCGTCTGATCCAGCGTAGGATCCGCGACCATCTAGAAAGACTAGACGAGCTGATACCCGAACAGTTCGGCTTTCGTGAGCTGCACTCCTCGACTCATCATCTGATGAGACTCGTGGAATGCATTACCGAGGCTGGCTGCCAGGGCAAACAGACGACTGCGATCTTCCTAGACGTAGAGAAAGCCTTTGACCGCGTGTGGCACGAGGGTGTCCTTTACAAACTGACGGAAGTCCTTCTCCCAGACTGCTACGTTCACTTGATCGGCAGCTTTCTGCGAGACCGTAGCTTCCGAGTGAGAGTAGACCACGCTCTCTCTTCGGCGAGGCGTATTACCACTGGCGTCCCTCAGGGAAGTGTCCTTGGGCCTCTCCTGTTCTCCCTGTTTGTCAACGACACGCCCCGAGTTCCTGGAGTAAAATTGCCGCTGTTCGCGGACGACACTGCGGCTTTTGCCCCAGAGCCGAACGCGAGTTATGCGGCAGTTAAGCTCCAGCGCCAACTCGACGCGTATGTCGGGTGGACCGATGACTGGAGAGTTGCCGTTAACGCTTCCAAGAGCGCCGCGGTAATATTCTCGCGCAAACGCAAGCGGCCTCGGCCGCTTAAAGTAGGCCCCGTCTAGGTGCCCTGGACCAATAGCGTCAAGTACCTCGGGCTCCACGTGGATTCCCGACTCACCTGGCGAACCCATACACAGTATATCAGACAACGCGCTTCGGCGCAACTCAGTAGACTCTGGCCCGTGCTATCTAATCCGGCAATGACCCCCCGGCTAGGTAAGCTCATAGTCAACACGTACGTGTTGCCCGTGATTACCTACGCCTGTCCTGTTTGGGGATACCTGGTTCGTGGTCATAAAACAACGCTCCAGCGCGTACTCGACCGGGGACTGAAGCTCGCGTGCAAAGTCCCCCGGAGGTACTCTTCTCGTCTTTTGAGGAGAGGACTCGCTGTCCGTTCTCTTGATGACACCGTGAGACGCCTGGCGCGTAGATTCTATGTTCGTTCCGACAGAGTGACCCACAATTCCCTCATTGCCGGACTTGGTAAATACACCCCGCGACCAGGTGAGTCCTGGAAGCGACCTCGTCTATTAGTCCCGGTGGTATAATCCACCAATCGCAGGTCGCTTCAGACCCCCCCCCTAAATAGATAAAATAATATAAAAGAAACTCAAACCGACCCAGTGGCAGGAGTCCTTCCTGAGACTCGGGACACTGCCCCACTCGCGACCAGCGCTTCGCGCGGGCCGCGCAACCCCCAGTTCTGTGTTCGGCGGTTCATAGCGACGGACGCATTCTTATGAATATGGATGGACTCCAGATGCAGGCGAGTGAAGTAACCCCGGACAGAAGACAACACCCGGGCTTCATCAAACATTACCCGGTGATCGTCGTGGGAAAGAGCGTGTTCAGCAACTGCGGACTTCTCCGGCTGGCCCAGGCGGCAGTATCTTCGATGTTCAGAGAGTCGCGTCCGGACACTACGCTTCGTGGTGCCTATGTATAGCTGGCCACACGTACAAGGAATACTGTACACCCCGCACGACGAGAGCGGATCCCTGGTGTCTTTTACCGGTCGCAGGAACTGTTGGAT
Source organism: Magicicada septendecula (assembly GCA_034769895.1). Classification (NCBI taxonomy): domain Eukaryota; kingdom Metazoa; phylum Arthropoda; class Insecta; order Hemiptera; family Cicadidae; genus Magicicada; species Magicicada septendecula. The sequence continues at coordinate 8,860,431 of CM068372.1, forward strand.
CTTTTTGGTTGGCTTAAAGATTGTCCTGACGCCCCGTTTACTCAGCAACTTGCCGATGCAATCACGCCACGGATGTAGGGCAAGACATCGGAGCCAACAACCTCGGGCAACACCGACTCGTCCGGCCTACCAGATCTTCTCGGCCGGGCAGCTCTCCTTACCTCCGTAGCAGGGTAGCCGTTGGACTGCAGTGCTTCCTCGAGATGCCGAAACTAATCTTCGAGATACCGGGGCCACAGATCCTCTTCGCCCGGTCAACCAGAGTCTTCAGCACCGCCCTCTTCTGCCTTTGGGTGATGATTGGAGGACTTATGCAGATATCTGTCAGTGTGCGTTGGCTTCCTATAAACTGTATGCCCTAATCTGCCATCGGCCCTTTTCAGGACCAGCACATCCAAAAATGCCAATTGATCACCGCTCTCGCGCTCCATCGTAAATTGTATGCGCGGGTGTACAGCGTTCAGATGTCCAAGGAAGCGTCCCAACTCTTCATCCCCATGGCTCTAGACCACGAAAGTGTCGTCAACATACCGCAGCCAACACTTCGGCTTCAGTGGCGCAGATGAAATTGCCAACTCTTCAGATTTTTTCCATGTAAAAGTTTGCAACCACAGGGCTGAGAGGACTTCCCATCGCGACGCCATCCAACTGTTCGTAAAACACCGGTGGTGTGGCCGAAACGTCTAGCTACACAACATCAAGCACTCGACCACGGCCTTTCAGCCCGGAAGTTTTAAGTATTTATAGTGACACCGGCCGTGAAAGCCTACGTACTAAAATTAACAAACAGTTTGAAATTATTTTAAAAAACAAAATTATTTTCAATATAATAACAAATTATACCATCAAAAAGATGGACTTGCTATGGGAGCCCCAACCTCCGCTATCATCTCCGACATCTTTTTACAAAAAACTTGAAGAAATAATAAATATAATAAAATTAAACGACCCATTAGGATGTTCGTTTAGATACCTTGATGACACCATATATATATATATATATATATATTTGTTTTGAAACTTAGATTTCCTCTCCTTAAAGCCTCACTTTTGGGCTGGCCAATTTGTAAAGAACTCGTTTACGTTATTTTATTTAGTTATATGAAGATGTGTGGAAGCACCACTGTTGGATTCCAATTTGGAATACAACGTTTACAAGTATGTGAGTGGGTGTACTGGGGTTCAATCCAGCCCCACTTTGGTTTGCGTCAATTTGTAAAGAAATCAATATGTGAGGTACTGCTGGTGAAACGTCCGTCTTATTCAAACCCCACTGTTGTAAACCAATTTTATAAAGAACTACTTGTTAATTATGTGAGGACGTATGTTATATTATATGCTGCACGCTGGAAACGTCAAATTATAAAGAAATCTTGTCTATGGGTGTAATTAGTTATAATAGACTCCTGTGTATCAAACGCCAAGTAATACGTTGCAGGTGGCAATTCGTAACAATTACAAATGTTGTTGCCTGTCTTAATTAATGTTTTATTAATGAATATATCTTTCAGTGGTGACCGATGGAACCTTCGGAAAATCGATTATTAAACAAACAAATTTATAATTATGTTCTTGAATTTATAATCGTACTACTCTATAGACTTAACTTAGTTTTCAGTGGTTGTGTAATATTAGCAATATGTATGGAGCATTAACTGAATGTAAGGGGAATTTGTGTCAACCCTAGTCACTCGATGGTAGAAAATTTCATTCAAATTTAGTATTAAACACAATCTAGTTCAGCAATCTTCCGTCCCACCAGCTGCAAACTTTGAGCGCTGTTACTAGTAATAAGCGTACTTATAGGTTAGTTATTCGTTATGTTTGTATCAATCTTTTTGTAAATTATTCCACCCACCACATATAGTATTTATTCTGCAATAACTTAAACGTTATCTCATACAATAAATGTACTTTATTTATTTTCTCTATTAATTAACAGGTTACGTTGTCTCAAAAAACAATAATACGATCCAATCGATCATCCAGACATATATCGATTATTAATTACTCAAATTCTAAAAACATATACACTTGAAAATAATAACAAATAATTCTTATCCCAGGGTTCGTATAGTTCTTGGAACCATTAGTAAGGCCAGGTAAAATGCATAATTAAGGTTGTTCAATTTACAAAAATAAAATTATTTACTTTAAATAAAGTGAAATGAAAATAAGTTGTTTTTTTACCAAACCGACGAAAATTTCGTCTGGCGGTGGACGTTTGTCAACAGTGGCCCAAAACTCAGCTTATCTCGTCTTCATCCAGTGAAATAGCTCTGGTTTTCAATAAAATTGATGGTGGTGTGTACTGGTAAACCCTCAGGAAATCTTCTGGCTTCTATTCTTCTTTTACGATCTTCACAATTCTTGGTCCCAGTGAAATGGAATTAGGATCCCAGCTTCTCTGCTGCTAATGAAGGTTATTACGCCAAATCGATTCTTCTGGTATTTTCAATAATTCCGTTAGTTCAAACTTTAATTCGTTTACTGATCTTCGATTTATAGTATGAATTGGTTTAATACCGAATCCAGCGGAATTATTTAGTGAATGAGGTGAGAGCCTTTCAATTCTTTTTTACTGTATTCATTTACAATTTGTAGGGTTATTTAATTTTTATTACTCATTAGCATTAAAGTATAATTGTTTTACAAAAGGGGTTTTTCAATTTTGATACATATTTCCTTTAGATTTATTCATATTTTTTAAATATATCGGTCCATCTCAACCTAATAGCTTGTAACAATCAGAACGAATTAATTCAAAATCAACAACTTCTGCAATTCAGTTGCCTTAACAACCACGTTTTCTATATATCCTTGAGCCGGCATTATAGAATATTACTACTCCTTTCCAATAAAATACTCCATGCTTGGATTAATATTGAATCACATAAAATTCTCCCCTAACCTTCCTTCCTGAACAGTAAATGTTTTACCAGAGTTTCGTTGGACTGGGTTTCCTAAAAAGGTATCAATTTCCTTTCACTAATATGGAATTTAGGCCTATAGATTCACTTACAACGATTATAACATTATTTGGTTTTTTAACTTAATTTTCTTTTTACCTGACCTACTGTACAATTAATTATTGGTTACATGGTTAATTACATGAATTTTAATTTACTGGTGGTTATTTTTTTTATATTAATTAACTGGTTCTGGAACCCTTTATTAATTTATGATATAATTGTCAGAACTACTTGTCAGCATCATCAGACCAAGGGTAAGTGATTGTATTTCTTTTATATCAATGTTAAGGGGGTTGTGGCGACATATCTGACCTGATACTTTTAGAAAAGTGTGAATGAGTCAATGAAAGTTTTTATGTTTCGACATAAAATCTTTCATTGAGGGGGTTTTGTGACAGTACAATAATCTCGATGTCAGAATTATGGTATGAGTGGTAACAAATTATCGGATTTTATTGTATCACACACACACATGCATGGAGAGAACAATTTCCTTTGTGAAGAGACAACTACGCATATTCGAATAGATCACAACGATTCCAAGGTCAGGAGCCGACGTGCAGAGATGAACGTACAAAATGGCCATCCAAGTGGAAACAGATCGTAAATAGGCACTCTCATTGGTCCAGAAGACGGGACGTCATTGAAGTAAGTGTTGACCTAACGAACAATGACATGACAACAGGGCGTGAGCCAGTTTTGAACAATAGACAATGACGTGGATGCGCTAACACATACACAAAATATGTGCTTTGCATCTGCCCAGTCCTTTACAACTCATCAAGATGTCTACACGCTAAATTTGTGGCTGGCACAGTTTCGCCAGTAAAAAGTGTTCTTTTACCAATCTAAAATGTAATTAACAGTACAAGTAATGTAGCACAGTTTACTGCTACCTAAGGTGTATTTAGATTCAGTGTAACAAGGGAACAAAACGAGATTATGAGAGACGCCGAACACCTGGCCGAAACGGAGAGCATCGGAAGGGAGACCGCAACTATCAATCAGGAAAGTGCAAATTAATAAACTGTTATTCTTTGGTGAAAATGAGCTCTAAATATAAATCCAAAATTTACAAAAGGTACCGATCATATAACATGGGGAAAGAGTGTGTGTGTGTGTGTGTGTGCGTAAGAATATATTTGTACTCATAAATTATTAATCAGCAAATTGAGGCATTGGTTTCTGTCATTTATAAAAGAGAAATAATAACGAGAGAACTGCAGTCTCTTGGAGAGGTATGGTAATAAACCAGTCATACAATCAAATAATGAAATTAGTGTAAATTAGTGTACTCAGTATTGATAGAGGAGTAGAAATCACGTAGCTAGTGATGGTAAGACGGCATTTTTGTTGTATTGTAATGTGTAACTAAGAAAAGGTATGATATTAAATCCAGTATATGTCCACACTAAAGTTGTTCAAATCATTGTTTCGTATACCTCTCTTGTTTCTAAATCTCGCTGCGACGAAACCTTGGACCCTAGAGAAGAAATTCAATTGGAATCTAAACCATGCACTAAAACCGAGAAATTTATGGTAAGTAGATGTTTCTTTTTTATTGTATGTTATTACCATAAAAAATAAGAATAAAAGATGTGAAAAGTCGGATTGACGACAATGTCTGAAAAAATCTCAATATTTACAAACACATAATAATTATTAGAGAATAAAGTCAAATAAAAACAAAACAAAATTCTTTATTTAATACTATACATTTATTAAATAATGAAAATAAAAAACATTAAATATTTTAATAAACAGTAAATATTTTAATAATATTCTTTGTAAACATTACAATAATAGATAATTAAAGTCGAAGTAAAATCGATTATTCGTTAATTTACATAATAATCAATACAAATCGATTATTTGTTATAGCATATAAAAACCTCTGAAGGTACAGAACAATTCAAATATTTGGGAAGCATTATTTCAGAAGATGGAACAACAACAAAATGACATCAAAAATAGGATACAACAGGGAAAAAGGCTATTAGTTTGCTAAACTCATTACTTCGGTCGAATAAAATGAAACTTCAAACTAAACTGACAAGCTACACAACTATTGTGGAGCCCATTTTAATTACGGCTGCGAATGCTGGCAACTTTCAAATAAAGAGAAAATGATGATAAAAACGGTGGAAATGGACTTCTTAAGAAGAGCGTGTAATATTTCTAGAATGCAACATGTTAGAAACGAAGATATAAGAAGGAAAACAGGGCGCGTATTTACAACAGCAGAAAGAATAGAATCCAGACAGTTTCTATGGTATGGCCACGTGATGAGGATAGAGAGGAAGCAATGGCCAAAGAAAGCATTGACTTACACACCACAAAACAGGAGAAGAAAAGGAAGACTGACAACACAATGAAGAACAGGAATTAGGAAAAGCATAAGAGATCGAGCTATTAAAGATAATTACTGGTACGATAGGGAGAAATGGCGATTGAAATTCGGGATGCGGCATAGACTATAGGACCCCCGCTAATAATAAAAAAAAAGATACACAAATAATTCTGTGCAACGTGCTTTAAGTGAAAATATAATAATATAAGTCAATAAAATTTTACTTGCAGAAGTATTTATAATTTGAAGAAATATTCATAATTCGGAAAAAACCTGAAAGAAATATTTAAGAGTTACGTACAAAATAAAGAGTAAACAGGACAACGGAAATATAAAAAGTTATTAGATAACAAGTGAGCCTCATTAGCAATTTCATGTTTCCGTGTTGTCAAGGATTTGTTGTGGTAAACAGTAGCATAAATTGGACCCCTCCACAGGAAACTTCAACACTGCTCGCCTGCAGGCCGCTGGGGTAGACTTCCTGAGAAGCTCTTCCCTTCACTGTTGTTCATCGTGTACTGTTATTACCATCTCCTTTTGTATAAATGTTTATTATATTATAAGAAAGAGATATAATTTAAGTCGAACAAAATGTTTTATGCATCAAGAAACACAGAATTAAATATACAAATAAAAATTTACTCTGTGTACAGTAATACTTGTGAATATCTGCGTTACAGTGTGTCTTATAATGCAAGCAACGACGTTGTGAATAAGTTGCATAAGTCCAACCTTATGTGAGGAAACATCAGGCGAACCCTTAAGTCAGCAAGTAAAGGAACACGTCCAAAATTCTTCAAGGTGATGGCTCTTCCCATACTTCTTTATAGGTCTGAGAATTAGACTTTAACGAAAGGCCAGACCAGTTGCATCCAAGCGGCTGAAATGGTATTTCTCAGGCACGTGGCGGGGGTATACTCTCCACGATCATAGAAGAAACACAGATATACGGCAGGAACTGAATGTTATGAATATACTTGACAAGATTGACCAGCATCGGCTGAATCGCTGGGAACGTCTTTGCCGAATGGATGACTGTCGCATCCCCAAACAATTATGAAAACTATAAGCCGATGGGACGGAGAAGTGTGGGAAGTCCGAGGAAGCGCTGGAGTGACCAGTTCTAACCTTTGCATATTTAAGACCGGAACAAACCATCCTTGGTTTAATCCTTGAAGATGGTGATGATGATGATGATGATGATGATGATGATGACGATGACGATGATGAAAATTTACTGTTTTTCACATTTTCTTATATTTTCAGTGGCGTATTTAGAATTTGGCTTTTGGGGGCACCGGAGTTCGGTCGAGTCGACGCAGCTTCATACAAAAGAAAAACAAATTAAGATTAATCAACATTACTACCTTTAAAGTGAGATAACATTCTTAAATCAATCCCCTTAAAGCAAACGGTAATAACACAATAAACGTACGCGTTACTGAAACATTGTTTACAAGATTCTGACAGAATTGATTTTCCTATATTTTATATTTCAAACGTATACGCAAATTCTGTATAATAAAATTATTTGTATATTTAAAAAACAATTACTAGCTGAAAAACACAGTTACAAATAATAAAAGACCCTAAAAATTAAGAAATTAACAGAATTCGTCAACTGTTTTCGACCCTCTGGGAATTTCCGGTTACTTTCTTCCCCCCCCCCCCGCCAACCGCCACCGCAAATACGCCGCTGTATACGTTTTCTATGTACAACGTGTCCTACAAATAGGTTTACGCTATTTTTAAATAAATATTTTTGGGATCTTTTAGTACAGTATAATAAAGGTCTAAAAAGATTGCAAAAGAAATATATTATAACAACACACTTCAATGTATTGAATTCATCGGTCTAATCGTAATAATATGATGCGTTATTTAAGTTTAAAATTTTTTAATTATTTATTTTTTTATTAAACAAAATCTTTCATTTCGCATATTGAAATAGTACTCATTATTATATCGTTTGTACGACTCTTTCCTACACCACTTATAGCTAACAAATTACATACAACAGGTTATACATAAATCTTATTATCTAATTTTAATTAATTAAATATTATTGCTCTCGGCTTACTCATTGTGTGGTCATCTTTTTGCAATTGCTGATTAATTTACTTCAATAATGAATTTACTTGTATTCCAATTTCTTTAATATTAATTGGTTTTAAAACTGTCTACTGCATATGCATTCTCCTTTATCCACAAAGACTTTATTAATTACGTTAACTCAAAAATCAAATATATCTCTTATCATTTATGTTATTCTCAATTACTAAATTTTATACAAGAGATATTATTCTAAATTTCACTCTGCTTTTACATTTATGTACAATCAGTTATTTTAATACAGGTTGAATGTCTTTCATTCTAACTTTAATTAGTGTATTTCAAATGTCTGTAATTACAATGGTTTTTCATCACCTCGTTTGACGTGGTTAATCATCCGTACGTCCTCCTTTGGTCGTCAGTCTGTGTCCTCCGTGTCCTCCTGGTCCTCTGGTCGGATTCCACTGCATGTGCTGTTTAATAGTCGTCACGCCTCACATCATATGCTGCAGGTGTCCATAGACCTCCTCGTATGTACTCTGCTGCTCTGGTTGGACTTCCAATTTGTTCTGTGCCTCTTACTATAGATTTAAAATAGCGTCGTCGACTGGCATAGCCTCCTGTGGCAACGGTTGAATCGAGGAGAAGAAACTTTATTAGCGCGACCTGGTATTTATAGTCAGGTCGTGCAAAAGCTCAGGTCTGGACAATTTTCAACTTGTCAGATTCTGTCGAAGCGTCTTTTCCCCCACTCTGGTTCAATTCACTATTTTCGCCTATCTTCGCGAATTACGAAGTTTGTTTCACACTAATCGATGTTCAATCGATCGCTAATTTTTATATGTTTACTATACGTAAATTACACTTCTGTATTGTAATCACAAAAAGAGCTATTCGCTTTTTACGTATAGTAATTGCACTTTTCGTCATTTCGGCACGGTATTTTAACCCTTTGTTCACCTTTAATTTCTATACACCTTGGTGTCTTTTGTTTTACCATATCGTACCTATTTTTCTTATAATTAAAATAAAACATAAAACTATCCTACTTGAAAAGGGTTGGTTACATTTCAGGAACAGACAGGCTTCACACACACAAACAAAATACGCGCGTACACAACGCTAGCGACAGGTGTGCCAGGAATGCGTGTCCATGAATGAATTCTGCGCTCCCTAGTTTTAACTACGATATAGCTTATGCAATCTGAATCATGTTTATTAATCCATATTTATTTATTTTTATTATTTATTTAATTCATTTTGGCAATGCACAGTACCGTTAATGGTTGTACCGTTGCAATATCTTTTTGCATAGAAACACAATGGCATATTCTTACAAATTTCCATCACTATCATCGCCACTCCAACGACTAGACCTTAGATCTGTTTCGGAACCCATCTCCTCCTCGGTCTACCGACATCTCTCTTCCCGGTAGGGTGATAACCCAAGACGGTAGACGGATATTAGGTATGCGACTTGAGTGTTCTAACAAATTTTTATTTTGATTATTCAGATTATACTTTATACCAAACCGATTTAGGTGTTTTATTAGGTTTCCGCAGCTAACGTGTATTTTGTATTTAAAGTACGTATTCTTCTAGTATGGGCCGAGTAGAAAATGTCTAATAAGACAAGGTTTCACTCATACTACAGTGAGTATCGTCAGGACTGTGTGACGATGAGGCTGGCAAGCGAATTCAGTTATACAGTGTAGAAGTGGAGGTGGGTGGTCCGGTAAGTGGACTCTGTCCTGTAGGTGTTACGCCGCTTGCATTATATGTGCGGTCAGATAACTGCCGTACAGTCAAGCCAGAAAGTAGAGAATACCAAATCGTGTCGAGTGTTACTGCTTCTCTCTGTTTATGCTAGCTTTGTGATTAGTAATTTCTATGGCTTTTATGACCATTTCGTCATAATATCTGTTCCACGTCTTTGTAACAGATGGGTCTCCGTCCCGTTGAAAATATATCAGTTTAGTAATACTAAAATAAACATTATTACAAATAATGTCTGAGGCTTTCACGGCCGGTTTCCGTGAGTACTTTGAGTACTCTATCTTGCCGCATAGATAGTATATGAGTACTTTGTCTTGCCTGGGTGTAAGGCCCGTCGTCCAAGGCTGTTGGTGCAAACGTTTCGGCCGTGCTTTCAACGGCCATCTTCAGTACAAAAGGCTGCAATACACTGACCAAGGTTCGCAGTCAGTGACCACTGAACTGTGGTTAAGGCTAGTGCGCGTGAGTAGAACACGCATATTTATGTTTTGGTGTCCGCGATAAGTTGTTGTCCGACACCACCAGCCAATCAGAAGAAAGGCAGCTTTTTAATTTAAAGTTTGAATTTTGTGCGCGGTCAAATGTAACATCGCGTGTTCGATCCCACGCGCGTTTCCGTCTTTCTCGCTCATAGATTCGATATTTATAAAAGTAATTTGTACAATGTTTAACCTTATTTACTACTTACACTACTTATAGTTATTTTACATAAACGTCATTTTTTCGTCTTTTTGTCATTAACGGGATATTAGTACTGTCTTTAGTCGTTGTATTTGTATTCATCGTTCAATTAGTTAATTGTGAGTGGTGTTCTTTAGTCCAACTTCTGTTATTTTTTGTTCTGTGTATTAGTTGGCTATTATTTCGTAGTTTTGGTATCTCGTCTGTATCTTGTATGTTTTATTATTGCTCGCCTTCCTCGGAATTATTAATTTGCTTGATTTTATTTCCACTGATTTGTTAGTTTCTGTTTATTTCCTCAAATCTTTATCCCTGTGTTTTTGGAATTTTCGGGTCAACTTGTACTTTTGTTTATCAAACGTTCAACTGTTTATTTTAGAGACATTTCGAGATGTTACATATGCCCCATCTTCAAGGTTGATAATAGGTTGATAGACCACGTGCGGCTAATAAAAGGAAATTATGGAGTGCTTTTTGTGCAATTCTTTAGTAGATAAGCCTGGGTTTAGATAAAAAAGGGAAAAAATTAAAAAATTTACTCCGGACATCTGGAATTCATGTAAACTTTACTTGAAATCACGTCACAAATACAGCGACGTTATATTGCCGGAAAGTTATGAAGATGAAATTATTGGTTACCATTCCTCCTGCTACAAGGAATTCAATGTAACAAAAAAGTATTAGTTGAATGAAAGGTAAGTCTAATATGCATTGTACGTAAATGTTTAAACATTTAGTAATTATTTTCTAAAGTTGTAACGTAATTTTTAACGGTAATTTTTTAATAAATTATCTTTTTGAAATGATGTACTTTTCACTTAATTTGAAATGGTATTTTTAAGTTAACACTTCTGTCGGAAGTCCCACGACAGCCAGATTTTTTTATCAGTTCGCCACAACTCGCGTCCAAAGAGCACTCAATGAGATGGACTCATCCCTCCGATTCATGGTAACAGATGCATGTTTCTGAATCTGGACAGACTCCATATTCAGGCGAGAGAAATACGCACTCACCGACAACAGAAGCCTCGTCTCTTCAAAGGGTATGCGATGGTCGGCACTGGCGAGTGCGTGCTCGACTATAGCAGACTTTTCTGGCTGCTTCAAACGAAAGTAGCGGCTGTGTTCATCAACGCGGGCATGGACACTGCGTTTTGTAGTTCCGATGTACAACTGGCCGCATGAGTAAGGAACTCCATAAGCTCCGCACAACGAGAGCGGGTCTCTGACGTCCTTCACTGGTCTCAGAAACTGCTGGATTTTCTTAGTCGGCTTGAAGATTGGTTTTACGCCGCGCCGGCTCACCAACCTACCAATACGATCGGTCACGCCATGCACATGGGGTAACACAGCGAAGCCAACATTCTCCTGAGACTAATTGGTCAGTGCGTTGCAGTCTTCTGCACTGAAGATGGCCGTCGAAGGCGCGGCCGAAACGTTTGCTCAAAACAACAATGGACCACAGCCTTACAGCCCAGCAAGCCAAAGTACTCATAACATTATGACAGTTTATGATGAGGAAGTACTCATAACATTATGACAGTTTATTATGAGGAAGTACTCATAACATTATGACAGTTTATTATGAGGAAGTACTCAAAACATTATGACAGTTTATTATGGGGAAGTACTCATAACATTATGACAGTTTATGGTAAGGAAGTACTCATAACATTATGACAGTTTATTATGAGGAAGTACTCAAAACATTATGACAGTTTATGATGAGAAAGTACTCATAACATTATGGCAGTTTATGATGAGGAAGTACTCATAACATTATGACAGTTTATTATGAGGAAGTGCTCAAAACATTATGACAGTTTATGATGAGGAAGTACTCAAAACATTATGACAGTTTATGATGAGGAAGTGTTGATGAGCCAAAGCCGCGCCTGCGGGCAACCTTACAGAACCTTACGAGACTCCTGGATATGGCGCCTACAGAGTCATGACATCCTACTCAAGACTGTGGAGGGTAGGTTGGAGACTGGAGGCTGGAGTACATCATTATCTTCACATCACGCCATAGGAAAAGTGTTAATTGTTCCTCGTTCAAAGATCCTCCAGCCATCTCTTCCTGGATCTACCCACATACCCGTGTCCTATCGGTTTGTATTTCCAGACTTGTTTGGGCAGTCTGGAATCTGACATCTTTCTAAGTGTTCTTTCCACCGTTGTTTTTAATCTTAAACTTTTTCATTCAAGTTACAAACTTGTAATTCTTCTCTTCTCGTGGCTTCATTCTTTATATGGCCAAGTTCAGAATACCTTTTAACTCCTCTTAAGAACGCCATTATCGAGGCCTGTAGTTTACTGTCTTGTTTTTGGTTGTTGTCCATAATTCACACCCATAGGACAGTACAGGGACTGCTATAACTTGATAGAACTTAAATTTTGTATCCTGACGTAACTTCTTTCTAGAAGTACGGTTGATTGTCTCACAGGTCGCCTGCAACTTATATTATTTAATATCAGTTTCATAATTCCTATTATAGCCAATATAATTTCCCAAATAATTAAAATGGTTCACTTGGTCTAAAATTTGATTATTAATCATTAGTTTTCTACATTATTTTTTGCTGGAGTACATTTACCAAATATTGGAGGACACCATGGAGAGGCTTGCAGAAGACAGTGATGCCTGTAGAGGTGCGTGAAAGAGGGAGCGGGGGGGAGAGAGAGAGAGAGAGAGAGAGAGAGATTATACGTAAACTCCGTATAAATAACAGGGAAGAGAAAACGTGCACCGCTCCCTTTAGTTGGATGTTGGCAAAGCCGAGAGTAAACACAGTTAAAGCCCACACTACACAAGAAATATAGACCTACCACTCGTGGGTATTTCCCATCTGGACAAATAAAGGCTGTCCGTACAAAAACGATTATTGCCTCCCAGCTAAATGTTGCCGCTAACGACCACAAAATATAAGAAATTTTATTATCTAGGCCTACACACAGAAATTTTATCATTAGCACACTTGATCATTACAAAAATGTTCTTATGTATTAAGGACACCGAAATAATGATGGCCAAGAAATGTTTTCAATTAAACCCACGTAGAAAGAGAAGACAATATGTATATCTATTCTTTATTCACGAGCTTTGTGAGCCTTAAGTGCATAAATTTTCTCCTTCTCCTTCTCCATCTTCTTCTTCTTCTTCTTCTTCTTCTTCTTCTTCTTCTTCTTCTTCTTCTTCTTCTTCTTCTTCTTCTTCTTCTTCTTCTTCTTCTTCTTCTTCTTCTTCTCCTTCTTCTTCTCCTTCTCCTTCTCCTTCTCCTTCTCCTTCTCCTTCTCCTTCTCCTTCTTCTTCTTCTTCTTGTTACTACTACTACTACTACTACTACTACTACTACTACTACCTCGTCTTCTTCATCTTTACTAAAAGAACAAGGTTACATAATTCTGTTCCGGCACCCATCTTATCTTCGCACGATCCACGTCTCTTTTGAGCCTTAAGTGCATAGATTTTCTTCTTCTCATTCTCCTTCTCCTTTCCTTTTTTCTTCTTCTTCTGCTACTTCTTCCTTTTCTTCTTCATCTTTACTACAAGGACCAGGTTACATAAACCTGTTCCGGCACCCTTCTTATCTTCGCACGACCCTCTTCTACCTATGGTATACATTTCAGCGCCGTTATTGGCAATCGAACCTCCGTCATCCTTTGCAAACGATTCTTCTGTAAGTTAAACTGATTGTATTCATATTATTAGTAAATAATAGGAGTACCTAATTCTGCTCATACCTTCTGCTACCTTGGAATGTATAGTTTAAAATATTTCGGACAAACAAAACACGTACGGTATACGTTGTCCTGTTGCAACGTATTTTCCCGATACCTAATACGAGTTCTCATGTTTTGGCCTTAGTCACGTATGACGACATTGTTTTCAGTTGAGCCGTGCTGTGTCTGCATGGAATCCTTTCATACGATATGAGTACACGTTAGGCGGACGCGCGCGCGCGCGCGTGTGCGTGTATGTCTGGTGTGCTGTCGACTGAATAAAATATTAGGATATTCCCAGCGGACACTGCGTTAACCCCTTTCCCCTTAGAGGAAATAAAACGGTGCGCTGTATACAAAGCAACAAATACAATACAGTAGAGTATACACAGAACCTACCTTGTGTGTTTGCGGACCCCTGTTGCGCAATATCGCTTATCGCTCTCGGTGAGCCCGGTGACGTCATTGACCCCAATGATGTTGTTGTCGTTGTTGTTAATATTGTTGAACAGTTTATTTTAGTTATAATTATTTAAATTACTGTCCGGGCTGTGGTCGTGGTATTCGGGTCATCACCCGAACAACATCTATGGGCAAGAAGAATTTCGAAGACTTGTGATAATACTATCCCTCATAGCCCTGATAGTAATTTAAATAATTATGACGCTGGCTGTAAAAGCCTAAGAAACAGACTACTAAATTTATGTTTATTCAGGCCCAGTCGTATACAAGCGGTCGAAATGAGATTTTCCAGGCACGTGGCGGGGTATACTCTTAAGATCATTGAACAAATGTAAGTACACGGCAGGAACTGAATATGATGTTTATACTCTGTAGCAGTGGTTCTCAAACTTTTCAGTTCGCGGACCCCCTCCCTAAAAATTTAAAAATTCTCGGACCCCGTCTGAGGTTTGAAATAAAACAAATGGTAAATATGACACAAACTCTTACATTTTAATTAACATTGTATTAAAATCAGAATTCTCTTAACTTGCAAAATTATAATATTAATGGTATCAAATATACAGCTGTGAACAATGAAGCTGATTTTAAACAATTAGCTCTGCGATATTGAGTTTAATGTCTGACAATTTCAATATAAAGTCACTCTCGACATCAAGTATATTTCTTAACTTTGACTTCAAGTACGTGAGTAATGAGAATGCGGTTTCACACAAATAAGTAGAGGGAAACATAGTTTAAGGCTTCAAATCTGTTTTGCAAGTTCAGGATAGTCACTGATTACATATAACCAGATATCAGCTAGCTGTAATTGCGAAAACTGTAATTTTAATGAACTGTCAGTTGAAAGTTCTGCCAATGAATATCTTTTTGTGGTGTAAGAGAGAGGTTAGTTGACAGCCTATCAGCAAATGAATTCCTTATTCACATGTCACTATCATCCGTTACTGGAAAATATTCCTTAGCTGCAAGTGCAGTTGCTCCAAATGAGACTTCATAACGTTGACGATCTCCTTTGGAACATTTTCCCCTGACATCTGGACGAAATCTGCCATGGCAGAGAATTCTTCGAAGATTTCAGAGTCTAATCTGTGAATCCACAGCTTAAATTGTTTATCATCAACTCGGTTTTATCTCGAACCTGTAAAATAATGATGCTAGATCCCTGCAGGCTTAAAGTGAGTCAATTCAGATGAGTGAAGATATCAGCCAGGTATGACAGCTTCAAAATTCAGTTAAAGTCATGGAACCTGTCTTTAAGGTCGAAGTTGGAATCAAATAAATAGAGCTTTACTTCATCCCTCAATCAAACAAAAAATACTGGAATCTTCTACTAATTGTTTTAAGGGGATTTAGATTTTAGATAATAAAAAGTTGGAGAAAGTTACGTTACATTCTTTTTATTTTTCTTAAAAGTGTCCGCGGACCCCCTGAAACATTGTCGCGGACCCCACTTTGGGAATCACTGGCCTAGACATTAAGTACCTCTGTTGCGCAGACTGATCTTTAAACATCTGGAACAGCTTTGGGCGTTGCGTGCTAAGTGTCACATAGGCACTTTTTGTTATTTTTTAGCTCAACTTAACAATATGAAAAGTAGTAGCAAAGGAAAATTAATAGCAACGTAGTAGGTCTATTAGCAAAGAAATATTAAGCTTTATTTTCATTTATTAGGCACACGGGTCTAGAATAGCACACAGATGCTGCATAACGTTACTAATGGACATAAATATGTTGTCAGTGTTGTGTCATAATTTTTTAAACTTACTTGTTATTGATACAGTCGAATTTTCACAATAACCACATATACAAACAGGCCTAATCATGCCCGGCTCTAGTAGAAGGCCGGAATATACTAATCTTGGAAACATTGAAACCAGCTGATATTTGAGGCCGACTAGACGATCTCTTGATTTATGTATTTCAATAACCAAATCGCGTCATTTTTAATTGGCGGTTAGCAGCAGTTTTGTAATTGTTAATTTTTTTGCAAATTAAAGTTAATTATTTAAAATACTGTTATATTATTTAAGAAATATAATAGTTAAGTCATTCATATGATACGAATTCAAAAATTCGAACAAAATTAATTCAAATGAGGCATAACACTAACTAACTAACTTCTTCAACTTAAGTGCGCACAGAAGTATAATTTACATTTAGCCTAATTTAAATATGCCTACTCATTAGTTTAGTAATGCTATGAAATTAAATCAAAATATAACATGTTTACTTAAGCTATTTTATTACACTATGCTTATAGGCCACAGACGCAACGTTGCCACTTTTAATATTCCGGCCTTCTGCTAGAGCCGGCCAAACAGTACACAACAACGACCAATATTTCACTAGTTTATGGAATGCAGCACCAGTCCGTTTCACTAGCAGTGTAGTTAATTTATCTACTGCGACTTAGTCGTCGAGCTGAGCCAAAGTTCTCCTCAACTGCGCTATGCTGTGTATGTATAATTAGGTATAAACTGACACCAGTAGCGCCGCACTTGTCATCCCAGTAACTTGTTACAACGCGGTGGAACTGTTTATGATGATCGATAAGCGTGTTGCGTCTCGTTAAATCCCATAAACCGTTCCTAGTCTTGTGTAAAACACACACACACACACACACAAAGAGAGAGAGAGTGAGAGAGAAGCGCGTGTTTATATGTTTATATATGTCGCAACAGATCTTAGCCAGGCATAAGGAGCTAGCCAGGCATAAATAAGAAGTTGTCCAAGATAGATCACTTTATATAAACATTTAATGGTAGCCACTTCACATGAAAGTAACTTATCAGTAATACATTTCTTTGTCTTTCTATAAACCAAAATCTCACATTAATAATAATATAAATTAATTATTTATAATTATTTAAATGGCATATATATGACAAAAGTATAATAATAATAATAATAATAGACAAAAGTATAATAATAATAATAATAATAACAATAATAATAATAATAATAGTGTTATGACGGTCTCCTTGATCGCCGTGTGGTACAGTGGAAAACAAAGGCACAAATGAAGTCACTAAAACCCAGCTTTAATTATCACAATTCACAATTTGTAATCAACAAGTTAGTCTCTTACAGCAATTCAAGTAAAAATTTTCCACACGCAATAGTAATCTCAACTATAAAAATTCCGCACTTCGCTACAAATACTCGATCCGCGCTAAAGAAATCGCTCAACACCACTGAACTGACAAGCCGGCTGCTATAGGTAGCGTACATCTTCTAGACATTTTTCCATCCTCAATGTGCACGCCACTTAATGCTGACGCTAGTGTGTATCTCAAATGCCCTCTTGAAATATCTAGAACAAACTTGAACGCGACCTTGACTGAGGCAACACCTTCCTCACTAGGCGGGGGGATGGGGCTAGGACTCTCTCGGCTATTCTAGGTGGTTTCATTCGTCTCAGTACGTTTCTGTACCTAAGGCTTTCACGCCCGGCGTCAACTGGGTTTGAATGAAATTGCTTAATCTCCGGGCTATTAGGCCGCCGTCCACTCCGGGCTATTAGGCCGCCGTCCACTCCGGGCTGTTAGGCCGCGGTCCACTCCGGGCTATAGGCCGCCGTCCACTCCTGCTGTTTCTGACTCATCTCTGAAGGTTATCTTCAGTGTGACACGATCTTTGCCAGTTAACCATAGTACTGTGGCAAAAGAACTGTTCAGTTCTTTTAAGGGTAAACTGAAGATGGGTTCTAGAGAATACGAACAAATTATGAAATGGATCAATATCAATTCCACTCTACTGTACATAGTCCGAATCACAAAAGAGTAGAAGATCAGAATGGCTGGATTACGTGAGACCGGAATGGATGATAGCAGGCTGGCAACTAACGTGCAGAACAATTGGGAGAAGCCCTAGGAACAGATGGATAGATGGCGCAATGGATGATTTGAAATGTATGAATTGTAACAGGGTGGAGTAGGTTGTGTGGTGGGAGGATGGATTGGAAGAAGATTTTTTAGCAGGCAAAGACCCTCACTGGGTTGTGATCCCAGAATAAAATGAAGAAAACAGTAAAACAAATATTTTAGAAATTCTGGCGTCTAGTCATTGTACTGAAACTTGTAAAACCCGTTCGTCATTCAGTAATTATGCTAAAACGTTAACATCAAGAAAAGTAATTTACAAAACCGCGCAGAACACAATAGTCATTCTTCTGTCTTCTACACTTGTTCCATAATGTATATATCAATATTAATTACTAAGTATTTTTATTATTCGAATATGTAAACTCTATTTTTACACAAAATTGTGATTAAATTTTCCTTGAGACTGAGTAATCTGGTAAGAGCTCCGGCAGCCACAAAACTTGAAAAAACCCCCGTTTTGTGTTTCAACGTAAACTACAGAGCAAAACTAGGTGCAGATGAAAACAATTCGCGCTTTTTGTTTGCAAGTTGGAAAAAAAACTGCATTATTACTTGTAGTATTACGTGATACAGTACTGAAACGCAATGCTGCTTTGAGTTGGTTAATTTTCCATTGACCTGCATAAAAACGGAATATTAGTGGAAAACGACTTCTGCCACACCTAGGGAGACACGGGCTACCCTGCAATACTTCAAGTTGGTTGCTTTTTCTGTAAACCGAGTATTATAATTGAAAAAACGAGTACAAGTGGTAAACGAGTTTTATCACAAAAAAGGAAAAAAAGAGACTAACATAGCAAAGGATTACTTCGACTTGTTTTTCTTTTATGTGGATTTCACAAAAAGCGTGAAAGGTTAGTTTGCATGTTTGCATAATAGTTACATGTCGATTTTACCTTATTTACGTTAAAAAACTACCTTATTTACCGCGTACGCAGCTAAATTAGGCGTGCATTCCACGTAGAAGATTTAAAAAACGCGTGTTTATATTTTTGGATTCAATAATTGTTTTTCTGTAAAATTTTCGCAAAATAAATTTGTTTTCCAATTTGTTTGCGTCCGCACCTAGTTTTGACCTGTAGTTTACGTAGAAAGACAGAAAACGCGGTTTTTGCACGTTTTGTGGTTGCCAGAGCTCAGATCGTCACTGCCGACTGTTACCAGCAATCTTTTACTTGTTTACAAACTTGTACAGGGGCTAAGCTCTGGACAACGAAGCTTAAAAAAATAAATGTCATTCCTATTTATAAATACAAATAAATATTAAAAACAATATTCGCCGTTATATATTATAAATTCCCCTAAGTTTATATACTATGGTGCGACCTTAGAGATACTATAAGTCCAACAATACAATTGTTACAATCGCTTGTTGTTGGTTAACAATACAGAGTACTGCAATGCTCAGAACAAATCCTCTGATTACGCAGTAATTATTCACGCTGTCCTAGTCGGGATTTATAGTGTCCATAAATTACTGGAATCCCTTTAGAATTTGGAAATTTATTGTTTCACTTACAAATTTAGTGATAAGGGTAAGTTCGGAACGCTGTATAACCGGCCAAAATATGAGCCTCACTTTCCCACACACGGAATCAAACCAGAGGGCTGTCGCATATGTAAAAACTATACGGTTAAAATATGTTAAAGTTCTTATTTACTTTAAAATAATACAAACAAAGAAAATACTATTTCAAGTAGACGTTTTACAGTCATTTACCATTAATTATCTCCGTCCGGCTGTGTTGTTTGAAAGTTGTGAGTAAATTAAATTAACTCCCAATTATAGGGTACCAGCCTATAGATGGGTAACTAATGTAGAGGGGTTGCCATGACTACCGATAATTTTTATTTAAAAATTTAGAAACTAGGTACGTGGAGATTCAAAATTAAAGTTTTACAAAGTTATGGCTGTCCCTGTCCTATAGGTGTGACTTTTGGACAAAAATCAAAACACAAGACAGTAAAACACAGGCCTCGGAAATAGCATTGTTTAGAGGAGCTAAAAGGTGTTCTAAACTTGACCGCATAAGAAATGAGCCCATAAGAGAAGATTTACAAGTTTTTAACTTGAATGAAAAATTAAATGATTACAAACAACTGTGGAAAGAACACTTAGAAAGTATGTCAGCTTTGAGACTGGCCTAACAAGTCTGGAAGTACAAACCTATAGGACACAGGTGTGTGGGTAGACCCAGAAAGAGATGGCTGGAGGATAATCGAAGACAGCACTTTGTCTTTGCCGTGTTATGATGGTGATGATGATGTTGATGATGTAAACGTTTAGTTTCTTACGTTTTAATTGCATTTTAGAACAGACTAACAATTGTATAAACGAAATATGATAAAAATACTCAATTTAATCTTGAAAATAAAGTAGATAACAAATTAAACTTTTACGTCTCCGTATTTTTGAATATATCGATAATAATTTAAATCGAAGGTAGAAAACTAACTCACCTGTCTGTCTATACACGCTAAATCTCATCACCTCTGCTGATAAGAAAATGGTTCCTTTTAGTGCATCATCCGTACATTTCAGTGATGATGATTATCTTGACCAGTTGAGTACCATAAACCAAGTAAACTTACCCTTCTTCTGATAGTTCCTATCCGTTTCGGATGTTGGATATGGACTTTGCAACTTTTCACAGTTTTGACCCTCTCACATTCCTGCGTCCAGCTCTCTACTTTTTAGAGAATCAATCTCAAAAACAATACGGTTCTCTAGGGTAAACGTATGGACACAGATGTCAAGTTTTATGGAAAGTATTGATACGTTCCAAAGTTATCGTAAGACATACAACAAATAGATGGACAGATAGACAGGCAGATAAATGCAGAACAATCGGCTAAAACTAAGAAATCGCATCGAACGTTCTATTTAATTTAGGCTTGAATTTTAAAAATAAAATGAAGATTCAAAAAGTTAATTGAGCTTCTTCTGATAGTCCTATCTGTTTCGGATGTTGGATATCATACAGACTATTTTAACTTTCTGTACTACTGCACGGAATCAGTCAGTTGTATTCATGCCAAACCAGGTCCTTAAATTTCTCAGCCATGAGATTCTCGGTCGCCCAACTCCTCTCTTTCCAAGCACTTTTCACTGTAGTATGGACTGAAATTAGTAAAATCTCTGTTCATTTCTCATGAGATGTCCCAGATATTGAAGATTTCTTATCTTCACTGTGTTAATAACTTCCCTTTCTTTCTTCATCTTTCTAAGAACTTCCACATTAGTTATATGTGCTGTCCATGAAATGCTCAGTATTCTATGGTAAAGCCACATTTCGAAAGATTCCAATTTCTTAGTTATGGCTTCAGTCAAAGTCCAAGGTTCTACACCGTAGAAGAGGACCGAGAATACGTATCAGCGTAAAAGTCTCATCTTTGTGTTTATTGTTAAATCGTGACTTTTGAATAAACCGCTCATTCTAGTGGACACTGCTCTTGCCTTTTCAATTCTGCTCTTTATTTCTTTAGAGTGCTTCCATTGTTCATTGACCATAGCACCAAGATAACAAAGTAACATAGTGAATTTAGTAACAAAAATCATTGGTGTTCAGAAATTTCAGGGTTAGTGGAAACAACTAATGTTACGTAATATTAAAAGAGAAAGTGGTCCGGATATAACCACCGCTCATAGAGTTCAATGACGCCAAACGATTGTCACGCGGGGAACTGAAGATTGGGTGTGCCCCACGCCCGTTTTGTACATCCCTCACACACACACACACACACACACACACACACACACACACACACACACACACACACACACACACACACACACACTATGTTACAGTCTCCAAGTCACGTGTATAAGTATTTAATTGTAATATTTGTAAACACTTGGTTACACACCGTCTTGTGACGTCTTTAAAACTTTCAATAACTACGCGTTTCCACAAGAAATCCTCATCATCAGGTTATATTATATAAAAACACCAATCCTTCTGGGAAAGTCGTCAAAAAGTCAAAAATATTTACCAACCATCCCAATAAGTATGTATGTCATCTAACAAGTAACATTATGCTTGTAACACTTCAAGCCGCAATCGACTGCTACTGAGCATCGTTATCGCCAGAGATTATTGCTGCACCGCGATTGCCCGTACATATTTCGATATCTACGGCAGTATTATATAGTATCATTTTGGGGCTTTATATATCTCGTACTCTTCTATGGCGTCCATGTAAGCCCCCTTTTTATAATTATGCAGCAATTTAAAATTAGTTGGGAAATCAGTATAGTTTTTCCCAACTAATAGTCTACGACTTCTCCAGAAGGATTGGTGTTTTTATATAACCTGATGATGAGGATTTATCCTTGAAAAGCGTAGTTATTGAAAGTTTTAAGGAAGTCACAAGACGGTAAGTAACCAAGTGTTTACAAATATTACAATTAAACACACACGCACGCGCACGCACACACACACGCGCGCGCGCACACACACGCACACACGCAGGCACGCACGCACGCTGCCAACAGATAATCTCGTTAAATTATTTGTTGGATGAGAAACCGTCAAAGAGACCCATCATACTGCGGGGCTGCGGCGGACATCAAAGGGCGCGCGCGCGCGTGTGTATGTGAGAGTACCACTGCTGCACTGGTATTCCTCAAAGCAGTATACAGCTGGCGAGGCAGACACTCGCACACACCATTATATCGGAGTACGTTTCCTTGTATGACCCAGATTGCTGCTAACAAATACCCCCCTAACCGTTATTTCGTCATTACTACGCGCACTCACATACAAGAGCGCGCAGACAAGAATTCTTTCGTTTTATCTGTCTCTTGACATCCACAGTGTACGTCAATGTGTTTTGTAAGTTTTTCTTTCACCTGTGAATTTACGAACTCATAACGATAGACATATCACAGTGTTATTAAGTTCCCGTTAGTGGCGTATCTAGAATTTTTCCTTGAGGGGGTCCGGGGTCGGGTCTGCTTCATATAAAAGAAAAATGAAGTTCCAGCTCTTTCTCATGAAACTTATGAGTGGTGTAATTTTTACATAGATGCGATACCAACCCATCGTATAATCCCCAACCTGGAGAATCGGGGTTATATTCCAGGAGAAACCTTATTAAGTTAGATACTCGACTCAAGTTTTACAAAGTAATGGCTGCCTCCTTGCTTCTTTATGGAAGTGAATCACGGGTAATGAGAAAGAAATATGAAAGCCGCATACAAGCAACGGACAGAAAATTTATTTCCAAGTTCTGTCAAATGTTGAATAATCAACATTGCTATATTTAAAGTGGCCAAAATCAGTCCCATTAAAGTAAACGGTAATAACACGCCTTACTGAAACATCGCTAACAAGATACTTACAAGACTGAATTGATTTTCCTGTATTTCATATTTCAAACGTATGCGCTGATGCTGGTAAACTATTTGTTTATTTAAATAAGAATTACTAGCATATTAGCGTACACAGCTGAAAAAATAATAAAACAACCTAAAAATTAAGAGATTAACAAAATTCGTTAACTTTTTGACCCTCTGGGGGGGGTCCGGTCCTGTTCTCCCCTGCGTGTAAATACGCCCCTGGCACTCGTAAAGGCTTGCTAAGAAGCATGTAACGTACACTTACGCTGTAGATTGTTGCTCTTCTTCTTCTTCTTCTTCACTCCATAAACTGGTCTATAGCTCGTTCGATTTCACACTCTCTCATCATAGTTTGCAGTGTCTCTCATGACACGCGCGTCCTGTTTAGGATTACGCGCGCCTACCATGCGTTTCATATGAGTTCCTGCCTGTAATTTGCCTGTATTTCTTTATTCTATCAGTAACTGATGGTACCTTGAGATATTTCTTAACGTCCTTGTTTTGAAGATGGTCTGTTAAAGTACATCCCCTAAAATCTTTTAACAATTGCATTTCAGAGGTCTGTACTTCAGAGATATCTGGTTGCAGGGAGTCCACGTTTCGCTGCTATACATTAAAGTCAGCATTGCCATGGCTTTATAAAACTTGAACTGCATTTGCCTCTGAGTCTTATTATTTAACGGTCCTCTAAATGTTCCACACATATAAACTAAATTTATTTAATTTTCTCTCAATATCTTTGCCCTTCCTATGCAGTACATCACAGCCATAAAGTATTTAAAATGTGACACCTGCTTCAAAACGGTATTATCAGCTACAATTTTCGTTTTTCCAAGGTTGTTTCCTAGGAAGGGCGTATTTTTTGTTTTAGTATTAGAGATTGTAATGTAGTTGTAGGTCTGGCAGATTTTATTTAACGTATAGCCCAATATACGTCATGACCAATATACCATATATGGCAAGTAGACCAATGTAAATCAGATGTTTTCTTAAACACTTAAGCGTCAGTTTTTGTTTTTGACGATTTTCCCAACTATCTTAATAAAAACACTTTTATAGTCTTTAGAAAAATTGTAATTAATAAGATTATGAAAGAAGAGCAATAAGACAATTATGCGGATGGAAGGAAATGTACCAAAGCGAGATAATAATATGTAACTTTATAAAAGGTTTTTCGTTATCTGTACTTAGATTGGTCAATATTTCTCTGCAGGGTTTGATTTCAGGGGGAACGCGCCGGAACGGGGTTCCGGAACCACTTGGATACAAAAATAAATTACCGAAAAAGTATATGAAAAGGAAAACCTAATTATTAAAAAAATTCTACTACTTTTTAAATTGTGCCCGTCATTAGCCCAACTATAAATCTAAACATTTGTAAAATTAAAGACAAGCACTAATCTTGACTACTATCGTTTATTTTTTTTAATACGTTGCACCTGAAATTCTCTTGTAACTATAACGTATTTTAAAACATTTCAATAAGGCTTACTCAAAGATGACATTCGCAGTTTTTCGCAAACTAATCTAATCATTACATCTTTAAGAGAATCTCTAAAGGCAAAAACTGTATGTACCCTTTTATTTGTGAAAATTAATGGACTTCCTCTCCGTTTATTTTATCAAGTTACGTGGATTAATAGCTGATTTCTGGCCATCATACAGCATTGAACACAAAGAGTAAGGAAAGGTAAAGAAACAATTATGACCACACAATGATGAAACTATGGAAACGTTTTTAAAATGCCCGAACCACGAAAACATCACTTAGAGTTTGAGTGAGGCTCCGGGATGACGCCATCATGAGTGACATGTTTTCGATTGTCGTGCGGCTAACCTGACCATGAAGCTCTTTAGAAATATCAGTAAACTTTATTATCTTTTTAGATACGAGTTTATACGTATGTTACATATTTTATAAGGCTTTAGAAATGTAGACCTGAGGCTTTGTAATAACCTGATGTAACCTTATTACGCTAATATTAAAAAAATAAGTATATTTGTATCTGTACAACTTTTGAATTGATGCATTCGGGCACCTATAATTTTAGAAATCAACCACTGTTTCTCTGTATAATTCTACTTTGACATCTATTTGTATGTCTCTATAGGACGACAGGTCCTACACAGCGTGTGTGTTGGCATTAACTGGGACACAATCAGATGCAGACACGGATGCTCTGCCGGTTATTTGGGTGCATCACCACCTGGCATCAACTAATTCCGTAAGACGTTTATAAATAAAAATATTAAAGCTAAGTATCAAAATAAAACGAGAGGCCAACACCCAGTGTATCGTTTACCCACACACACACACACACGCGCGCGCGCGCGCGCAATTCAGTTGCGTGTTCTGAAGTAAGGAAGTAAGGCTTAAATATAATTGTAGAAATAAAAGACATTAGTATATTCCTTGTACAGAAAATCAGAGAAGCCATCGAGATTTACCGGATGAGGGAGGGAGAGGTCAACGACAGAAATGAATACACTAAATTAGCGACAATTAAAAAATTTCTAACTGACAGTTCACAAATTAACAAACAATATATAGCCACAACACACTCACCCTTACGGCAACCCTTCCACGGCAAAAATCACAAGAGAAGCAAGATATAAAACGCGCAGCGTATTTAAATCAAGGTACACCTTGAAAATGTTCCGGGATTACGGAACGAAACGTCGGCAATATAAACGTCACATACACGGATGTACCGAAAAAGCTGCTACAACACATATATATATATATATATATATATATATATATATATATAAAATCAAATTTAGATATAGTATAGTATAATGGAACGTGGATAACTTGCGTACTACTTGACGATTTGCACGCGGTGTGTAAGCATCAGGATTACGCAGTGCTTGCGCCTTCCAGATTGTGGTCGATTATTCAGCCTGCATCCAGGTCAGTTTTGTCACTAACTACGCCACACAGGCTGAGTAAAAAAAAGCACTGTTTCCGAAGCGGCGCGATATTTGTTTAGTGTAAACTTGTACTGTAATTGTCTACGGACTTCTATAATTAGTCTCCTTCAACTTAGACTCCTTCTTCCTTTAACTCCTTCGGACTTCTCCTTCAAGGATTAGGTTATATAAACCTGCTCCGGCACCCATCTCATGCTTGGACGACCCATGTTTACTCCAGTCCTTACTCCAAGGCTGCTATGGATACTACAAATACTTCAAAGTTTTACATGAACAGGTTACTGGCCTGTTGCAGAACCATACCTCAGCCAAAAGGCCCCTGTTTTCGAGGCGCAGGAGATTTGCCCTCACCCTTCTCTTTCTGAGATAGGATTTGGTAGCTTTGTATCAGTTATTCTGGTACTGAAAGTTTCTTAGTACTTCCAGTGGTCACCTATCGGCGTCAGTGAGCACTCTAAGATCCAAAGCCACCCAAAATTAAGAAATTAGAATTGAAAAAGGAAGACAACCTAGTCCTCGATTACTCTAATAGCGTCGATATCAGACAAGAACAAGAGGCAGTCAAAACACACTAGACAGAAGGGACTAAAGGAAGAGATCTCACCCAAGACAAGGTGAAGAAAAGTGAGAATCCAGCAAAGGCACATCCGGCAAACCCGTATCCACAACATGTGGACCCCTGAAATATCTGTAATTATTAATGCGTATTATTTATTGTCACATTGTTAATTAGGTGACATTTATTACGTGTTGCATTATTGTGTGCTGGACAGACGTAAGCTTGGAGTACCCTACTGTTTGCACGTGAGTGTTATTGTTGTTTTGTTTGTTGGAAATGTAGGTAAATTATGTAATTAACAGGTTCTCTGTGTATTCAGTTATTTGATTTACACTGTTCAAACACGATGATCCGTGCGGTAACATATTGTAGTATTCAGGCAAAGACCGTAGTCATGTACAAAACGCAATATGTAAACAAAATTGATTAACTCTTAACTGCATCAAGTATATAAATGTTGAACTTAATAAAGACGCCACAACGTCTTTCTGTAACTTTACCGTGTTAATACTTAAGGAAGCTCTGATAAAGGGACAGATTGACAACAGGACGTATAAACTGTTGGTAGTATATGCTCCAGCTCAGTCGAAAATATATTGTATAGTAACAGCTTGCAAATAAAGGCTCAGTGAATACAATGGCTAGGTGACCTAGGGCGGATAGATGAACATCGTATGACAAAATCTGTATAATATTTACCTTATTTCTTCCGTCGCGTGACTTCGTTTTGCGTTTTGATTTGATTTTACGCGTTTCGAGACATATGTCTCGTCATTAGAAATAAATAAAATAAAAATTCACTCAAGCGAGGTCGTTACATATTAAAATACAAAATATTCGAAAACGATTACACACATACCCGCTTTACTTGAGTGCGCACTCGAGTCGGACCGATCGGACACTGATTATCAATAGTCGGTCCGACTCGAGTGCGCACTCAAGTAAAGCGGGTATGTGTGTAATCGTTTTCGAATATTTGTATTTTAATATGTAACGACCTCCTCGCTTGAGTGAATTTTTATTTTATTTATTTCTAATGACGAGACATATGTCTCGAAACGCGTACAATCAAATCAAAACGCAAAACGAAGAAGTCACACGACGGAAGAAATAAGGTAAATATTATACAGATTTTGTCAGTAAGTGACTTGGATACCATTTCAAACATGTCTTTCAAGAACAACGTATGCCAAAGAAAATCCTGAGGGCGCAACTCTACAAAGCCTATCAGATTTCTACAAACAAATTCTTTGCGGTCAATAACTGGCCAATGTAAGGCTGGTCTGTCTCAAGTTTTTTTTTTTTTTTTTTTTTTTTTTTTTTTTTTTTTTTTTTTTTTAACAAACACATTACTCAGCTGATATGAGTACTTCGGCTGTAAGGTCGTGGTCCATTTTGAGCAAACGTTTCGGCCATGCCTTCAGCGGCCGTCTTCAGTGCAGAAGGCTGCAACACTCTGACCAAGGTTCGCAGTCAGTGACCACTGAACTGTGGTTAAGCCACGGCCGAAACGTTTGATCAAAACAACTATGGACCACGGCCTTACAGACCGACAAACCGAAGTTCTCATAACATTGAAGTCGGCAGTGAAAGCCTTGGACAGAATATTACTCAGCTGTTCTCAGTCTGTTGGTTATAAGTCTTAACCAACGTCAACAATGTTTCAATTCCATTATTATGTAACAGTGCAGACAAACATACAACCGTACAATTTGTATTATTACTTTCAAAGATAGTATATTTTTCACTTCCGCAGGTATCGAGGTCGTAGGTGGTGGGGTGACCTTCAGAATAGTAAATGAGCCGAGGTCAGGCGGTGTAGTAGGTTATCAGATTGTTAACAGCTGCTGCTCTCTCTCTCTCTCTCTCTCTCTCTCTCTCTCTCTCTCTCTCTCTCTCTCTCTCTGTCTCTCTCTCTACTGCATTGATCGCACGATTTATCATCCTAGACAGTACACGTGGTCTTCCCCTCCAACCCCCCTTTCTCTTTCTCTCTTCTGCACACGGTTTCATTCTCCGTATGCGACAACGTCAATATTGTGTCAAACGGAATGGCTAAACATTCCATAATTATGGGAACAAAACTTGAAATTCAACTAACATAGGATTTAATGAGTTCCCAGATACTCTGTGAGGGTATCAAGACGCCTTAACGAATGGACCAACAGTGGTTACTAAGAGCATCATAATAAAGTTTTGAAGAAGAAGAAGAAGAAGAAGAAGAAGAAGAAGAAGAAGAAGAAGAAGAAGAAGAAGAAGAAGAAGAAGAAGAAGAAGAAGAAGAAGAAGAAGAAGAAGAAGAAGAAGAAGAAGAAGAAGAAGAAGAAGATTTTTATCTTAAAGTGTACACTATAGTACATTGTTTTCGCTTAGATACATTGGCAGATTATTTATCATCAACGTGTATGAAAATGTGATATAACAACAGCAGCAGCGGCGGCGGCGCCAAGAGCGTCAGCAATAATAATAATAATAATAATAATAATAATAATAATAATAATAATAATAATAATAATGGTTCCTTGTTTTACCGCCTAAGCAGTGTAGGATTTAAGCAGGGTAAGCTGTTCGGCAGACAAGGAGCCAGCACTACGCTCCAGCTTCACGTTATTAGTGCGCTGGGAAACGAAGCTAGGCTCTCTAGACTAGTAGCCAAGCGCCACACCTACTGAACTTAAGAACATCGGGTGTCAAAATACGCTAAGTGAGTGTGACCGCATTACTGTTTCACACAAGCTGCACACCTAAGACATAATTATGGCCACATCAGCAACGAACAGTAATAATATGAGCCACACTTTCGCAATATAAAACACAAATATATTGTTACGACGGTCCAACTGATCGTCGTATGGTACTGTGGAAAAAACAAGTCACCAATGAAGTCACTAACAACCAGCTTTAATTATTATAACGTCTCTTCGTTATAACATCGGGAACCTGGTTAATTGACTCAGGTCAATTAAACAGGCTGCCATATTCTTAACTAAATCAAGAATAACTGAAAATAAACAAATATACATAGGATCTCGAGAATTAAGGAAAATTGGCAGGGGTGAGGATGTGAGGTGTTCATGTTCGTGCTTCTTCTTCTGATAGTTCCCATCTGTTTCGGATGTTGGATATCAAACCGACTATTTTAACTTTCTGTACTGCTGCACGGAATGAGTCAGTTGTATTCGTGCCAAACCAGGTCCTTAAATCTCTCAGCCATGAGATTCTCGGTCCCCCAACTCCTCTCTTTCCAATTACTTTTTTCCCTGTAGTATAGACTGCAATAAGTAAAATCTCCTTTCATTTCTCATGAGATGTCCCAGATACTGAAGCTTTCTCATCTTCACTGTGTTAATAACTTCCTTTTCTTTCGTCATCTTTCTAAGAACTTCAACATTAGTTATATGTGCTATCCATGAAATACTGAGTATTCTACGGTAAAGCCGCATTTCGAAAGTTTCCGAAATGTTTGCTATTAGGCAAGTTACCTAATAGCCAAAGATACCTTGATAATAATCAGAAGAGTGGCCCGATAATTAATACACAGGATGGCCATGTTAATGTTATACACAGGTGGCCTGACTTTGACCAGAAAAGCAGAAGATGAATTGCAAAGCGTCTTATATCAATTACAATAAATATGCTACGACAATCACGAAGCGTCCTTACGCCCGTTTCTCGGTCAAGGACGTTGGACGTAACTTCCAGACTGAGAGCATTTTTAGCTATGCATATTATGCCGCCATAAGGGTGTAAAAATAGTCTGTAGCCTCTGCGGGACCTATATAAGCAACAGCGGCCGGTTTAGTGAGTCAGTTACAGTGGGCGATTTCTTTAGTGCCTAATAGGTGACTAGTAGTATAAAGTGGCTACTGTGTTATAATTAGTGCGGAACTCTTAATAGTTGACATTATTATTGCATGTGGACAAATTTAATTTGAATTATTGTATGATAGTACCTTGTTGATTACAAATTGTTATTTGTGACTAATTACAGTTGGCAATTAGTGACTTCATTAGTGTCTGTATTTTGTTTCCACTGGACCATACCACGATCCTTGAGACCGTTATAATTATATCTATCAATTTAAAAAGATCTATATCTAAAACAATAATTGAGACTTTCTAGGGACTAGAACGCGTAAGGACCAAGACTGTCGTTGACAACAGGACATTAGAGCAGACTCACCGTTTTAAGTGTTTTGGGTGCGATATTTCCTAAGACTATAGTAAAGGTGTGGATCGAAAGTCAAAAGTTTATAACAACATGCGCGGTACAATCGCCCGGTATTTGAAAAATAAAACAGAAGCATAAGAGACAGTGCTAAAATTATATAAAACGCCAGCAGCACCCACGCTAATGTACAGCAGTGAAATGTCGGTTACAACAAATGCACAAGAGAGAAGAATACAAGATGAAGAGATAAAGTTTCAAAGAACGGGTAAAAAATGTAACCGGACAGATATGATAAGAAACTAAATAATCAGAAAAGAACTTTAAATATTTTATTTGAATGAAAAAATTAAAAAAAAAACAGAATTAAACTGAAAGAGTATTTGAAAAGGCTGGAAGAAAGAGATTACTTATAAAAGGAATAATTTACAAACAAAAAGGAAGAAGATCCATAAATTGACCAAGAAAAAGATGGGAACCGTGACAAGCAACAGTATCTGAAACATGAAGTCCAGATGCTGATGGGGTGCTGATGATGAATGTATA
Source organism: Magicicada septendecula (assembly GCA_034769895.1). NCBI lineage: Eukaryota > Metazoa > Arthropoda > Insecta > Hemiptera > Cicadidae > Magicicada > Magicicada septendecula. The sequence goes on from CM068372.1 coordinate 8,891,882, forward strand.
TCACAAAATGTATTGTAAATAAGATATAATTATTGAAATTAAGATCCGGGCTATTCGGCCTCGGTCTATTATACAACTCTTGTTCTGACATATATTGTTACCAGTCGTTTTGGTCTAACTCAGTGATCGGTTTTCCACAGTACTACGCTTACTGACGCACACCGTATCAGTTGTAGTAAAAACCGTTGATCACTGAAGATGGTCTCTAAAGGTGAGGCCGAAACGTATGATAACAACATTTGTCAGAACAATAACTGTAGTAGACCACAGCCCTGTAGCCCGGATTTTAATTTCAATAATTATGACGTCAAGAGTGAAACCCTTAGAAATAAGATATAATATTCGATAAATGTTGATACTCATCATTATGTGTGGTGTTTCTGTACTGCCCGTCTACAGATCCTGATGATGGCAATCATACTGTTACGACGGTCTACTGATCGTTGTACGGTACAGTGGAAAACAAAATTCAAGACACCAATTAAGTCACTAATCACCAGCTTCATTTTCACAGTTAAACAGTTCGTAATTAACAACACAGTCTGTTACAACAAATCAAATAAAAATTTTTCACACGCAATAAAATGTCAACTAATATAAAACACAATTGTATTACAATTATACCGCCTGATTATAAAACACAACATTTCACTAATAACCACTCGAACGCACACAATAATATCGCCCGATAATAACTTGAATCGCAAGTAATATATTGCAACTATAACTGAAACTAAGGCCGCTGACGCCTTGTATTTATACAACGCTCACAGACCAGAATATTCCAAAATGAGCGTTAGCGCCAGTGTGTACGACGTAATTAATTGCGGGCTTGACACAGTCCGCGCGGCTGGCGGCTTCCAGAAAACTCTCGCGAATGCGTCGAGAATCACGTACGCCACACAGAATCCGCTGGATTCATCGAAACCCACTATTCGTCCTTGAAAACTTCCAATATTTACGGTTACCATCAACCCAAGGATGATGGGTAACTCGACTCATGACGTACATTAGTCAAAATTAATCTACAATTTCTCTTGTGCCTAAAACTGATTCAATTAAATGGTACTTAAAATACACGTAGTATGGCAAACCATTATACTTTTCGTAGCCCAAAACGGGTCTAATACAAACCGAGAAAGTTAATGGAAAGAACACGACCCGAGACCTTTTGTAATAAATTAAAGGAAATACATAAACAGGCAATTACGTTAAATCCAGACCAACCGAACTTTCAATATTTCATTTTTATTGTGCTGGAGCCGCCCACTGATTTCAGTCGTGTGGCTTTAATGGTTGTACGATTCGACACCAGATGCGGGACAAGCTGCTGGCAAACGTATCCTTTATATTAGCAATGTTATATTACAACAACGTGTTTCAGCAGCCTGATGATTGCGTACACCTCGGCGTACTGATCCATCTTAGCGTCCTTCTTTTCCGGTCTTTTACGTAGCTGTTGCATATAATAGTCTCATGAATATTGAAGGCTACACACGTTGAAACCTTATGTACGCTGGAACCCTAACTCACTACAACTAATCACAGAAAAGGCAGCTTTTGCGCATGCGCCGTACAACAGATGGCACTGTATACGCAATGCGCAATCTGTTCTGCCGTACGGGGTAGCTGAGAGCGCCAAAATCAGAAAATGTTCAGCGAGATGAAACCGTCAGAGCAAGACATATTGTTGTGTATTTTGTATATTAAAGATGGAATACATTTATTCTTTATGAATATACGAGGTCTGACTTAAAAATACGCAATCATTCTGAATATCCGGCGCCTATGCTTCAACGCCCACGTGACAAAAACCCTTGACAAGGGTCGCGGCGTCCGAGCCAACCTTTTCCCCTGGTGCTGCCCATAAAAATCAACTATCTTTTGTTCCTCAGGTCTGTACTGACCTATGCGGCTCCCGCCTGGTGGTCACTTCTGTCAACCACCAACAGGTCCAGACTGTAAAGATCCCAGTCGAAATCCCTTCGTTGCTTGTCGGGATCTCCTTGGTTTGTCAGGAATGATGTAATTCGAGGAGGTCTTCGAGTCAGCCTTTGTCCTGTCGTCAGCTGTAACTTTGTTGCAGTCGATCTTCCTACGGACCATCAGCACCACGCAACCTCCTCCACCGATCCGGGTCAAACGCCCACGGGCGATTCTTGATGACCCGCCATATGGACATCAATAAATACTTAAATTTTAACATCAGTCCCAGCCCCTGAGTTAACCTTCCAAGCTGTCCTTTCGTCCCTGCGTTCACACCTACCGCGCTGCTCGCTACTGTTACTGGCACGGAAGCTCTCTATCTCTGCCTCAAGGCGTCTGTCAGCTGGGCTTGAAACAGGCGACACCTGTCTCCTGAATCACTTACAGCCGGAGTATTCTTCTCCCGCCTTCTACCGAAAACGTGTTGGTGGTTGATAATTCCAGTTTTAGGCACCCGTCTACTGTATCAGCACCAAGTAGCTCGACCCAGATGCTGCAATCATGCCCCGCTATTACTGGCACTGCACTGCAATGCAATGCAACGTCACGTCGTCATTTAGTCGCCAGAGGAGCAGAACAAAAGACCACTGAGTATGACTGTTTCAGCTGCAGTCGAAAAACGTTTTGATCTACAAAAAGGGCCCAACAGCCCTGAAAATAATCTTAATGATGATCACGGGAACCAGTTTGCAATTATACTCACTAACCTAGTTTGTAATTATGGTTTACTCGCTAACCAGACGGACGGTTACACTTCTGGGGACATTATGAGCATATGGTTTACTCGCTAACCAGACGGACGGTTACACTTCTGGGGACATTATGAGCACTGAAGAGATTAAACTGAGTAACATCACAATGCCAATATCTGGCATCAACAAAGCGCACATATTGTGAATTTCAGTTTTATGCACAGTAATAAAACAAGCCATTATTTAATATTGTAATATCATTATTTAGGCCTACTACCAATTTATCAAATCCAAAGTATACTATATATGGTAGACGTACTTATGGCCCACCCTATATTCTTATTACCAATTAAACGGTATTAGTTTATGGGTGTTGGTGTAATGCTGACGCATTAATAGCTCTCATCATAGCGTAATAATATCAATATTGCCTACAGCTGTGATTGTCTAATGAGAGCGTTTATGTTAATTGCGGTTTATAGGGACTGGACCAATGCTGCCGTAATGTAGGCTATACTGTGTCCCAATAAACTGCAGACTGCACAACTGCTTTGCAGTAATCAATACATTGTTAGCAACTGTATCGTTTTCATAACATTATTAGTATGTAATTATTCTTGAACTAACAGCAACTATAAATAGTACGATCATAACAGCAACTATAATGTGTGTGATGACTGCGACAAATTTTATATCGGCCAGACCGGACGACGCTTTGAAGAGGTTCAAAGAACACCTGCCCATGTAGAATTTAGTGCACAGTAAATCGACATACTCGAAACAACTAATTGATTGTGATCATAGTTACGCTGACTTCTCCTTAATTTTAAGCTCATACATTATTGTAAAAAAGCCGGATATATGGAAGCATTGGAAGAATACGAGATATACAAAGCGGCTAGATTACAGAAAGAGTGCCTTTTGAACGATATGGTCTCGTTCAAATCTAATGCGCTCTTTGAGGAGTATTACCGGCATATCTTGGCATTTAACTTTATACACTTTTATGTTCTCGACGATGCGCACCGTGTTCTCCCGCGATACTCGTAAATAAATAAATAAATATAAAAAATAATAAATAAAAATAAATATAAATAGATATAATAAATTCAGTCTTTATGTGCGTGTTAATTGTTTTCTACTGACGAGCTCACCTTGAGTGATTTTTACCTGAAGATGGGACTGTGAGCCCGAAACGCGTCGTACCTAACGACTGAAGTTCCGACAAGGACAATATAATCCGGTATCTACCCATTATCTCAATTAATTAATGCAACTTGGATACTACACACAGTGAATATAATTAGTACTCCCGGTAAGCAGTAGTTACACAACAACTAAAACACATTACTTGAACAAGAAAAGCGAGGTCTCAGCTCATCAGCATCATTATCATCATCACACAACACGGCATAAGCAAGGTGTCGCCTGTTGCGCCCTCAACGATCCTCCAGCCATCTCTTCCTGAATCTATCCACACACCTGTGTCCTATACGTTTGTATTTCCAGACTTGTTTGGCCAGTCTGAAATCTGACATTGTTTCCATGTGTTCTTTCCACCGTTGTTTGTCTTCTTCTTCTTCTTCTTCTTCTTCTTCTTCTTCTTCTTCTTCTTCTTCTTCTTCTTCTTCTTCTTCTTCTTCTTCTTCTTCTTCTTCTTCTTCTTCTTCTTCTTCTTCTTTTTCTTCTTCTTCTTCTTCTTCTTCTTCTTCTTCTTCTCCTTCTTCTTCTTCTTCTTCTTCTTCTCCTTCTTCTTCTTCTGCACCTCACGGAGTAGGCACTTTGCCTGTTCCGTCTTCACAGAGTCTTCATCTCCTCTCCATTTCGCTCTCGGTCTTCTTACACTTCTTCTACCAAAGGGTCTATATCGATACGCAACCTTAGGTAATCGTCTCATCCATACTACATTCTGTCCGGATGCTGTAACCATGCCGTTGTTTGACTTGTTCGTTTCTTTTGTATCTCGTTCTTTTGATTTGTTCTGGATGCGCTAACTGCCGTGCGCGCGCGAACAAATTAAACGTGTGTGTGTGTGGGGGGACAGTGGCGAGGGGGGTAAGTAAGTACAGTTTTTATGATAGTAGAGTCAGTTTAGGTAGTTCAAATTTTTATTTTAGAATTTAATAATTCAGCAAATTAGTTTACATTTTTGTATTGCATTCATTCAGTTAGATGAAGTTATGTGTATATTTGTTGATTTAGACTAATAAAGATGGTAAGCGCCTCCGAAACGTATGTACCAATCTCTCGATTAAAAAGTAATATAGACAACTTAACATGCTTCATATTTCAATAGAGCATGCGTAATTAACAATTCAATTAACAGTGACAGCAACAGGCGGAGGAAATTAAAACGGACCCCCTCCCCCCACTCTGAAAGTAAACAAGCTCAAACCAAAAGCAGAGAGGGATCAAACAAAAAGTGTCGTTACGTATTCTCAAACGGAATGACAAAAACACAGCATCAATTTCTAATAAATAAAGTACGGTATGCTTTAAATTCGGCCGCGGTTTTGGTTCACCTCTCAGACGGGTCTTAGATATATATTCAATTCACTGCTGATTTATTATTAAAGATATTTGCAAAAGACAGAGAAAAACGCCACACACACAGTCGCTCTCGGTTCCTTTCTCTCTTCCTCCCTCTCTCTCTCTTTCTCCCCCCTCACCCTCTCTCTCTCTCTCTCTCTCTCTCTCTCTCTCTCTCTTTCTCTCTCTCTCTCGCTCTCTCTCTATCTCTCTCTCTATCTTTCTCTATCTCTATCTCTCTCTCTCTCTATCTCTCTCTCTCTCTCTCTCTCTCACTCACTCCCTCTGTTTCTCTCTTAACCTTTTTAAGTTAAGTTTTATTTAATTTTGATTTAATGATGTCCATATTGTGTAATATTGTAGACGGGACCAAGCTTGCAGAATTTATTTCTTTATCAGTGAATATTTCATAAAGGTTAAGACAAGCATTGATTAACGATTGATGGCATCATATAGCCTACAGGACATAGCCTAAACGACCGCGATTCACAAATACAAACAAACCGGAAACCAGATACAGATAAAAAGTATATAAGGAGCCATGTAAAAAGCGAATTACAAAACAACTCAATGTCTAATAACAACATGTGCTTAGATTTGCCTTTGATTTTCACTTCATTGGTTTAACATCACACATGTAACCAGCACATACAGTACGTACAAGGCTACACAAGACATACGTATATTACTGAACCTGTTCTGTAAAAGGAAGACACTGTTACGTCATTACACAACATTCTATGTGCTTCTCGGTTATTCCAGTGGAGCGTTGTTGTAGCGTGTGTGTGCGTACGTATTGCTGCTACTTTGAGGTGAAGGACAATTACGTGACACTGGTCACGAGTTCGCAACGAGACTATTCCAGACCATACCAGTACGCGCGCGCACTGTGTTCAAGGCCGCAATCAATTACGCTCTAGTGTTTTCTAGTAGACTCGTATTATGGATTATTTTGGCATCTCAGCGGGGTATGAATACAAGACTTCAACGACGCTTTGTTTCAGTTTAAGTGGCGATTTATTCCAGTGCGGTTCGAACTATTGTGGCGAAATGTTATGTGTTTTATAATTATGCGGGACTCTATTAGTTGACATTATTATTGCGCGTGAACAGTTTTTATTTAATTTGTTGTAAGAGACTATCTTGTTGATTACAAACCGTTTAATTGTGATAATATAATTAAAACTGGTGATTAGTGACTTAATTTGTGTCTTGTATTTTGTTTTAAACTGTACCATAACGACGATCAGTCAGAAAGTCGAAACAATACGAACATACGCTTTCCTCTCTCTCACACACTCACTCACTCACTCACTTACTCTGTATCGATCTATCTACTATCTTTCCCTATGTCTCCTTCCTTCCGTCGTCACTTCCGCTTCATGCCGTTCTGACCTTTCGACGTCACTAATAGATTTTCTAATGAACTTTTACAAATAGCCATTAGCGTGAAAATCTTTTAAAAATGTTGTTAATTTCAAGGCTAATGGCTCGCAATGTCTTCCCTTCCGTAGACAGCTTCTTAATCACCGCATACTTTCTTCCACCCTTTAATCTCACCCGTATACATATGTGGGAGCCTTCCCTTTCTACTGCGCCTCTCAAACATTTCCTGGATCAGAGTGGTGAACCAATTTGAATGGCGCTGCAGGTGACCAATCGTATTGCTTCTTCTTTACGCAGTGGTTCCTCTAATCAGCATCCTTCGTTCATCCGCTCTTTTCGAAACCTCATCATTAGGCACTCGTTCCCCTAATCATGTGTAAGCCTTCCTCTACCACTGCGCCCCTTAATGGTTCCCTCGATCAGAGTGGTGAATCAGTCTCAATGGCATATCAGCTGATAACCATCAACACCGCTTCTTCTTTCCTCAATGGTTTCCTTTATCCAGTATCTTTAAAAAAAAGACATATTGTTATAACGGTCTCCTTGATTGTCGTACGGCGCAGTGGAAAACAAAATACAAGACAACAATGAAATCACTAAAAACCAGCTTTAATTATCACAATTAACACTTTCTAATCAACAAGTTATTCAACAAGATTATACTCGTACAATAATTCATGTTGATCTGTACACACAAATAATAATGTCAACTATAAGGTATTCCGCACTATAATCACTTTTTACTAATACACGACTTGAGACGCACTGTGTAAATCGCCAGACATAAACTCAACTGAGTAATCGCCGACGTAAGACTGATTCTAAGCGGCAGCTGTCGTTGTTTAAATAGATAGCACAAATGTTCCAGAATAATCCATATTACGCGTCAACACTACAGTAGAACGTAATTTATTGCGGTCACAGTGCGCCGACCGGTATGATCTGGAATAGCCTCGTTGACGCACGTTAAGTCTCACGTATGCACACAAACATCACAGCTGGTTCTGCTGGGATAGCCGAGAAACATGTAGAACGTTCTCTAATGGCGTAGAAATATCATTACGCCGTTCAATTATACGCCAATATTAGTTTAATGTCAGTCTAATAATGAGTTTAAAGCGTTCTACATTAAACTAACAATGAGTTTCAGCTTCATCAGATTTGCAACAATACAATATAAAAATCTCCAGTACAAAAACAAAGGTAATGGCATTTCGAGGCAAGGGACCAATAAGAACAAAAGTAATGATTAGTGATCGAAGTCTAGAACAGGTGATCCATTTTAATTATTTGGGAAACGATATTGGCTACGATAGGAACTATGACATTGATGTTAAGTTAGGTAAGTTTTAGACGATCTGTGGGACAATCAACCGTATTTTTAGAAACAAGGAACATCGAAATACAAAATTAAAAATTTTACAAAGTTATAGCAGTCCGTGTACTATCTTATGGATATGAATTATGGACAACAAACAAGAAACAAAACAGTGAAATACAAGTCTAGGAAATGGCGTTCTTAAGATGAGTTAAAAGATGTTCCAAACTTGACCGCATAAAGAATGAGGCCCTAAGAGAAGAGTTACAAGTTTTTAACTAGAATGAAAAATTAAAATATTACAAACAACTTTGAAAAAAAAACCACTGAGAAAGAATGTCGGATTTCAGACTGGCCAAACAAGTCTGGAAGTATAAACCTATATAGGACACAGGTGTGCCGGTAGACCCAGGAAGAGATGGCTGGAAGATCTTTGAAGGCGGAATAGGCAGCATGTTGCCTATTCCGTGTTGTGAAAATGATGATGAAGGGTTTTAGATAACGTATAATCTCAGTACTGCCTGTCAGTTTCAAAACAAAGGTTAAAAGTTAAACAGAAAACATTGCTTCCAATAGAGACAGTTTTTGTTGCTAACCGGTAACTAGCAAACTCCCCGTAACACTAAATTAGCAGTAGACAACGGTCACTTTCAGAACATTTCTTTCAGAGATTTATATAAAGTTAGGAGAATTGCCCATGTCAGAGATTTAATCAGTGAAGGCGTCCGTTCAAATGTCCTACGACCTATTCCCCATTTGTGTCTTTTCATTTTACGCTGTAGAAAAAAATATATATTTCAGTCCTTACAGAGCGGCAACGCAATTTTATTTGGAACAGTTACTTTATCCTGTGGGTGGGAATCAGTTCCATTGTTCTCGTAAAATTTCATTCACTTCTTCTTCTTCACTCTGACGCGGACTATGTTTCACATTACTCTACACTAGTAGCAAAGTATGTGACCACGAACACATTACCTCATATATCCATTTCATTTACAATTTTTTTTTTTAAATATTCCCAATATTTCTTCATTTTTCACGGTTGAGTTTATTATTTACTTTGATAACTTGCGCGTTGCCATAAGTGAAACTAAGAAAAAACTTGACGGCTGAAGAGACTGAGAGTGTTACAGAATGCTTTATAGTCACAGTGTATCAACCATTGTAGACGCGCAATACCAAAGTGTAGGGTAGCAATATTGCAAAGAAATTTTAAGATTAAAAATATAAATAGAGACGGCCGTATTAAAGTATCGGTATGGAGAACCGTACATGACTTCCATGTTCTAAGGTTTATATTTAAAATCATTTTCAAAATGAAATATTTCCACAGAAACTGCTTCTTTCATCAGCCTTAAGCACAGTCCTGTGGACACTAACGTATACCACCTCACGTTACAGCACTCGATTTTCACTGATGATGGCAATCGATAGCACTGCCGAAACGTCTTGTCTTGCAGAAAACATTGGACCACGTCCAAACAGCCCGGGAAGGAATTTTAACAACAAACTACTTCTTTGTTGCCGTTAACGTAGTACACATAAAAAATTATCCCCTCCCCCTTCAACAATCATTTTCATTTATAGAAAATTACCCCTCCCCTTCAACTACCCTTTTCATTTATAAATATTTCATCTACTGTTCTACAGTGGATTATTATGGCCTCCTTTCCAGGATATTTTATTTATCAAAATTAAGTACCTAACTCTTCTTAAAACATAAAACGTAGCCGGTAAACTACCTCTTCCCCTTAACCAATCTTCACAAAAATCAATAATCCTTGAATCCTCTACAACTCAAGTATATATGCAAAAAAATATTTGATTCTGTTTGAATTTTCGGCAGTTATCGTTTGCTATATAAAAAAATTCTACACCCAGATGGAGACACACAGACACTTTTCGGAAAATAACTTTTCTTCATGTTGAGGGTAGTACAATCTGAATCAGCTCTTATCTCTAACACAATTTTTTTCCCTATCACCATACTTCCATTTCCTTACTGAACATGGAAGCAAAAATTGATATTTATGCCTCTGAAGAAGGTACAACAAAAAGAAACAAAAGATGAACTTCTAGGGATTAACTTCAAATAAGATTTTGAGAATGGTAGTGGAAATGATCAAGTTAGAGGTTTTAGTGATTTTATAGCAACAGTGGGAAATACAGCAGCTTCAAATATAATACATAAATTTGAAGAGCAGTTGACTGAAGACTCGTTGGGAACTTGGTGAAACATATCACTACGTAGTTTTTAAGAACCACACACAAACACTTGGTAGTTTAACAATTTATTCTTAACTTCTGACAATTGTTTCAGCTTCTAATGCTATTCTCAAATAGTTGTTCTTAGCAGCTCTTTGAGAGCAGCCTAATAGGCTGGAACATTTGTCAGGATTAAGGATAAATTATTGTGACACTACCAAGTGTGTGTGTGTGTGTGTGTGTGTGTGTGTGTGTGTGTGTGTGTGTGTGTGTGTGTGTGTGTGTGTGTGTGTGTGTGTGTGTGTGTGTGTTTAAGCTTTGTTGAAGACCAGTGCCTTAACAATACTAGACAGGAACTGAGACACTTACAGGTATGTAATAATCCAGATATATCGCCTGGAATGGACGCAACATCAGGATGGAATGAAGGATAGAGGTCTACCTAAAGCAACGTTTAGGTATAGACACTTTGAAACAAGAGATGTAGGAAGAGCAAGAGCAAGACGGCGAGATATACTGTGAAGACAGAACCGGCAATGCGCCTACTCCGTGAAATGAAGAAGCAGAAGAAGACATTTTCCAAAACACACGTGCAAACGTTAACACATTGGAAAAATAAGTGTCGGTCAAAAGACGCCAGGCAGGAATCTTGCCCACGACCAGGTGAAGCAAAATGATTATCTAAACGAGGTGCCAAACCCGCGTCCACATGATGTGGCTGCGTGATTACCTTAGCCTTTTCTATGTTAACATTAATCTTATCTTTAAAATTATTATTAAACACTGTTCAAGCAGTGCATTGTAAAAACCATTTTCTACTTCACAAGAATGTATCAAACGTTCGTACCAAACTCTGTGACCACAGCTGTCTATGATTTGTGGGTCAAACCACTGTTGACCGTCAGCTGATAGTGACGTCAACGCTAGCCATTTGTCAGCAAAATGTTTACTTTGTAGAGTGCGCCAGTTACATGCATATGTTCAGGTAGTGGTCATCCGCAAACTGTGCTGATAAACGAAGCCATGGACGTATCACAAAGCAGTGCAGCCAACCGACACACACAAACGGTACAGAAAAATTATGCTTTGAGTTTAGCAGTGATAAGCTGACACAAAATTTGCAGTGTCTCATAATTTTGTTTACCGTGTGCTGCAAAACTGTTGTAACCTATCGAGTGGCTGCTAGGCTACAACTGTTAGTTGTTATGGATTAGGAGGTGAATTTAAATCGTTGATATGAAGCGTTCTCCTCTGAAGACAATTTATTGATGATTTGCAAATACAAAACTTTTACAATTTTCTTTAGAATAATTCTTGAAATTAACTTAATTCAAATAATTCAATTACTTTTACTCAACTCTAAGTATCTTTAGTTTCTAGTACTTAGTCTTAACAAAATAATGTAACTACTCTAGTTACTCTTTAAAAATTGACAAAAACAAAACGTTTGACTGACTATCACTGGCTAGAGAGGCTCTCTAAGAACACTCACAATCATATCTAACTTCTCCAGCATTTCCTTGGCTTTTTATACAAAATTCATGGGTGTAACCCTTATTTACAGTAGTGGGACTGTTCCCTTATCTTATTTCTAAAACCTTAACTATGATTGGCTAATACTAGTTGAAGTGAGGGTAGTTTCTTAATAATTTCGATAAGACTTCTTACTATTCGTCAAAGAAATTCGTATCATGTAACCCAACGTCACGATTTGATGGGGTTTTAGTACTTTAGATTACAGTTCTTACGGATTACAACTTGTGACCCATTACTTAACTTATCCGAAAAGGATATAAACTTTGTGGCAACATTTATGTGTTCTGTCTGGACCTTGTCACCATTAATTCTTATTTTATGTGTCTCGTCAGACTTTCTATGTTTTTCATAAATCTGTCTTTTGCTATTCCTAACAGATTGGCTTTTGATCTCTCTACAGCTGCTTATCCAGATAAGAGCTTGAGAAACCTTTGGTAGCACATAAACTACAGTTTACGATTATTGCTTCCTTGACAGTCACGCTTATTGAGAAAGAGGATGCTTTACCAACCCTGCGAAAGTTCCTAAAACTATTTTTATGTTCAAAACATCTGCTTGTCTAAATTACAGTCTGACGCCTGTGTCTATTGCCAAATGACAAAAATACAACTAAACTTTCTACACTCTACTTCTAAGTAACAATTATGATATAATTATATTAATTACATTTGACAATTACAACAAAACCCGCTTACTATTTTAATCGAAAAACATTTATTATTAGGTAAATTTCGCTATTAAATGATTTTTCCATCATCAGTGAAATTGCGTAAATACCGACTACCCTACTATTTTTTGTTTAGTAAAGTAACAACTGTTGTGCAGTCATATTATCAACACTAAAAATTGCTAAAAATTGTATTTGTGTTAAAATATTGTTACGACGGTCTACTCGATCGTCGTAGGTACAGTGGAAAACAACAAAATATACGACACCAATTAAGTCACTAATCACCAGCTTTAATTTTTACAGTTAACAGTTCGTAATTAGCAACACAGCCTTTTATAACAAATCAAAATAAAAAAATAGTCCACACGCAAATAAAAGTCAACTAATATTAAAACATAATTGTATTACAATATACCGTCCGATTATAAAACACAACACTTAACTAATAACCACTTGAACGCGCACAGTAAATACGCCCGACAATAACTCTCGAAACGCACTGTAAATATATCGCCACTATACTGAAAACTTAAGGCCGCTGCCGCCATGTATTTATACCTGCGCTCACAGACCAGAACGTTCCTAATTGCGTCTTAGCGCCCGTGTGAACTACGTAATTAGCTGCGGCCTTGACACAGTCCGCGCGGCTGGCGGTTTCGAGAAGACTCTCGCGGATGCGTAGACAGTCACGTATGCCACACACATTAGAGCGAGATTCTTCTGGCACATTCGACAAACACGTAGATTGTTCTGTGACGTCGTAACAATACCTTTCAGTCTGACAACTAGCTAGATTTTTACGACTTTCCCAATTTATACAATAATTTCATTTTTTGCACTCTTTGTTCAGAAAATGCTAAAATTTCTAAAACTGTACACTAAATTAAGGTTTTGGCTAAAATTCTCTTTCACTTGATAGCCCAAATGGAATTTTTTTTATTTTATCAGAATTTTGTCCCCCTTTTTGGACCCTGGCGTCTCAGATGTTTGAAATTTCTAAAACTTAACACTACATCCTGATTTTACTTAAAATCCATTAACCTTGATACGCCTATGAATTTGTTCTAATTTGGTAAAAATCTTCACGGACTTTGTAGCTACCAGCACCCTTTAAATTTTCAAATTTTCAAAAGTGCGGCTATATTCATATTTTTTGTTGAATTTTCCTCTCACTTGATACCATATATGGACTTTGCAACTTTCCTTTAACTTGATACCATATATGGACTTTGCAACTTTTCACAGTTTTGACCCTGTCACATTGGTGCGTCAGGGCTCTATACTTTTTAGAGAATCAATCTCAAAAACAATACGGTTCTCTAGGGTAAACGTATGGACACAGATGTCAAGTTTTATGGAAAGTGTTGATACGTTCGAAAGTCATCGTAAGACATACAACAAATAGAGGGACAGATAGACAGACGGATAAATGCAGAACAATCGACTAAAACTAAGAAATCCCATCGAACGTTCTATTTATTTTAGGCTTGAATTTTAAAAATAAAATGAAGATTCAAAAAGTTAATTGAGCTTCTTCTGATAGTTCCTATCTGTTTTGGATGTTGCATATCATACAGACTACGGTACTTTAACTTTCTGTACTGCTGCACGGAATACGTCAGTTGTATTCATGCCAAACCAGGTCTTTAAATTTCTCAGCCATGAGATTCTCGGTCGCCCAACTCCTCTCTTTCCAAGTACTTTTCCTTGTAGTATGAACTGCAATAAGTAAAATCTCTGTTCATTTCTCATGAGATGTCCCAGATATTGAAGCTTTCTTATCTTCACTGCGTCAATAACTCCCCTGTCTTTCATCATCTTTCTAAGAACTTCCACATTAGTTATATGTACTGTCCATGAAATGCTCAGTATTCTACAGTAAAGCCACATTTCAAAAGATTCCAATTTCTTAGTTGTGGCTTCAGTCAAAGTCCAAGGTTCTACACCGTAGAAGAGGACCGAGAATACGTATCAGCGTAAAAGTCTCATCTTTGTGTTTATTGTTAAATCGTGACTTTTGAATAAACTGGTCATTCTAGTGTACACTGCTCTTGCCTTTACAATTCTGCTCTTTATTTCTTGAGAGTGGCCCCATTGTTCATTGGTTATAGTAACAACATATGTAAATTTGCTTACACGTTCAACTGGCCTTTGGTTTATATTAATGGTGCAGTTTGTGAACTTGTTTAATTGAGCTGATTGCCAAAAATAATCTATCAAGACTAACAAAAAACCAACTGAGTATTTGGAGTGATACTCGTGGTAACCAGTCGAAACATCGAGTGGACAATGAATGACTCTCTTACGCACTTAAAATGTCTCAATGATATGGCAAACATTTAGAAAGACAAGGAAAACATTTTTATTCAGATTTTCTAGGATAGTTGCTGTATTTATGCATTTCATTTATAATGTGAAAAATTGTAAGACAACGGAAATTAAGTAATTGGAAGTAGTAAAAAATAAAAACCATTAAAGTTTTCCACTCATCGAAAAACCCTTATCACAATTGATTGTGTGCCAAGAGAGGACCTTACACCCAAAACATAGTTTTCTCGGTTTTTTGTTCATTATCATAGGTTGGAATGTTCTGAACAAAATAATACAGAACATGCCTATGTAAAAAAATAAAAAAATTATGCCCACGTCACTAAAAAAATAATAAAATGGCTATGCACAGAAAATCTGCGTTAACTGCGTCAACACGAGAGCTAGTGATGCGGACGTAATCACGCCAAAGTGACCAAAGTATCTTATACACACAAACACTCCCTTTATGAAACAGTTTTAAATTAAATAAAACCAATTTCTTAAGATCTCACTAATGAAACCATTTTGAGCAAAAGTTGTTTTGGGAAAAACACAGAATCCATAATGTTACGACTGTCTACTGATCGTCGTATGGTACAGTGGAAACAAAATACAAGACACCGATAAAGTCACTAAGAACCAACTTTAATTTTCAAAATTAACAGTTTATAATCAACACGTTATTCAACAAGGTTGTACTCGTACAGTAATTCAAGTTAATTTTTCCACACCAACAATAATATCAACTAATAGAGTCGCGCACAATAATCACTTTTCACAAATAACCCACTTGGACACACAGAGTAATCGCCCGCAGTAAACTCCAACCTCACTCGAATAAATCGCCGCTTAAACTGAAACTAATCGTCTCTGAATACTTATATTAATACCCCGCTGAGATTCCAGAATAATCCATAATACGAGTCAATACTACACTAGAGCGTAATTGCTTGCGGCCTTGAACACAGTGGGCGCGGCCGGCGAAATCTGGAACAGTCTCGTTAACGCATGTTGAGAATCACGTACGCACACAACATTAGGCCTACAGCTGGTTCTGCTGGAATAGCCGAGAAACATGTAGAATGTTTTCTAATGTCGTAACAATATGAATCGTTCATCGCGGTGATTTGAAAAAGACTGGAAAAATCTATTTTTGTCGCCATCACAACACAACACTAAAAGCAGAGCTGTACGATGCAGTTACATCATTTAATAAAGGTGCAGAGGGAAAACTGGATGTACTTTGTGTTGTTGTGAAATAGTAAAGTGCGATTATTGCAAATCGACAGAATGCGGCTGCGAAAAGCCCAAAAAATTCATTGTAGATGGAAAAATACAAGTAAACAGCGAGACAAAAAAAGGAAGAAAGAATAACAATAAAAACACAAAGATTATGGATCTGGCCAGTTTCAAGTGTAAGCTGCCCACTATTTTATCAGGAATGCATTAAAATTATATTCTTCAAGTTAAACGAGAGTCACAGATATACGGTAGGAACTAGATATTATGAGTATGCTCGACAGGATCGCCCAGTATCGGCTGAATTGGTGGGAACATTTTTGCCGAATGGATGACTGCCTGCCGCATCCCCAAACAATTGTGGAACTATAAGCCAAGGGGACGGAGAGGTGTGGGACGTCCGAGGAAGCGCCGGAGTGTTAAGCTCTAATCTTTGACTGTTTGAGACCGGAACAAACCATCTTTAGTTTAATTCTTGAAGAAAATGATGATGATGATGATAAAGTTAAACGAGTTTCCTGAAATTGTGTTTTTATTTCACATATATACCTTTCTATCAAGAACAATAAAAGATAAAGCATTGAAACTTCTGCTGTAGGTAAATTTCATAAAAAAACGTCGTGGAATTATGATGAAATGCACTCTGTAAAGAAATTGAAAATTTTAAATCTTTTAAGAAAAGCCTACTTTTTGGGCACTATTTTAAAAAATCAAAACTTTGTTTTTAAATGACTCGAAGCTATAATTCTGCTTATGTAGGCACAAAGAGGTCCTACAAGTAAACTGTACAAATTTCAGCTCCCTATCGTTTATAGTTTCTGAGAAAAAAGTACACAAAAATACTAAAACTAACATGGGCGAGATAGAATGTAAGGTCCCCATCCGATTGATTTAAAAGTAAAGCTACCACTCTCTCTCTCTCTCTCTCTCTCTCTCTCTCTCTCTCTCTCTCTCTCTCTCTCTCTCTCTCTCTCTCTCTCTCTCTCTCTCTCACAACAAACATACACACACACACACACACACACAACACACACATAGGCCTGTGTAGTTGTATTCGCCCACGTGAGTGTGTCTTTGAGGAATCCAAACAAGTTGACTTTCTTTTGTTAAGTTTCCGTGAAATCTTATTTTCACAGTGTTGTTGTCACTCGATTTTTGCTTCCATCACAAAGGTACTGACAAAAAAGGAAACTGAAAAACAAGACAGGCTATGTCAACAAAGTTGCGCGTTGTGTGTGTGTGTGTGTGTGTGTGTGTGTGTGTGTGTGTGTGTGTGTGTGTGTGTGTGTGTGTGTGTGTGTGTGTGTGTGTGTGTGTGTGTGTGGACGCGCGCGCGTGTTGCTGCTTAACAATCCGCTTTTCTTTAACAATGTTTAATGGCCTAAGACGTATGTAGTTTTTCACTGCAGTTTTGCTGAATTATAAACTTACTTTTCAAACTGCTGTTTGTCGTTTACAAACTGGAGTAATCACATACACTTGTCCAGATGTCATACCGACACAGATATTCCTGGATTATTATTAAGTTAGTTAAATTTCAATATTAGAAAGTTTCTTATATTATCAGAAAAATTATGAAAACGCAACTACTCTATTATTTTATTAGTAACATAACAATTTAAAGCAAACAATTATAAGATAAATAATAAAATTTCCGAACTTCTGTATTAGATTTTTAGTTAAATTTTTAACCACAATACCTCAATGATAAATAATTTAGTCATATATTTTCAGTTTATGTATTTTTCTATAGATATCTATAGGTCTACCTCTAACATTATTCACAGTAAGGCCTAACTGATAACAAAATATGAGGTTTTTGAGACTTAGTTCACAAATCGTTTTGAAAGCGATTCAAAACGAGTGTTGAGACATGCTAATTCTGTCAAATTACTACAAATTGAAAGTACAGACTACAGATACATGGTGGCTACCTGGAAGACACTCTGAGCTGTCTTTGCATCTTCTACTGATAGTTCATATCCGTTTCGGATGTTGGATATCAAACCCACTGTTTTAACTTTCTGCACTGCTGCACGGAATAAGTTAGTTGTATTTATGCCAAACCAGGTCCTTAAATTTCTCAGCCATGAGATTCTCGGTCCCACAACTCCTCTCTTTCCAATTACTTTTCCCTGTAGTATGGACTGCAATAAGTAAAATCTCTGTTCATTTCTCATGAGATGTCCCAGATACTGAAGCTTTCTCATCTTCACTGTGTTAATAACTTCCTTTTCTTTCTTCATCTTTCTAAGAACTTCAACATTAGTTATATGTGCTATCCATGAAATGCTCAGTATTCTACGGTAAAGCCGCATTTCGAAAGTTTCCAAAATGTTTGCTATTAGGCAAGTTACCTAATAGCTAAATATACCTTGATAATATTGAGAAGAGTGGCCCGATAATTAATACACAGCGTGGCCATGTTAATGTGATACACAGGTGGCCTGACTTTGACCAGAAAAGCAGAAGATGAATTGCAAAGCGTCTTCTATCAATTACAATAAATATGCTACGACAATCACGGAGCGTCCTTACGCCCGTTTCTCGGCTAGTCGGGCAGGTGCAGCGTCTCGGTCAAGGACGTTGGAAGTAACTTCCAGACTGAGAGCATTTTTAACTACGCATATTATGCTGCCATAAGGGTGTAAAAATAGTCTGTAGCCTCTGCGGGACCTATATAAGCAACAGCGGCCGGTTTAGTGAGTCAGTTACAGTGGGCGATTTCTTTAGTGCCTAATAGGTGATTAGTGGTATAAAGTGGCTACTATGTTATAATTAGTGCGGAACTCTTAATTGTTGACATTATTATTGCATGTGGACAAATTTAATTTGAATTATTGTATGATAGTACATTGTTGTTTACAAATTGTTATTTATGATTAATTACAGTTGGTAATTAGTGACTTCATTAGTGTCTGTATTTTGTTTCCACTGGACCATTCGCCGATCCGTGAGACCGTTGTAACTATTGCGACAGTACAAATAAGTGATGTACTGAGCATGAAATATAAAAATTTTAATTTACTTAATAAACTGTAAATAATTAATAATATATTAGAAATAAGCATGTTATGGATTGCAAGCTTGACTCAGACAAAAATATGAACAGGTGTTTCGACCTGAATCAACGTGCACACACACAAATGTAACTGAAAGTGTGTACACCAGTATTTTGCTAGTGTGTGTGAACACAGGTCTCTGCTGGCAAGTTTGCCACCCCAGTACGAATAATTGCACAATGACTGTTTTTCCGTAATTATTCATAAACTAGAATTAAGAATTAAAATCCAAAAGCACCATAAAATGTAAATAAATTTAATAAATACTGTGTGCGAAAACCACACGAAAGTGACACGCCGTACAAGTGCAATAGTGAAATAACTGTGTACAAATCAAAAGGGTTAAGTTGCAATGTCCAAAATTACAATGAACATGTGTTGTAAAATTAGTTATAAGATAAGTATAAAAAAATACTTACAGGACTCTGCAATTCGCAGAAATATAAAAAATAGTGAATTTGACAAAGAGTGGGGGAACTGACGCCAAAGACAGTTTCTAACATGTCGATTTTGTATCACTGAAGGGTGTCGACCAAGACATGGGTATAAACAGGACACGCAAGCTTCAGTGGTTTTCTTCTTTCTTGAATCATCCACGATGCAGCGAGAGCTTATGCCCGTCAGCACGGCATATTTATTAATATTTTTATAAACAGTTTAAATTGCCAGTTATGTACAAATACGTAACCAAGCTATAAGACAAACATTGTAATTAATAACAGCACTACTGAAGAAGTTCCATAGCGATACGACGCTGGACAAGAGAAGAAGTTCTATAGCGATACGACGCTGGACAAGAGAAGAAGTTCTATAGCGATACGACGCTGGACAAGAGAAGAAGTTCCATAGCGATACGACGCTGGACAAGAGGAGAGGACGAGAAAGTGAGAGACAGCCGACGCTGGACAAGAGGAGAAGAGAGACAGCCGACGCTGGACAAGAGGAGAAGAGAGACAGCCGACGCTGGAGGCGTGACGAAGATGAACACCGATGGAACAAAAATGATCGAGTATGATTGACGACAATAAAGTGATAGACAACTTATTCATATCTTAATCATACACAGTATACAAAGACAGTTAAAGACATTAATATTTTATTTAAAAATAACAGTAAGATTTCTTGTATAGTAGAGTTAAAAATCATAGATGTTTTAGAAATACTAGTAACGTAACAAGTATCAAATTAATATGATATAAAATGATTACAAAAAATATAAATAAAAACAATTAGTATTTGAGAAAACAGTACTGAGAAGTAATAACTATTAATCTTTTGAGTACGTACCATATATAGAAAAAAGATTTAAAAATTGATTTTGAAACATATTAATAGACTGAGTAGTCTAAAAATGATATTTTTCTTTTATATACTATTTAGTAGCATAGAATGTTTAGTTAGTAAGGATATATATATCTTAAGCCTTACGGCATTATAACAAATAATAACTAGTGTTTTTTAAATCTAAGTCAGTGCCATGTGCACATATTTTTTTATAGTATCAAATAAATTTTAATTACTGTTTCAAGTTCCGTAGAGTTCTTATTGCAGATACACCTGACCCCCTATTTAAATGTTATATGTTTAAAGAATTTGTCAATCTTGAACGTGAGACCGTTCACACCTATTTATGTATATGTAACGTTGTTTAAATTTGGTGCTCCAAGATCGAGGGACTCCACAAATTTAAATTAAATTAAATTTGCCACATTGTCACGTTATATATAAATTTGTCGCCCTAGACGTGAGGCATGAGATGCCTAAATTTACGTACAAAAATTTGTACACATACCATATAATATTATGCAACTTTTGCAAGGTTGTAATGTTGCACTATATCTATCAATTTAAAACAATAATTGAGACTGTCTAGGGACTAGAACGCGTAAGGACCAAGACTGTCGTCGACAACAGAACATTAGAGCAGACTCACCGTTTTAAGTGTTTTGGGTGCGATATTTCCTAAGACAATAGTAAAGGTGTGGATCGAAAGTCAAAAGTTTATAACAACATACGCGGTACAATCGCCCGGTATTTGAAAAATAAAACAGAAGCATAAGAGACAGTGCTGAAATTATATAAAACGCCAGCAGCACCCACGCTAATGTACAGCAGTGAAATGTCGGTTACAACAAATGCACAAGAGAGAAGAATACAAGATGAAGAGATAAAGTTTCAAAGAACGGGTAAAAAATGTAACCGGACAGATATGATAAGAAACTAAATAATCAGAAAAGAACTTTAAATATTTTATTTGAATGAAAAATTAAAAAAAAAAACAGAATTAAACTGAAAGAGTATTTGAAAAGGCTGGAAGAAAGAGATTACTTATAAAAGGAATAATTTACAAACAAAAAGGAAGAAGATCCATAAATTGACCAAGAGAAAGATGGGAACCGTAACAAGCAACAGTATCTGAAACATGAAGTCCAGATGCTGATGGGGATGCTGATGATGAATGTATATCACAAAATGTATTGTAAATAAGATATAATTATTGAAATTAAGATCCGGGCTATTCGGCCTCGGTCTATTATACAACTCTTGTTCTGACATATATTGTTACCAGTCGTTTTGGTCTAACTCAGTGATCGGTTTTCCACAGTACTACGCTTACTGACGCACACCGTATCAGTTGTAGTAAAAACCGTTGATCACTGAAGATGGTATCTAAAGGTGAGGCCGAAACGTATGATAACAACATTTGTCAGAACAATAACTGTAGTAGAACACGGCCCTGTAGCCCGGATTTTAATTTCAATAATTATGACGTCAGCAGTGAACCCTTAGAAATAAGATATAATATTCGATAAATGTTGATACTCATCATTATGTGCGGTGTTTCTGTACTGCCCGTCTACAGGTCCTGATGATGACAATCATACTGTTACGACGGTCTACTGATCGTCGTAGGTACAGTGGAAAACAAAATAAGTACAAGACATCGATTAAGTCACTAATCACCAGGTTTATTTTCACATTTAAACAGTTAATAATTAACAACAGTCTCTTACAACAAATCAAATATTAATTGTTCAACGCAATAAAATGTCAACTAATGTAAAACACATAATTGTATTACAATTATACGGCCGGATTATAAAACACAACATTTCACTAATAACCACTTGAACGCACACAATAATATCGCCCGATAATAACTCGAACCGCACGTAATATATCGCAACTATAACTGAAACTAAGGCCGCTGACGCCTTGTATACAACGCTCACAGACCAGAATATTCCAAAATGAGCGTTAGCGCCAATGTGTACGACGTAATTAATTGTGGGCTTGACACAGTCCGCGCGGCTGGCGGCTTCCAGAAAAGTCTCGCGAATGCGTCGAGAATCACCGTACGCCACACAGATTCCTCTGGATTCATCTGGAACATTCTATAAACACGTGGATTTTGCTGTGATATCGTAACAATACGTTTTGTCATGGTGTCGACACAAATGTTTCAAAACTGGATCCAGTTAATGGTCGAAACCCACTATTGGTCCTTGAAAACTTCCTATATTTACGGTTACCATCAACCCAAGAATGATGGGTAACTCGACTCATTACGTACATTAGCCAAAATTAATCTACAATTTCTCTTGTGCCTAAAACTGATTCAATTAAATAGTACTTAAAATAGTATGGCAAACCATTATACTTTTCGTAGCCCAAAACGGGTCTAATACAAACCGAGAAAGTTAATGGAAAGAACACGAGCCGAGACCGTTTGTAATAAATTAAAGGAAATACATAAACAGGCAATTACGTTAAATCCAGACCAACCGAACTTTCAATATTTCATTTTTATTGTGCTGGAGCCGCCCACTGATTTCAGTCGTGTGGCTTTAATGGTTGTACGATTCGACACCAGACGCGGGACAAGCTGCTGGCAAACGTATCCTTTATATTAGCAATGTTATATTACAACAACGTGTTTCAGCAGCCTGATGAATGCGTACACCTCGGCATACTGATCCATCTTAGCGTACTTCTTTTCCGGTCTTTTACGTAGCTGTTGCATATAATAGTCTCATGAATATTGAAGGCTACACACGTTGAAACCTTATGTACGCTGGAACCCTAACTCACTACAACTAATCACAGAAAAGGCAGCTTTTGCGCATGCGCCGTACAACAGATGGCACTGTATACGCAATGCGCAATCTGTTCTGCCGTACGGGGTAGCTGAGAGCGCCAAAATCAGAAAATGTTCAGCGAGATGAAACCGTCACAGCAAGACATATTGTTGTGTATTTTGTATATTAAAGATGGAATACATTTATTCTTTATGAATATACGAGGTCTGACTTAAAAATACGCAATCATTCTGAATATCCGGCGCCTATGCTTCAACGCCCACGTGACAAAAATCCTTGACAAGGGTCGCGGCGTCCGAGATAACCTTTTCCCCTGGAGCTGCCCATAAAAATCAACTATCTTTTGTTCCTCAGGTCTGTACTGACCTATGCGGCTCCCGCCTGGTGGTCACTTCTGTCAACCACCAACAGGTCCAGACTGGAAAGATCCCAGTCGAAATCCCTTCGTTGCTTGTCGGGATCTCCTTAGTTTGTCAGGAATGATGTAATTCGAGGAGGTCTTCGAGTCAGCCTTTGTCCTGTCGTCAGCTGTAACTTTGCTCCAGTCGATCTTCCTACGGACCATCAGCACCACGCAACCTCCTCCACCGATCCGGGTCAAACGCCCTCGGGCGATTCTTGATGACCCGCCATATGGACATCAATAGATACTTAAACTTTAACATCAGTCCCAGCCCCTGAGTTAACCTTCGAAGCTGTCCTTTCCTCCCTGCGTTCACACCTACCGCACTGCTCGCAACTGTTACTGGCATGGAGGCTCTCTATCTCTGCCTCAAGGCGTCTGTCAGCTGGGCTTGAAACAGGCGACACCTGTCTCCTGAATCACTTCCAGCCGGAGTACCACGCACCAAAGTATTCTTCTCCAGCCTTCTACCGAAAACGTGTTGGTGGTTGATGATTCCAGTTTTAGGCACCCGTCTACTGTATCAGCACCAAGTATCTCGACCCAGACGCTGCAATCATGCCCCGCTATTACTGGCACTGCACTGCAATGCAATGCAACGTCACGTCGTCATTTAGTCGCCAGAGGAGCAGAACAAAAGACCACTGAGTATGACTGTTTCAGCTGCAGTCGAAAAACGTTTTGATCTACAAAAAGGGCCCAACAGCCCAGAAAATAATCTTAATGATGATCACGGGAACCAGTTTGTAATTATACTCACTAACCTAGTTTGTAATTATGGTTTACTCGGTGACCAGACCGACGGTTACACTTCTGGGGACATTATGAGCACTGAAGAGATTAAACTGAGTAACATATCTGGCATATCTGGCAATATCTGGCATCAACAAAGTACACATATTGTGAATTTCAGTTTTATGTACAGTAATAAAACAAGCCATTATTTAATATTGTAATATCATTATGCAGGCCTACTACCAATTTATCAAATCCAAACTATACTATATATGGTAGACGTACTTATGGCCCACCCTACATTCTTATTACCAATTAAACGGTATTAGTTTATGGTTGTTGGTGTAATGCTGACGCATTAATAGCTCTCATAATAGCGTAATAATATCAATATTGCCTACAGCTGTGATTGTCTAATGAGAGCGTTTATGTTAATTGCGGTTTATAGTGACTGGACCAATGCTGCCGTAATGTAGGCTATACTGTGTCCCAATAAACTGCAGATTGCACAACTGCTTTGCAGTAATCAATACATTATTAGCAACTGTATCGTTTTCATAATATTATTAGTATGTAATTATTCTTGAACTAACAGCAACTATAAATAGTATGATTATAACAGCAACTATAATGTGTGTGATGACTGCGACGAATTGTATATCGGCCAGACCGGACGACGCTTTGAAGAGGTTCAAAGAACACCTGCCCATGTAGAATTTAGTGCACAGTAAATCGACATACGCGAAACAACTAATTGATTGTGATCATAGTTACGCTGACTTCTCCTTAATTTTAAGCTCATACATTATTGTAAAAAAGCCGGATATATGGAAGCATTGGAAGAATACGAGATATACAAAGCGGCTAGATTACAGAAAGAGTGCCTTTTGAACGATATGGTCTCGTTCAAATCTAATGCGCTCTTTGAGGAGTATTACCGGCATATCTTGGCATTTAACTTTATACACTTTTATGTTCTCGACGATGCGCATTGTGTTCTCCCGCGATACTCGTAAATAAATAAATAAATATAAAAAATAATAAATAAAAATAAATATAAATAGATATGATAAATTCAGTCTTTATGTGCGTGTTAATTGTTTTCTACTGACGAGCTCACCTTGAGTGATTTTTACCTGAAGATGGGACTGTGAGCCCGAAACGCGTCGTACCTAACGACTGAAGTTCCAACAAGGACAATATAATCCGGTATCTACCCATTATCTCAATTAATTAATGCAACTTGGATACTACACACAGTGAATATAATTAGTACTCTGTATTTTCCCGGTAAGCAGTAGTTACACAACAACTAAAACACATTACTTGAACAAGAAAAGCGAGGTCTCAGCTCATCAGCATCATTATCATTATCATCACAACACGGCATAAGCAAGTTGTCGCCTGTTCCCCCCTCAAAGATCCTCCAGCCATCTCTTCCTGAATCTACCCACACACCTATATCCTATACGTTTGTATTTTCAGACTTGTTTGGCCAGTCTGAAATCTGACATTGTTTCCATGTGTTCTTTCCACCGTTGTTTGTCTTCTTCTTCTTCTTCTTCTTCTTCTTCTTCTTCTTCTTCTTCTTCTTCTTCTTCTTCTTCTTCTTTTTCTTTTTCTTTTTCTTTTTCTTTTTCTTTTTCTTCTTCTCCTTCTTCTTCTTCTTCTGCACCTCACGGAGTAGGCACTTTGCCTGTTCTGTCTTCACAGAATCTTCATCTCCTCTCCATTTCCCTCTCGGTCTTCCTACACCACTTTTACCAAAGGGTCTATATCGAAACGCAACCTTAGGTAATCGTGTCATCCATACTCCATTCTGTCCGGATGCTGTAACCATGCCGTTGTTTGACTTGTTCGTTTCTTTTGTATCTCGTTCTTTTGATTTGTTCTGGATGCGCTAAAAACTGCCGTGCGCGCGCGAACAAACTAAACGTGTGTGTGTGGGGGGACAGTGGCGAGGGGGGTAAGTAAGTACAGTTTTTATGATAGTAGAGTCAGTTTAGGTAGTTCAAATTTTTATTTTAGAATTTAATAATTCAGCAAATTAGTTTACAATTTTGTATTGCATTCATTCAGTTAGATGAAGTTATGTGTATATTTGTTGATTTAGACTAATGACGATGGTAAGCGCTTCCGAAACGTATGTACCAATTTCTCGATTAAAAAGTGGTATAGACAACTTAACATGCTTCATATTTCAATACAGCATGCGTAATTAACAATTCAATTAACAGTGACAGCAACAGGCGGAGGAAATTAAAACGGACCCCCCCCCCCACTCTGAAAGTAAACAAGGTCAAACCAAAAGCAGAGAGGGATCAAACAAAAAGTGTAGTTACGTAGTCTCAAACGGAATGACAAAAACACAGCATCAATTTCTAATAAACCAAGTACGGTATGCTTTAAATTCGGCCGCGGTTTTGGTTCACCTCTCAGACGGGTCTTAGATATATATTCAATTCACTGCTGATTTATTATTAAAGATATTTGCAAAAGACAGAGAAAAACGCCACACACACAATCGCTCTCGGTTCCTTTCTCTCTCCCACCCTCTCTGTCTCTCTTTCTCCCCCCTCGCCGTCTCGCTCTCTCTCTTTCTCTCTATCTCTCTTTCTCTCTCTTTTTCTCTCTGTTCCTCTCCTCCTCTCTCTCTTTCTCACTCCCTCTGTTTCTCTCTTAACCTTTTTAAGTTAAGTCTTATTTAATTTTGATTTAGTGACGTCGCATATTGTGTAATTGTAGACGGGACCAAGCTTGCAGAATTTATTTCTTTATCAGTGAATATTTCATAAAGGTTAAGACAAGCATTGATTAACGATTGATGGCATCATATAGCCTACAGGACACTAAAACGACCGCGATTCACAAATACAAACAAACGGGAAACCAGATACAGATAAAAAGTATATAAGGAGCCATGTAAAAAGCGAATTACAAAACAACTCAATGTCTAATAACAACATGTGCTTAGATTTGCCTTTGATTTTCACTTCATTGTTTTAACATCACACATGTAACCAGCAGTACGTACAAGGCTACACAAGACATACGTATATTACTAAACCTGTTCTGTAAAAGGAAGACACTGTTACGTCATTACACAACATTCTATGTGCTTCTCGGTTATTCCAGTGGAGCGTTGTCGTAGTGTGTGTGCGTACGTATTGCTGCTACTTTGAGGTGAAGGACAATTACGTGACACTTGTCACGCGTCTATAGCCGAGACTATTCCAGACCATACCGGTCCGCGCGCACTGTGTTCAAGGCCGCAATCAATTACGCTCTAGTGTTTTCTAGTAGACTCGTATTATGGATTATTTTGGCATCTCAGCGGGGTATGAATACAAGACTTCAACGACGCTTTGTTTCAGTTTAAGTGGCGATTTATTCCAGTGCGGTTCGAACTATTGTGGCGAAATGTTATGCGTTTTATAATTGTGCGGGACTCTGTTAGTTGACATTATTATTGCGTGTGAACAATTTTTATTTCATTCGTTGTAAGAGACCAAAAACTGTTTAATTGTGATAATTAAAGCTGGCGATTAGTGACTTAATTGGTGTCTTGTATTTTGTTTTACACTGTACCATAACGACGATCAGTTAGACCGTCGTAACAATACGAACATACTCTTTCCTCTCTCTCACACACTCACTCACTCACTCACTTACTCTGTATCAATCTATCTACTATCTTTCTCTATGTTTCCTTCCTTCCGTCGTCACTTCCGCTTCATGCCGTTTTGACTTTTCGACGTCACTAATAGATTTTCTAATGAATTTTTACAAACAGCCATTAGAGTGAAAATCTTTAAATATGTTGTTAATTTCAAGGCTAATGGCTCGCAATGTCTTCCCTTCGGCAGACAGCCTCTTAATCACCGCATACTTTCTTCCACCCTTTAATCTCACCCGTATAAATATGTGGGAGCCTTCCCTTTCTACTGCGCCTCTCAAACATTTCCTGGATCAGAGTGGTGAACCAACTGGAATGGCGCTGCAGGTGACCAATCATATTGCTTGTTCTTTACGCAGTGGTTCCTCTAATCAGCATCCTTCGTTCATCCGCTCTTTCCGAAACCTCATCATTAGGCACTCGTTCCCCTAATCATGTGTAAGCCTTCCTCTACCACTGCGCCCCTTAATGGTTCCCTCGATCAGAGTGGTGAATCAGTCTCAATGGCATATCAGCTGATGACCATCAACACTGCTTCTTCTTTCCGCAATGGTTTCCTTCGTCCAGTGTCTTTAAAAGAAAGACATATTGTTACGACGGTCTCCTTGGTGCAGTGGAAAACAAAATACAAGACAACAATGAAATCACTAAAAACCAGCTTTAATTATCACAATTAACAGTTTCTAATCAACAAGTTATTCAACAAGATTATACTCGTACAATAATTCAAGTTGATCTGTACACACAAATAATAATGTCAACTGTAAAGTATTCCGCACTATAATCACTTTTTACTAATACACCACTAAAGACGCACTGTGCAAATCGCCCGACATAAAACTCAACTGAATAACCGCCGACGTAAGACTGACTCTAAGCGGCAGCTGTCGTTGTTTAAATAGATAGCACAAGTGTTCCAGAATAATCCATATTACGCGTCAACACTACACTAGAACGTAATTTATTGCGGCCACAGTGCGCCGACCGGTATGATCTGGAATAGCCTCGTTGACGCACGTTAAGTGTCACGTATGCACACAAACATCACAGCTGGTTCTGCTGGGATAGCCGAGAAACATGTAGAACGTTCTCTAATGGCGTAGAAATATCATTACGCCGTTCAATTATACGCCAATATTATTTTAATGTCAGTCTAATAATGAGTTTAAAGCGTTCTACATTAAACTAACAATGAGTTTCAGCTTCATCAGATTTGCAACAATACAATATAAAAATCTCCAGTACAAAAACAAAGGTAATGGCATTTCGAGGCAAGGGACCAATAAGAACAAAAGTAATGATTAGTGATCGAAGTCTAGAACAGGTGAGCCATTTTAATTATTTGGGAAACGATATTGGCTATGATAGGAACTATGACATTGATGTTAAGTTAGGTACGTTTTAGACGATCTGTGGGACAATCAACCGTATTTTTAGAAACAAGGAACATCGAAATACAAAATTAAAAATTGTACAAAGTTATAGCAGTCCGTGTACTATCTTATGGATATGAATTATGGGCAACAAACAAGAAACAAAACAGTGAAATACAAGTCAATGAAATGGCGTTCTTAAGATGAGTTAAAAGATGTTCTAAACTCGACCGTATAAAGAATGAGGCCCTAAGAGAAGAGTTACAAGTTTTTAACTAGAATGAAAAATTAAAATATTACAAACAACTTTGAAAAAAAAACCACTGAGAAAGAATGTCGGATTTCAGACTGGCCAAACAAGTCTGGAAGTATAAACCTATACAGGACACAGGTGTGCCGGTAGACCCAGGAAGAGATGGCTGGAAGATCTTTGAAGGCGGAATAGGCAGCATGTTGCCTATTCCGTGTTGTGAAAATGATGATGAAGGGTTTTAGATAACGTATAATCTCAGTACTGCCTGTCAGTTTCAAAACAAAGGTTAAAAGTTAAACGGAAAACATTGCTTCCAATAGAGACAGTTTTTGTTGCTAACCGGTAACTAGCAAATTCCCCGTAACACTAAATTAGCAGTAGACAACGGTCACTTTCAGAACATTTCTTTCAGAGATTTATATAAAGTTAGGAGAATTGCCCATGTCAGAGATTTAATCAGTGAAGGCGTCCGTTCAAATGCCCTACGACCTTTTCCCCATTTGTGTCTTTTCATTTGACGCTGTAGAAAAAAAAAATATATTTCAGTCCTTACAGAGCGGCAAAGCAATTTTATTTGGAACAGTTACTTTATCCTGTGGGTGGGAATCAGTTCCATTGTTCTCGTACAATTTCATTCACTTCTTCTTCTTCAGTCTGACGCGGACTATGTTTCACACTACTCTGCACTAGTAGCAAAGTATGTGACCACGAACACATTACCTCATATATCCATTTCATTTACTATTTTTTTTTAGATGTTCCCAGTCTTTCTTCATTTTTCACGGTTGAGTTTATTGTTTACTTTGATAACTTGCGCGTTGCCATTAGTGAAACTAAGAAAAAACTTGACGGCTGAAGGGACTGAGAGTGTTACAGAATGCTTTATAGTCACAGTGTATCAACCATTGTTGACGGGCAGTATCACAGTGTAGGGTAACTGCAAAGAAATTTTAAGATTAAAAATATAAATAGAGACGGCCGTATTAAAATATCGGTATGGATAACCGTACATGACTTCCATGTTCTAAGGTTTATATTTAAAATCATTTTCAAAATGAAATATTTCCACAGAAACTACTTCTTTCATCAGCCTTAACCACAGTCCTGTGGACACTAACGTATACCACCTCACGTTAGAGCACTCGATTTTCACTGATGATGGCAATCCATGGCACTGCCGAAACGTCTTGTTTTGCAGAAAACATTGGACCACGTCCAAACAGCCCGGGAAGGAATTTTAACAACACACTACTTCTTTGTTGCCGTTAACGTAGTACATATAAAAAATTATCCCCTCCCCCTTCAACATTTTTTCATTTATAGAAAATTACCCCTCCCCTTCAAACTACCCTATTTCATCTACTGTTCTACAGTGGATTATTATGGCCTTCTTTCCAGGATATTTTATTTATCAAAATTAAGTACTTAACTCTTCTTAAAACATAAAACGTAGCCGGTAAACTACCCCTTCCCCTTAACCAATCTTCACAAAAATCAATAATCCTTGAGTCCTCTACAACTCAAGTATATATGCAAAAAAATATTTGATTCTGTTTGAATTTTCGGCAGTTATCGTTTGCTGTATAAAAAAATTCTACACCCAGATGGAGACACACAGACACTTTTCGGAAAATAACTTTTCTTCATGTTGAGGGTAGTACAATCTGAATCAGCTCTTATCTCGAACACAATTTTTTTCGCAATCACCATACTTCCATTTTCTTACGGAACATGGAAGCAAAAATTGATATTTATGCTCTGAAGAAGGTACAACAAAAAGAAACAAAAGATGAACTTCTAGGGATTAACTTCAAATAAGATTTTGAGAATGGTAGTGGAAATGATCAAGTTAGAGGTTTTAGTGATTTTATAGCAACAGTAGGAAGTAGAGCAGCTTCAAATATAATATATAAATTTGAAGAGCACTTGACTGAAGACTCGTTGGGAACTTGGTGAAACATATCACTACGTAGTTTTTAAAAACCACACACAAACACTTGGTAGTTTAACAATTTATTCTTAACTTCTGACAATTGTTTCAGCTTATAATGCTATTGGGGATTAAGGATAAATTATTGTGACACTACCAAGTGTGTGTGTGTGTGTGTGTGTGTGTGTGTGTGTGTGTGTGTGTGTGTGTGTGTGTGTGTGTGTGTGTGTGTGTGTGTGTGTGTGTGTGTGTGTGTGTGTGTGTGTGTGTGTGTGTGTGTGTGTGTGTGTGTGTGTGTGTGTGTGTGTGTGTGTGTGTGTGTGTGTGTGTGTGTGTGTGTGTGTGTGTGTGTGTGTGTGTGTGTGTGTGTGTGTGTGTGTGTGTGTTAAGCTTTGTTGAAGACCAGTGCCTTAACAATACTAGACAGGAACTGAGACACTTACAGGTATGTAATAATCCAGATATATCGCCTGGAATGGACGCAACATCAGGATAGAATGAAGGGTAGAGGTCTACCTAAAGCAACGTTTAGGTTTAGGTATAGACACTTTGGAACAAGGGATGTAAGAAGACCAAGAGCAAGACGGCGAGATACACTGTGAAGACGGAACCGGCAATGCGCCTACTCCGTGAAATGAAGAAGCAGAAGAAGACATTTTCCAAAACACGCGTGCAAACGTTAACACATTGGAAAAATAAGTGTCGGTCAAAAGACGCCAGGCAGGAATCTTGCCCACGACCAGGTGAAGCAAAATGATTATCTAAACGAGGTGCCAAACCCGCGTCCACATGATATGGCTGCTTGATTACCTTAGTCTTTTCTATATTAACATTAATCTTATCTTTAAAATTATTATTAAACACTGTTCAAGCAGTGCATTGTAAAAACCATTTTCTACTGTACTTCACAACAATGTAACAAACGTTCGTAACAAACTCTGTGACCACAGCAGTCTACGATTTGTGGGTCAAACTACTGTTGACCGTCAGCTGATAGTGACGTCAGCGCTAGCCATTTGTCAGAAAAATGTTTACTTTGTAGAGTGCGCCAGTTACATGCATATGTTCAGGTAGTGGTCATCCGCAAACTGTGCTGATAAACGAAGCCATGGACGTATCACAAAGCAGTGCAGCCAACCGACACACACAAACGGTACAGAAAAATTATGCTTTGAGTTTAGCAGTGATAAGCTGACACAAAATTTGCAGTGTCTCATAATTTTGTTTACCGTGTGCTGCAAAACTGTTGTAACCTATCGAGTGGCTGCTAGGCTACAACTGTTAGTTGTTATGGATTAGGAGGTGAATTTAAATCGTTGATATGAAGCGTTCTCCTCTGAAGACAATTTATTGATGATTTGCAAATACAAAACTTTTACAATTTTCTTTAGAATAATTCTTGAAATTAACTTAATTCAAATAATTCAATTACTTTTACTCAACTCTAAGTATCTTTAGTTTCTAGTACTTAGTCTTAACAAAATAATGTAACTACTCTAGTTACTCTTTAAAAATTGACAAAAACAAAACGTTTGACTGACTATCACTGGCTAGAGAGGCTCTCTAAGAACACTCACAATCATATCTAACTTCTCCAGCATTTCCTTGGCTTTTTATACAAAATTCATGGGTGTAACCCTTATTTACAGTAGTGGGACTGTTCCCTTATCTTATTTCTAAAACCTTAACTATGATTGGCTAATACTAGTTGAAGTGAGGGTAGTTTCTTAATAATTTCGATAAGACTTCTTACTATTCGTCAAAGATATTCGTATCATGTAACCCAACGTCACGATTTGATGGGGTTTTAGTACTTTAGATTACAGTTCTTACGGATTACAACTTGTGACCCATTACTTAACTTATCCGAAAAGGATATCAACTTTGTGGCCACATTTATGTGTTCTGTCTGGACCTTGTCACCATTAATTCTTATTTTATGTGTCTCGTCAGACTTTCTATGTTTTTCATAAATCTGTCTTTTGCTATTCCTAACAGATTGGCTTTTGATCTCTCTACAGCTGCTTATCCAGATAAGAGCTTAAGAAACCTTTGGTAGCACATAAACTACAGTTTACGATTATTGCTTCCTTGACAGTCACGCTTATTGAGAAAGAGGATGCTTTACCAACCCTGCGAAAGTTCCTAAAACTATTTTTATGTTCAAAACATCTGCTTGTCTAAATTACAGTCTGACGCCTGTGTCTATTGCCAAATGACAAAAATACAACTAAACTTTCTACACTCTACTTCTAAGTAACAATTATGATATAATTATATTAATTACATTTGACAATTACAACAAAACCCGCTTACTATTTTAATCGAAAAACATTTATTATTAGGTAAATTTCGCTATTAAATGATTTTTCCATCATCAGTGAAATTGCGTAAATACCGACTACCCTACTATTTTTTGTTTAGTAAAGTAACAACTGTTGTGCAGTCATATTATCAACACTAAAAATTGCTAAAAATTGTATTTGTGTTAAAATATTGTTACGACGGTCTACTCGATCGTCGTAGGTACAGTGGAAAACAACAAAATACAAGACACCAATTAAGTCACTATCACCATCTTTAATTTTTACATTTAACAGTTCGTAATTAACAACACAGCATTTTATAACAAATCAAATTAAAAAAATAGTCCACACGCAAATAAATGTCAACTAATATTAAAACATAATTGTATTACAATATACCGTCCGATTATAAAACACAACACTTAACTAATAACCACTTGAACGCGCACAGTAAATACGCCCGACAATAACTCTCGAAACGCACTGTAAATATATCGCCACTATACTGAAAACGTAAGACGTGAGTGTGTCTTTGAGGAATCCAAACAAGTTGACTTTCTTTTGTTAAGTTTCCGTGAAATCTTATTTTCACAATGTTGTTGTCACTCGATTTTTGCTTCCATCACAAAGGTACTGACAAAAAAGAAAACTGAAAAATAAGACAGCCTATGTCGGCAATCTTGCGCGTTGCTGCTTAACAATCCGCACTGTAAATATATCGCCACTATACTGAAAACGTAAGGCCGCTGCCGCCATGTATTTATACCTGCGCTCACAGACCAGAACGTTCTTAATTGCGTCTTAGCGCCCGTGTGAACTACGTAATTAGCTGCGGCCTTGACACAGTCCGCGCGGCTGGCGGTTTCGAGAAGACTCTCGCGGATGCGTAGACAGTCACGTATGCCACACACATTAGAGCGAGATTCTTCTGGCACATTCGACAAACACGTAGATTGTTCTGTGACGTCGTAACAATACCTTTCAGTCTGACAACTAGCTAGATTTTTACGACTTTCCCAATTTATACAATAATTTCATTTTTTGCACTCTTTGTTCAGAAAATGCTAAAATTTCTAAAACTGTACACTAAATTAAGGTTTTGGCTAAAATTCTCTTTCACTTGATAGCCCAAATGGAATTTTTTTTATTTTATCAGAATTTTGTCCCCCTTTTTGGACCCTGGCGTCTCAGATGTTTGAAATTTCTAAAACTTAACACTACATCCTGATTTTACTTAAAATCCATTAACCTTGATACGCCTATGAATTTGTTCTAATTTGGTAAAAATCTTCACGGACTTTGTAGCTACCAGCACCCTTTAAATTTTCAAATTTTCAAAAGTGCGGCTATATTCATATTTTTTGTTGAATTTTCCTCTCACTTGATACCATATATGGACTTTGCAACTTTCCTTTAACTTGATACCATATATGGACTTTGCAACTTTTCACAGTTTTGACCCTGTCACATTGGTGCGTCAGGGCTCTATACTTTTTAGAGAATCAATCTCAAAAACAATACGGTTCTCTAGGGTAAACGTATGGACACAGATGTCAAGTTTTATGGAAAGTGTTGATACGTTCGAAAGTCATCGTAAGACATACAACAAATAGAGGGACAGATAGACAGACGGATAAATGCAGAACAATCGACTAAAACTAAGAAATCCCATCGAACGTTCTATTTATTTTAGGCTTGAATTTTAAAAATAAAATGAAGATTCAAAAAGTTAATTGAGCTTCTTCTGATAGTTCCTATCTGTTTTGGATGTTGCATATCATACAGACTACGGTACTTTAACTTTCTGTACTGCTGCACGGAATACGTCAGTTGTATTCATGCCAAACCAGGTCTTTAAATTTCTCAGCCATGAGATTCTCGGTCGCCCAACTCCTCTCTTTCCAAGTACTTTTCCTTGTAGTATGAACTGCAATAAGTAAAATCTCTGTTCATTTCTCATGAGATGTCCCAGATATTGAAGCTTTCTTATCTTCACTGCGTCAATAACTCCCCTGTCTTTCATCATCTTTCTAAGAACTTCCACATTAGTTATATGTACTGTCCATGAAATGCTCAGTATTCTACAGTAAAGCCACATTTCAAAAGATTCCAATTTCTTAGTTGTGGCTTCAGTCAAAGTCCAAGGTTCTACACCGTAGAAGAGGACCGAGAATACGTATCAGCGTAAAAGTCTCATCTTTGTGTTTATTGTTAAATCGTGACTTTTGAATAAACTGGTCATTCTAGTGTACACTGCTCTTGCCTTTACAATTCTGCTCTTTATTTCTTGAGAGTGGCCCCATTGTTCATTGGTTATAGTAACAACATATGTAAATTTGCTTACACGTTCAACTGGCCTTTGGTTTATATTAATGGTGCAGTTTGTGAACTTGTTTAATTGAGCTGATTGCCAAAAATAATCTATCAAGACTAACAAAAAACCAACTGAGTATTTGGAGTGATACTCGTGGTAACCAGTCGAAACATCGAGTGGACAATGAATGACTCTCTTACGCACTTAAAATTTCTCAATGATATGGCAAACATTTAGAAAGACAAGGAAAACATTTTTATTCAGATTTTCTAGGATAGTTGCTGTATTTATGCATTTCATTTATAATGTGAAAAATTGTAAGACAACGGAAATTAAGTAATTGGAAGTAGTAAAAAATAAAAACCATTAAAGTTTTCCACTCATCGAAAAACCCTTATCACAATTGATTGTGTGCCAAGAGAGGACCTTACACCCAAAACATAGTTTTCTCGGTTTTTTGTTCATTATCATAGGTTGGAATGTTCTGAACAAAATAATACAGAACATGCCTATGTAAAAAAATAAAAAAATTATGCCCACGTCACTAAAAAAATAATAAAATGGCTATGCACAGAAAATCTGCGTTAACTGCGTCAACACGAGAGCTAGTGATGCGGACGTAATCACGCCAAAGTGACCAAAGTATCTTATACACACAAACACTCCCTTTATGAAACAGTTTTAAATTAAATAAAACCAATTTCTTAAGATCTCACTAATGAAACCATTTTGAGCAAAAGTTGTTTTGGGAAAAACACAGAATCCATAATGTTACGACTGTCTACTGATCGTCGTATGGTACAGTGGAAACAAAATACAAGACACCGATAAAGTCACTAAGAACCAACTTTAATTTTCAAAATTAACAGTTTATAATCAACACGTTATTCAACAAGGTTGTACTCGTACAGTAATTCAAGTTAATTTTTCCACACCAACAATAATATCAACTAATAGAGTCGCGCACAATAATCACTTTTCACAAATAACCCACTTGGACACACAGAGTAATCGCCCGCAGTAAACTCCAACCTCACTCGAATAAATCGCCGCTTAAACTGAAACTAATCGTCTCTGAATACTTATATTAATACCCCGCTGAGATTCCAGAATAATCCATAATACGAGTCAATACTACACTAGAGCGTAATTGCTTGCGGCCTTGAACACAGTGGGCGCGGCCGGCGAAATCTGGAACAGTCTCGTTAACGCATGTTGAGAATCACGTACGCACACAACATTAGGCCTACAGCTGGTTCTGCTGGAATAGCCGAGAAACATGTAGAATGTTTTCTAATGTCGTAACAATATGAATCGTTCATCGCGGTGATTTGAAAAAGACTGGAAAAATCTATTTTTGTCGCCATCACAACACAACACTAAAAGCAGAGCTGTACGATGCAGTTACATCATTTAATAAAGGTGCAGAGGGAAAACTGGATGTACTTTGTGTTGTTGTGAAATAGTAAAGTGCGATTATTGCAAATCGACAGAATGCGGCTGCGAAAAGCCCAAAAAATTCATTGTAGATGGAAAAATACAAGTAAACAGCGAGACAAAAAAAGGAAGAAAGAATAACAATAAAAACACAAAGATTATGGATCTGGCCAGTTTCAAGTGTAAGCTGCCCACTATTTTATCAGGAATGCATTAAAATTATATTCTTCAAGTTAAACGAGAGTCACAGATATACGGTAGGAACTAGATATTATGAGTATGCTCGACAGGATCGCCCAGTATCGGCTGAATTGGTGGGAACATTTTTGCCGAATGGATGACTGCCTGCCGCATCCCCAAACAATTGTGGAACTATAAGCCAAGGGGACGGAGAGGTGTGGGACGTCCGAGGAAGCGCCGGAGTGTTAAGCTCTAATCTTTGACTGTTTGAGACCGGAACAAACCATCTTTAGTTTAATTCTTGAAGAAAATGATGATGATGATGATAAAGTTAAACGAGTTTCCTGAAATTGTGTTTTTATTTCACATATATACCTTTCTATCAAGAACAATAAAAGATAAAGCATTGAAACTTCTGCTGTAGGTAAATTTCATAAAAAAACGTCGTGGAATTATGATGAAATGCACTCTGTAAAGAAATTGAAAATTTTAAATCTTTTAAGAAAAGCCTACTTTTTGGGCACTATTTTAAAAAATCAAAACTTTGTTTTTAAATGACTCGAAGCTATAATTCTGCTTATGTAGGCACAAAGAGGTCCTACAAGTAAACTGTACAAATTTCAGCTCCCTATCGTTTATAGTTTCTGAGAAAAAAGTACACAAAAATACTAAAACTAACATGGGCGAGATAGAATGTAAGGTCCCCCATCCGATTGATTTAAAAGTAAAGCTACCACTCTCTCTCTCTCTCTCTCTCTCTCTCTCTCTCTCTCTCTCTCTCTCTCTCTCTCTCTCTCTCTCTCTCTCACAACAAACATACACACACACACACACACACACAAACACACACATAGGCCTGTGTAGTTGTATTCGCCCACGTGAGTGTGTCTTTGAGGAATCCAAACAAGTTGACTTTCTTTTGTTAAGTTTCCGTGAAATCTTATTTTCACAATGTTGTTGTCACTCGATTTTTGCTTCCATCACAAAGGTACTGACAAAAAAGGAAACTGAAAAACAAGACAGGCTATGTCAACAAAGTTGCGCGTTGTGTGTGTGTGTGTGTGTGTGTGTGTGTGTGTGTGTGTGTGTGTGTGTGTGTGTGTGTGTGTGTGTGTGTGTGTGTGTGTGTGTGTGTGTGTGTGTGTGTGTGTGTGTGTGTGGACGCGCGCGCGTGTTGCTGCTTAACAATCCGCTTTTCTTTAACAATGTTTAATGGCCTAAGACGTATGTAGTTTTTCACTGCAGTTTTGCTGAATTATAAACTTACTTTTCAAACTGCTGTTTGTCGTTTACAAACTGGAGTAATCACATACACTTGTCCAGATGTCATACCGACACAGATATTCCTGGATTATTATTAAGTTAGTTAAATTTCAATATTAGAAAGTTTCTTATATTATCAGAAAAATTATGAAAACGCAACTACTCTATTATTTTATTAGTAACATAACAATTTAAAGCAAACAATTATAAGATAAATAATAAAATTTCCGAACTTCTGTATTAGATTTTTAGTTAAATTTTTAACCACAATACCTCAATGATAAATAATTTAGTCATATATTTTCAGTTTATGTATTTTTCTATAGATATCTATAGGTCTACCTCTAACATTATTCACAGTAAGGCCTAACTGATAACAAAATATGAGGTTTTTGAGACTTAGTTCACAAATCGTTTTGAAAGCGATTCAAAACGAGTGTTGAGACATGCTAATTCTGTCAAATTACTACAAATTGAAAGTACAGACTACAGATACATGGTGGCTACCTGGAAGACACTCTGAGCTGTCTTTGCATCTTCTACTGATAGTTCATATCCGTTTCGGATGTTGGATATCAAACCCACTGTTTTAACTTTCTGCACTGCTGCACGGAATAAGTTAGTTGTATTTATGCCAAACCAGGTCCTTAAATTTCTCAGCCATGAGATTCTCGGTCCCACAACTCCTCTCTTTCCAATTACTTTTCCCTGTAGTATGGACTGCAATAAGTAAAATCTCTGTTCATTTCTCATGAGATGTCCCAGATACTGAAGCTTTCTCATCTTCACTGTGTTAATAACTTCCTTTTCTTTCTTCATCTTTCTAAGAACTTCAACATTAGTTATATGTGCTATCCATGAAATGCTCAGTATTCTACGGTAAAGCCGCATTTCGAAAGTTTCCAAAATGTTTGCTATTAGGCAAGTTACCTAATAGCTAAATATACCTTGATAATATTGAGAAGAGTGGCCCGATAATTAATACACAGCGTGGCCATGTTAATGTGATACACAGGTGGCCTGACTTTGACCAGAAAAGCAGAAGATGAATTGCAAAGCGTCTTCTATCAATTACAATAAATATGCTACGACAATCACGGAGCGTCCTTACGCCCGTTTCTCGGCTAGTCGGGCAGGTGCAGCGTCTCGGTCAAGGACGTTGGAAGTAACTTCCAGACTGAGAGCATTTTTAACTACGCATATTATGCTGCCATAAGGGTGTAAAAATAGTCTGTAGCCTCTGCGGGACCTATATAAGCAACAGCGGCCGGTTTAGTGAGTCAGTTACAGTGGGCGATTTCTTTAGTGCCTAATAGGTGATTAGTGGTATAAAGTGGCTACTATGTTATAATTAGTGCGGAACTCTTAATTGTTGACATTATTATTGCATGTGGACAAATTTAATTTGAATTATTGTATGATAGTACATTGTTGTTTACAAATTGTTATTTATGATTAATTACAGTTGGTAATTAGTGACTTCATTAGTGTCTGTATTTTGTTTCCACTGGACCATTCGCCGATCCGTGAGACCGTTGTAACTATTGCGACAGTACAAATAAGTGATGTACTGAGCATGAAATATAAAAATTTTAATTTACTTAATAAACTGTAAATAATTAATAATATATTAGAAATAAGCATGTTATGGATTGCAAGCTTGACTCAGACAAAAATATGAACAGGTGTTTCGACCTGAATCAACGTGCACACACACAAATGTAACTGAAAGTGTGTACACCAGTATTTTGCTAGTGTGTGTGAACACAGGTCTCTGCTGGCAAGTTTGCCACCCCAGTACGAATAATTGCACAATGACTGTTTTTCCGTAATTATTCATAAACTAGAATTAAGAATTAAAATCCAAAAGCACCATAAAATGTAAATAAATTTAATAAATACTGTGTGCGAAAACCACACGAAAGTGACACGCCGTACAAGTGCAATAGTGAAATAACTGTGTACAAATCAAAAGGGTTAAGTTGCAATGTCCAAAATTACAATGAACATGTGTTGTAAAATTAGTTATAAGATAAGTATAAAAAAATACTTACAGGACTCTGCAATTCGCAGAAATATAAAAAATAGTGAATTTGACAAAGAGTGGGGGAACTGACGCCAAAGACAGTTTCTAACATGTCGATTTTGTATCACTGAAGGGTGTCGACCAAGACATGGGTATAAACAGGACACGCAAGCTTCAGTGGTTTTCTTCTTTCTTGAATCATCCACGATGCAGCGAGAGCTTATGCCCGTCAGCACGGCATATTTATTAATATTTTTATAAACAGTTTAAATTGCCAGTTATGTACAAATACGTAACCAAGCTATAAGACAAACATTGTAATTAATAACAGCACTACTGAAGAAGTTCCATAGCGATACGACGCTGGACAAGAGAAGAAGTTCTATAGCGATACGACGCTGGACAAGAGAAGAAGTTCTATAGCGATACGACGCTGGACAAGAGAAGAAGTTCCATAGCGATACGACGCTGGACAAGAGGAGAGGACGAGAAAGTGAGAGACAGCCGACGCTGGACAAGAGGAGAAGAGAGACAGCCGACGCTGGACAAGAGGAGAAGAGAGACAGCCGACGCTGGAGGCGTGACGAAGATGAACACCGATGGAACAAAAATGATCGAGTATGATTGACGACAATAAAGTGATAGACAACTTATTCATATCTTAATCATACACAGTATACAAAGACAGTTAAAGACATTAATATTTTATTTAAAAATAACAGTAAGATTTCTTGTATAGTAGAGTTAAAAATCATAGATGTTTTAGAAATACTAGTAACGTAACAAGTATCAAATTAATATGATATAAAATGATTACAAAAAATATAAATAAAAACAATTAGTATTTGAGAAAACAGTACTGAGAAGTAATAACTATTAATCTTTTGAGTACGTACCATATATAGAAAAAAGATTTAAAAATTGATTTTGAAACATATTAATAGACTGAGTAGTCTAAAAATGATATTTTTCTTTTATATACTATTTAGTAGCATAGAATGTTTAGTTAGTAAGGATATATATATCTTAAGCCTTACGGCATTATAACAAATAATAACTAGTGTTTTTTAAATCTAAGTCAGTGCCATGTGCACATATTTTTTTATAGTATCAAATAAATTTTAATTACTGTTTCAAGTTCCGTAGAGTTCTTATTGCAGATACACCTGACCCCCTATTTAAATGTTATATGTTTAAAGAATTTGTCAATCTTGAACGTGAGACCGTTCACACCTATTTATGTATATGTAACGTTGTTTAAATTTGGTGCTCCAAGATCGAGGGACTCCACAAATTTAAATTAAATTAAATTTGCCACATTGTCACGTTATATATAAATTTGTCGCCCTAGACGTGAGGCATGAGATGCCTAAATTTACGTACAAAAATTTGTACACATACCATATAATATTATGCAACTTTTGCAAGGTTGTAATGTTGCACTATATCTATCAATTTAAAACAATAATTGAGACTGTCTAGGGACTAGAACGCGTAAGGACCAAGACTGTCGTCGACAACAGAACATTAGAGCAGACTCACCGTTTTAAGTGTTTTGGGTGCGATATTTCCTAAGACAATAGTAAAGGTGTGGATCGAAAGTCAAAAGTTTATAACAACATACGCGGTACAATCGCCCGGTATTTGAAAAATAAAACAGAAGCATAAGAGACAGTGCTGAAATTATATAAAACGCCATCAGCACCCACGCTAATGTACAGCAGTGAAATGTCGGTTACAACAAATGCACAAGAGAGAAGAATACAAGATGAAGAGATAAAGTTTCAAAGAACGGGTAAAAAATGTAACCGGACAGATATGATAAGAAACTAAATAATCAGAAAAGAACTTTAAATATTTTATTTGAATGAAAAATTAAAAAAAAAAACAGAATTAAACTGAAAGAGTATTTGAAAAGGCTGGAAGAAAGAGATTACTTATAAAAGGAATAATTTACAAACAAAAAGGAAGAAGATCCATAAATTGACCAAGAGAAAGATGGGAACCGTAACAAGCAACAGTATCTGAAACATGAAGTCCAGATGCTGATGGGGATGCTGATGATGAATGTATATCACAAAATGTATTGTAAATAAGATATAATTATTGAAATTAAGATCCGGGCTATTCGGCCTCGGTCTATTATACAACTCTTGTTCTGACATATATTGTTACCAGTCGTTTTGGTCTAACTCAGTGATCGCTTTTCCACAGTACTACGCTTACTGACGCACACCGTATCAGTTGTAGTAAAAACCGTTGATCACTGAAGATGGTATCTAAAGGTGAGGCCGAAACGTATGATAACAACATTTGTCAGAACAATAACTGTAGTAGAACACGGCCCTGTAGCCCGGATTTTAATTTCAATAATTATGACGTCAGCAGTGAACCCTTAGAAATAAGATATAATATTCGATAAATGTTGATACTCATCATTATGTGCG
The DNA here is from genome assembly GCA_034769895.1 of Magicicada septendecula. NCBI lineage: Eukaryota > Metazoa > Arthropoda > Insecta > Hemiptera > Cicadidae > Magicicada > Magicicada septendecula. Next base: position 8,935,258 of record CM068372.1, read on the forward strand.
GTGTTTCTGTACTGCCCGTCTACAGGTCCTGATGATGACAATCATACTGTTACGACGGTCTACTGATCGTCGTAGGTACAGTGGAAAACAAAATAAGTACAAGACATCGATTAAGTCACTAATCACCAGGTTTATTTTCACATTTAAACAGTTAATAATTAACAACAGTCTCTTACAACAAATCAAATATTAATTGTTCAACGCAATAAAATGTCAACTAATGTAAAACACATAATTGTATTACAATTATACGGCCGGATTATAAAACACAACATTTCACTAATAACCACTTGAACGCACACAATAATATCGCCCGATAATAACTCGAACCGCACGTAATATATCGCAACTATAACTGAAACTAAGGCCGCTGACGCCTTGTATACAACGCTCACAGACCAGAATATTCCAAAATGAGCGTTAGCGCCAATGTGTACGACGTAATTAATTGTGGGCTTGACACAGTCCGCGCGGCTGGCGGCTTCCAGAAAAGTCTCGCGAATGCGTCGAGAATCACCGTACGCCACACAGATTCCTCTGGATTCATCTGGAACATTCTATAAACACGTGGATTTTGCTGTGATATCGTAACAATACGTTTTGTCATGGTGTCGACACAAATGTTTCAAAACTGGATCCAGTTAATGGTCGAAACCCACTATTGGTCCTTGAAAACTTCCTATATTTACGGTTACCATCAACCCAAGAATGATGGGTAACTCGACTCATTACGTACATTAGCCAAAATTAATCTACAATTTCTCTTGTGCCTAAAACTGATTCAATTAAATAGTACTTAAAATAGTATGGCAAACCATTATACTTTTCGTAGCCCAAAACGGGTCTAATACAAACCGAGAAAGTTAATGGAAAGAACACGAGCCGAGACCGTTTGTAATAAATTAAAGGAAATACATAAACAGGCAATTACGTTAAATCCAGACCAACCGAACTTTCAATATTTCATTTTTATTGTGCTGGAGCCGCCCACTGATTTCAGTCGTGTGGCTTTAATGGTTGTACGATTCGACACCAGACGCGGGACGAGCTGCTGGCAAACGTATCCTTTATATTAGCAATGTTATATTACAACAACGTGTTTCAGCAGCCTGATGAATGCGTACACCTCGGCATACTGATCCATCTTAGCGTACTTCTTTTCCGGTCTTTTACGTAGCTGTTGCATATAATAGTCTCATGAATATTGAAGGCTACACACGTTGAAACCTTATGTACGCTGGAACCCTAACTCACTACAACTAATCACAGAAAAGGCAGCTTTTGCGCATGCGCCGTACAACAGATGGCACTGTATACGCAATGCGCAATCTGTTCTGCCGTACGGGGTAGCTGAGAGCGCCAAAATCAGAAAATGTTCAGCGAGATGAAACCGTCACAGCAAGACATATTGTTGTGTATTTTGTATATTAAAGATGGAATACATTTATTCTTTATGAATATACGAGGTCTGACTTAAAAATACGCAATCATTCTGAATATCCGGCGCCTATGCTTCAACGCCCACGTGACAAAAATCCTTGACAAGGGTCGCGGCGTCCGAGATAACCTTTTCCCCTGGAGCTGCCCATAAAAATCAACTATCTTTTGTTCCTCAGGTCTGTACTGACCTATGCGGCTCCCGCCTGGTGGTCACTTCTGTCAACCACCAACAGGTCCAGACTGGAAAGATCCCAGTCGAAATCCCTTCGTTGCTTGTCGGGATCTCCTTAGTTTGTCAGGAATGATGTAATTCGAGGAGGTCTTCGAGTCAGCCTTTGTCCTGTCGTCAGCTGTAACTTTGCTCCAGTCGATCTTCCTACGGACCATCAGCACCACGCAACCTCCTCCACCGATCCGGGTCAAACGCCCTCGGGCGATTCTTGATGACCCGCCATATGGACATCAATAGATACTTAAACTTTAACATCAGTCCCAGCCCCTGAGTTAACCTTCGAAGCTGTCCTTTCCTCCCTGCGTTCACACCTACCGCACTGCTCGCAACTGTTACTGGCACGGAGGCTCTCTATCTCTGCCTCAAGGCGTCTGTCAGCTGGGCTTGAAACAGGCGACACCTGTCTCCTGAATCACTTCCAGCCGGAGTACCACGCACCAAAGTATTCTTCTCCAGCCTTCTACCGAAAACGTGTTGGTGGTTGATGATTCCAGTTTTAGGCACCCGTCTACTGTATCAGCACCAAGTATCTCGACCCAGACGCTGCAATCATGCCCCGCTATTACTGGCACTGCACTGCAATGCAATGCAACGTCACGTCGTCATTTAGTCGCCAGAGGAGCAGAACAAAAGACCACTGAGTATGACTGTTTCAGCTGCAGTCGAAAAACGTTTTGATCTACAAAAAGGGCCCAACAGCCCAGAAAATAATCTTAATGATGATCACGGGAACCAGTTTGTAATTATACTCACTAACCTAGTTTGTAATTATGGTTTACTCGGTGACCAGACCGACGGTTACACTTCTGGGGACATTATGAGCACTGAAGAGATTAAACTGAGTAACATATCTGGCATATCTGGCAATATCTGGCATCAACAAAGTACACATATTGTGAATTTCAGTTTTATGTACAGTAATAAAACAAGCCATTATTTAATATTGTAATATCATTATGCAGGCCTACTACCAATTTATCAAATCCAAACTATACTATATATGGTAGACGTACTTATGGCCCACCCTACATTCTTATTACCAATTAAACGGTATTAGTTTATGGTTGTTGGTGTAATGCTGACGCATTAATAGCTCTCATAATAGCGTAATAATATCAATATTGCCTACAGCTGTGATTGTCTAATGAGAGCGTTTATGTTAATTGCGGTTTATAGTGACTGGACCAATGCTGCCGTAATGTAGGCTATACTGTGTCCCAATAAACTGCAGATTGCACAACTGCTTTGCAGTAATCAATACATTATTAGCAACTGTATCGTTTTCATAATATTATTAGTATGTAATTATTCTTGAACTAACAGCAACTATAAATAGTATGATTATAACAGCAACTATAATGTGTGTGATGACTGCGACGAATTGTATATCGGCCAGACCGGACGACGCTTTGAAGAGGTTCAAAGAACACCTGCCCATGTAGAATTTAGTGCACAGTAAATCGACATACGCGAAACAACTAATTGATTGTGATCATAGTTACGCTGACTTCTCCTTAATTTTAAGCTCATACATTATTGTAAAAAAGCCGGATATATGGAAGCATTGGAAGAATACGAGATATACAAAGCGGCTAGATTACAGAAAGAGTGCCTTTTGAACGATATGGTCTCGTTCAAATCTAATGCGCTCTTTGAGGAGTATTACCGGCATATCTTGGCATTTAACTTTATACACTTTTATGTTCTCGACGATGCGCATCGTGTTCTCCCGCGATACTCGTAAATAAATAAATAAATAAATAATAAATAAAAATAAATATAAATAGATATGATAAATTCAGTCTTTATGTGCGTGTTAATTGTTTTCTACTGACGAGCTCACCTTGAGTGATTTTTACCTGAAGATGGGACTGTGAGCCCGAAACGCGTCGTACCTAACGACTGAAGTTCCAACAAGGACAATATAATCCGGTATCTACCCATTATCTCAATTAATTAATGCAACTTGGATACTACACACAGTGAATATAATTAGTACTCTGTATTTTCCCGGTAAGCAGTAGTTACACAAACTAAAACACATTACTTGAACAAGAAAAGCGAGGTCTCAGCTCATCAGCATCATTATCATTATCATCACAACACGGCATAAGCAAGTTGTCGCCTGTTCCCCCCTCAAAGATCCTCCAGCCACCTCTTCCTGAATCTACCCACACACCTATATCCTATACGTTTGTATTTTCAGACTTGTTTGGCCAGTCTGAAATCTGACATTGTTTCCATGTGTTCTTTCCACCGTTGTTTGTCTTCTTCTTCTTCTTCTTCTTCTTCTTCTTCTTCTTCTTCTTCTTCTTCTTCTTCTTCTTCTTCTTCTTCTTCTTCTTCTTTTTCTTTTTCTTTTTCTTCTTCTTCTTCTGCACCTCACGGAGTAGGCACTTTGCCTGTTCTGTCTTCACAGAATCTTCATCTCCTCTCCATTTCCCTCTCGGTCTTCCTACACCACTTTTACCAAAGGGTCTATATCGAAACGCAACCTTAGTTAATCGTCTCATCCATACTCCATTCTGTCCGGATGCTGTAACCATGCCGTTGTTTGACTTGTTCGTTTCTTTTGTATCTCGTTCTTTTGATTTGTTCTGGATGCGCTAAAAACTGCCGTGCGCGCGCGAACAAACTAAACGTGTGTGTGTGGGGGGACAGTGGCGAGGGGGGTAAGTAAGTACAGTTTTTATGATAGTAGAGTCAGTTTAGGTAGTTCAAATTTTTATTTTAGAATTTAATAATTCAGCAAATTAGTTTACAATTTTGTATTGCATTCATTCAGTTAGATGAAGTTATGTGTATATTTGTTGATTTAGACTAATGACGATGGTAAGCGCTTCCGAAACGTATGTACCAATTTCTCGATTAAAAAGTGGTATAGACAACTTAACATGCTTCATATTTCAATACAGCATGCGTAATTAACAATTCAATTAACAGTGACAGCAACAGGCGGAGGAAATTAAAACGGACCCCCCCCCACTCTGAAAGTAAACAAGCTCAAACCAAAAGCAGAGAGGGATCAAACAAAAAGTGTAGTTACGTAGTCTCAAACGGAATGACAAAAACACAGCATCAATTTCTAATAAATAAAGTACGGTATGCTTTAAATTCGGCCGCGGTTTTGGTTCACCTCTCAGACGGGTCTTAGATATATATTCAATTCACTGCTGATTTATTATTAAAGATATTTGCAAAAGACAGAGAAAAACGCCACACACACAGTCGCTCTCGGTTCCTTTCTCTCTTCCTCCCTCTCTCTCTCTTTCTCCCCCCTCACCCTCTCTCTCTCTCTCTCTCTCTCTCTCGCCCTCTCTCTATCTCTCTCTCTATCTTTCTCTATCTCTATCTCTCTCTCTCTCTATCTCTCTCTCTCTCTCTCTCTCTCACTCACGCCCTCTGTTTCTCTCTTAACCTTTTTAAGTTAAGTTTTATTTAATTTTGATTTAATGATGTCCATATTGTGTAATATTGTAGACGGGACCAAGCTTGCAGAATTTATTTCTTTATCAGTGAATATTTCATAAAGGTTAAGACAAGCATTGATTAACGATTGATGGCATCATATAGCCTACAGGACATAGCCTAAACGACCGCGATTCACAAATACAAACAAACGGAAAACCAGGTACAGATAAAAAGTATATAAGGAGCCATGTAAAAAGCGAATTACAAAACAACTCAATGTCTAATAACAACATGTGCTTAGATTTGCCTTTGATTTTCACTTCATTGGTTTAACATCACACATGTAACCAGCAGTACGTACAAGGCTACACAAGACATACGTATATTACTAAACCTGTTCTGTAAAAGGAAGACACTGTTACGTCATCACAGAACATTCTACGTGCTTCTCGGTTATTCCAGTGGAGCGTTGTTGTAGAGTGTGTGTGCGTACGTATTGCTGCTACTTTGAGATGAAGCACAATTACGTGACACTGGTCACGCGTTCGCAACGAGACTATTCCAGACCATACCGGTCCGCGCGCGCACTGTGTTCAAGGCCGCAATCAATTACGCTCTAGTGTTTTATAGTAGACTCGTATTATGGATTACTTTAGTATCTCAGCGGGGTATAAATACAAGACTTCAACGACGCTTTGTTTCAGTTTAAGTGGCGATTTATTGCAGTGCGGTTCGAACTATTGTGGCGAAATGTTATGTGTTTTATAATTGTGCGGGACTCTGTTAGTTGACATTATTATTGCGTGCGAACAATTTTTATTTAATTTGTTTTAAGAGACTGTCTTGTTGATTACAAACTGTTTAATTGTGACAATTAAAGCTGGTGATTAGTGACTTCATTGGTGTCTTGTATTTTGTTTTACACTGTACCATACGGCGATCAGTCAGACCGTCGTAACAATACGAACATACTCTTTCCTCACTCACTCTCTCTCTCTCTCTCTCTCTCTCTCTCTCTCTCTCTCTCTCTCTCTCTCTCTCTCTCTCTCTCTCTCTCTCTCACACACACACACACACACACACACACACACACACACTCACTTACTCTGTATCGATCTATCTACTATCTTTCTCTATGTTTCCTTCCTTCCGTCGTCACTTCCGCTTCATGCCGTTCTGACTTTTCGAAGTCGCTAATAGATTGTCTAATGAATTTTTACAAATAGCCATTAGCGTGAAAATCTTTAAAAATATTGTTAATTTCCAGGCCAATGGCCCGAAATGTCTTCCCTTCCGCAGACAGCCTCTTAATCACCGCGTACTTTCTTCCACCCTTTAATCTCACCCGCATACATAAGTGGGAGCCTTCCCTTTCTACTACGCCTCTGAAACATTTCCTGGATCAGAGTGGTGAATCAATTTGAATGGCGCTGCAGGTGACCAATCGTATTGGTTCTTCTTTACGCAGTGGTTCATCTAATCAGCATCCTTCGTTCATCCGCTCTTTTCGAAACCTCATCATTAGGCACTCTTTCCCCTAGTCATGTGTAAGCCTTCCTCTACCACTGCGCCCCTTAATGGTTCCCTCGATCAGAGCGGTGAATCAGTCTCAATGGCATATCAGCTGATGACCATCAACACTGCTTCTTCTTTCCGCGATGGTTTCCTTCGTCCAGTGTCTTTAAAAGAAAGACATATTGTTACAACGGTCTCCTTGATTGTCGTACGGCGCAGCGGAAAACAAAATACAAGACAACAATGAAATCACTAAAAACCAGCTTTAATTATCACAATTAACAGTTTCTAATCAACAAGTTATTCAACAAGATTGTACTCGTACAATAATTCAAGTTGATCTGTCCACACAAATAATAATGTCAACTATAATGTATTCCGCACTATAATCACTTTTCACTAATACACCACTAGAGACGCACTGTGCAAATCGCCCGACATAAAACTCAACTGAGTAATCGCCGACGTAAGACTGACTCTAAGCGGCAGCTGTCGTTGTTTAAATAGATAGCACAAATGTTCCAGAATAATCCATATTACGCGTCAACACTACACTAGAACGTAATTTATTGCGGTCACAGTGCGCCGACCGGTATGATCTGGAATAGCCTCGTTGACGCACGTTAAGTGTTACTTACGCACACAACATCACAGCTGGTTCTGCTGGGATAGCCGAGAAACATGTAGAACGTTCTCTAATGGCGTAATAATATCATTACGCCGTTCAATTATACGCCAATATTATTTTAATGTCAGTCTAATAATGAGTTTAAAGCGTTCTACATTAAACTAACAATGAGTTTCACCTTCATCAGATTTGCAACAATACAATATAAAAATCTCCAGTACAAAAACAAAGGTAAAGGCATTTCGAGGCAAGGGACCAATAAGAACAAAAGTAATGATTAGTGATCGAAGTCTAGAACAGGTGAGCCATTTTAATTATTTGGGAAACGATATTGGCTACGATAGGAATTATGACATTGATGTTAAGTTAGGTACGTTTTAGACGATCTGTGGGACAATCAACCGTATTTTTAGAAACAAGGAACATCGAAATACAAAATTAAAAATTGTACAAAGTTATAGCAGTCCGTGTACTATCTTATGGATATGAATTATGGGCAACAAACAAGAAACAAAACAGTGAAATACAAGTCAATGAAATGGCGTTCTTAAGATGAGTTAAAAGATGTTCTAAACTCGACCGTATAAAGAATGAGGCCCTAAGAGAAGAGTTACAAGTTTTTAACTAGAATGAAAAATTAAAATATTACAAACAACTTTGAAAAAAAAACCACTGAGAAAGAATGTCGGATTTCAGACTGGCCAAATAAGTCTGGAAGTATAAACCTATACAGGACACAGGTGTGCCGGTAGACCCAGATGGCTGGAAGATCTTTAAAGGCGGAATAGGCAGCATGTTGCCTATTCCGTGTTGTGAAAATGATGATCAAGGGTTTTAGATAACGTATAATCTCAGTACTGTCTGTCAGTTTCAAAACAAAGGTTAAACGTTAAACAGAAAACACTGCTTCCAATAGAGACAGTTTTTGTTGCTAACCGGTAACTAGCAAACTCCCCGTAACACTAAATTAGCAGTAGACAACGGTCATTTTCAGAACATTTCTTTCAGAGATTTATATAAAGTTAGGAGAATTGCCCATGTCAGAGATTTAATCAGTGAAGGCGTCCGTTCAAATGCCCTACGACCTTTTCCCCATTTGTGTCTTTTCATTTGACGCTGTAGAAAAAAAAAATATATTTCAGTCCTTACAGAGCGGCAAAGCAATTTTATTTGGAACAGTTACTTTATCCTGTGGGTGGGAATCAGTTCCTTTGTTCTCGTACAATTTCATTCACTTCTTCTTCTTCAGTCTGACGCGGACTATGTTTCACACTACTCTGCACTAGTAGCAAAGTATGTGACCACGAACACATTACCTCATATATCCATTTCATTTACTATTTTTTTTTTTAGATGTTCCCAGTCTTTCTTCATTTTTCACGGTTGAGTTTATTGTTTACTTTGATAACTTGCGCGTTGCCATTAGTGAAACTAAGAAAAAACTTGACGGCTGAAGGGACTGAGAGTGTTACAGAATGCTTTATAGTCACAGTGTATCAACCATTGTTGACGGGCAGTATCACAGTGTAGGGCAACTGCAAAGAAATTTTAAGATTAAAAATATAAATAGAGACGGCCGTATTAAAATATCGGTATGGATAACGGTACATGACTTCCATGTTCTAAGGTTTATATTTAAAATCATTTTCAAAATGAAATATTTCCACAGAAACTACTTCTTTCATCAGCCTTAACCACAGTCCTGTGGACACTAACGTATACCACCTCACGTTAGAGCACTCGATTTTCACTGATGATGGCAATCGATGGCACTGCCGAAACGTCTTGTTTTGCAGAAAACATTGGACCACGTCCAAACAGCCCGGGAAGGAATTTTAACAACAAGCTACTTCTTTGTTGCCGTAACGTAGTACACATAAAAAATTATCCCCTCCCCTTCAACTATCATTTTCATTTATTGAAAATTACCCCTCCCCTTCAACTACCTTTTTCATTTATAAATATTTCATCTACTGTTCTACAGTGGATTATTATGGCCTTCTTTCCAGGATATTTTATTTATCAAAATTAAGTACTTAACTCTTCTTAAAACATAAAACGTAGTCGGTAAATACCCCTTCCCCTTAACCAATCTTCACAAAAATCAATAATCCTTGAGTCCTCTACAACTCAAGTATATATGCAAAAAAATATTTGATTCTGTTTGAATTTTCGGCAGTTATCGTTTGCTATATAAAAAAATTCTACACCCAGATGGAGACACACAGACACTTTTCGGAAAGTAACTTTTCTTTTCTTCATGTTGAGGGTAGTACAATCTGAATCAGCTCTTATCTCGAACAAAATTTTTTTCGCAATCACCATACTTCCATTTCCTTACGGAACATGGAAGTAAAAATTGATATTTATGCCTCTGAAGAAGGTACAACAAAAAGAAACAAAAGATGAACTTTTAGGGATTAACTTCAAATAAGATTTTGAGAATGGTAGTGGAAATGATCAAGTTAGAGGTTTTAGTGATTTTATAGCAACAGTGGGAAGTAGAGCAGCTTCAAATATAATACATAAATTTGAAGAGCAGTTGACTGAAGACTCGTTGGGAACTTGGTGAAACATATCACTACGTAGTTTTTAAGAACCACACACAAACACTTGGTAGTTTAACAATTTATTCTTAACTTCTGACAATTGTTTCAGCTTCTAATGCTATTCTCAAATAGTTGTTCTTAGCAGTTCTTTGAGAGCAGCCTAATAGGCTGGAACATTTGTCAGGATTAAGGATAAATTATTGTGAAACTACCAAGTGTGTGTGTGTGTGTGTGTGTGTGTGTGTGTGTGTGTGTGTGTGTGTGTGTGTGTGTGTGTGTGTGTGTGTGTGTGTGTGTGTGTGTGTGTGTGTGTGTGTGTGTGTGTGTGTGTGTGTGTGTGTGTGTGTGTGTGTGTGTGTGTGTGTGTGTGTGTGTTTTAAGCTTTGTTGAAGACCAGTGCCTTAACAATACTAGACAGGAACTGAGACACTTACAGGTATGTAATAATCCAGATATATCGCCTGGAATGGACGCAACATCAGGATAGAATTAAGGATAGAGGTCTACCTAAAGCAACGTTTAGGTATAGACACTTTGAAACAAGAGATGTAGGAAGAGCAAGAGCAAGACGGCGAGATACACTGTGAAGACGGAACCGGCAATGCGCCTACTCCGTGAAATGAAGAAGCAGAAAAAGACATTTTCCAAAACACACGTGCAAACGTTAACACATTGGAAAAATAAGTGTCGGTCAAAAGACGCCAGGCAGGAATCTTGCCCACGACCAGGTGAAGCAAAATGATTATCTAAACGAGGTGCCAAACCCGTGTCCACATGATGTGGCTGCGTGATTACCTTAGCCTTTTCTATGTTAACATTAATCTTATCTTTAAAATTATTATTAAACACTGTTCAAGCAGTGCATTGTAAAAACCATTTTTTACTGTACTTCACAACAATGTAACAAACGTTCGTAACAAACTCTGTGACCACAGCAGACTATGATTTGTGGGTCAAACTACTGTTGACCGTCAGCTGATAGTGACGTCAGCGCTAGCCATTTGTCAGCAAAATGTTTACTTTGTAGAGTGCGCCAGTTACATGCATATGTTCAGGTAGTGGTCACTCGTAAACTGTGCTGATAAACGAAGCCATGGCCGTATCACAAAGCAGTGCAGCCAACCGACACACACAAACGGTACAGAAAAATTATGCTTTGAGTTTAGCAGTGATAAGCTGACAAAAAATTTGCAGAGTCTCATAATTTTGTATACTCTGTGCTGCAAAACTGTTGTAACCTATCGAGTGGCTGCTAGGCTACAACTGTTAGTTGTTGTGGCTTCGGAGGTAAATTTAAATCATTGATATGAAGCGTTCTTCTCTGAAGACAATTTATTAATGATTCGCAGATACAAAACAATTACAATTTTCTTTATAATAATTCTTGAAATTAACTTAATTCAAATAATTCAATTACTTTTAGTCAACTCTAAGTATCTAGTACTCAGTTAATAGTTACTAGTACTTAGCATTGACAAAATAATATAACTACTTTAGTTACTCTTTAAAAATTGACAAATAACAAAAAGTTTGACTGACTATCACTGGCTAGAGAGGCTCCCTTAGAACACCTTCTAACTCAGATCAAAGAACAAATCAAATGAGACAGATATGAGCTCTCTAAGAACACTCACAATCAGATCTAACTTCTCCAGCATTTCCTTGGCATTTTATACAAAATTCATGGGTGTAACCCTTATTTACAGTAGTGGGACTGTTCCCTTCTTAGTTGAAGTGAGGGTAGTTTCTTAATAATTTCGATAAGACTTCTTACTATTCGTTAAAGACCGTATCGTGTAACCCAACGTCACGATTTGGTGGGGTTTTAGTACTTCAGATTACAGTTCTTACGGAGTACAACACCCGCCTTCACACTTGTGACCCATTACTTAACCTATCCCAAAAGGTATCCACTTTGTGGCAACATTTATGTGTTCCGTCTGGACCTTGTCACCATTAATTCTTATTTTATGTGTCTCGTCAGACTTCCTACGTTTTTCATAAATCTGTCTTTTGCTGTCCTAACAGATTGGCTTTTGATCTCTCTACAGCTGCTTATCCAGATAAGAGCTTAAGAAACCTTTGGTAGCACATAAACTACAGTTTACGATTATTGCTTCCTTGACAGTCACGCTTATTGAGAAAGAGGATGAAACCTTTACCAACCCTGGGAAAGTTTCTAAAACTATTTTTATGTTCAAAACATCTGCTTGTCTAAATTACAGTCTGACGCCTGTGTCTATTGCCAAATGACAAAAATACAACTAAAATTTCTACACTCTACTTCTAAGTAACAATTATGATATAATTATATTAATTACATTTGACAATTACAACAAAACCCGCTTACTATTTTAATCGAAAAACATTTATTATTAGGTAAATTTTGCTACTAAATGATTTTTCCATCATCAGTAAAATTACATAAATACCGACTACCCTACTATTTTTTGTTTAGTACAGTAACAACTGTTGTGCAGTCATATTATTAACACTAAAAATTGTTAAAAATTGTATTTGTGTTAAAATATTGTTACGACGGTCTACTCGATCGTCGTACGTACAGTGGAAAACAACAAAATATACGACACCAATTAAGTCACTAATCACCAGCTTTAATTTTTACAGTTAACAGTTCGTAATTAGCAACACAGCCTTTTATAACAAATCAAAATAAAAAAATAGTCCACACGCAAATAAAAGTCAACTAATATTAAAACATAATTGTATTACAATATACCGTCCGATTATAAAACACAACACTTAACTAATAACCACTTGAACGCGCACAGTAAATACGCCCGACAATAACTCTCGAAACGCACTGTAAATATATCGCCACTATACTGAAAACTTAAGGCCGCTGCCGCCATGTATTTATACCTGCGCTCACAGACCAGAACGTTCCTAATTGCGTCTTAGCGCCCGTGTGAACTACGTAATTAACTGCGGCCTTGACACAGTCCGCGCGGCTGGCGGTTTCGAGAAGACTCTCGCGGATGCGTAGACAGTCACGTATGCCACACACATTAGAGCGAGATTCTTCTGGCACATTCGACAAACACGTAGATTGTTCTGTGACGTCGTAACAATACCTTTCAGTATGACAACTAGCTAGATTTTTACGACTTTCCCAATTTATACAATAATTTCATTTTTTGCACTCTTTGTTCAGAAAATGCTAAAATTTCTAAAACTGTACACTAAATTAAGGTTTTGGCTAAAATTCTCTTTCACTTGATAGCCCAAATGGAATTTTTTTTATTTTATCAGAATTTTGTCCCCCTTTTTGGACCTTGGCGTCTCAGATGTTTGAAATTTCTAAAACTTAACACTACATCCTGATTTTACTTAAAATCCATTAACCTTGATACGCCTATTAATTTGTTCTAATTTGGTAAAAATCTTCACGAACTTTGTAGCTACCAGCACCCTTTAAATTTTCAAATTTTCAAAAGTGCGGCTATATTCATATTTTTTGTTGAATTTTCCTCTCACTTGATACCATATATGGACTTTGCAACTTTTCACAGTTTTGACCCTGTCACATTGGTGCGTCCAGCTCTATACTTTTTAGAGAATCAATCTCAAAAACAATACGGTTCTCTAGGGTAAACGTATGGACACAGATGTCAAGTTTTATGGAAAGTGTTGATACGTTCGAAAGTCATCGTAAGACATACAACAAATAGATGGACAGATAGACAGACGGATAAATGCAGAACAATCGACTAAAACTAAGAAATCGCATCGAACGTTCTATTTAATTTAGACGTGAATTTTAAAAATAAAATGAAGATTCAAAAAGTTAATTGAGCTTCTTCTGATAGTCCTATCTGTTTCGGATGTTGGATATCATACAGACTATTTTAACTTTCTGTACTACTGCACGGAATCAGTCAGTTGTATTCATGCCAAACCAGGTCCTTAAATTTATCAGCCATGAGATTCTCGGTCGCCCAACTCCTCTCTTTCCAAGCACTTTTCACTGTAGTATGGACTGAAATTAGTAAAATCTCTGTTCATTTCTCATGAGATGTCCCAGATATTGAAGATTTCTTATCTTCACTGTGTTAATAACTTCCCTTTCTTTCTTCATCTTTCTAAGAACTTCCACATTAGTTATATGTGCTGTCCATGAAATGCTCAGTATTCTATGGTAAAGCCACATTTCGAAAGATTCCAATTTCTTAGTTATGGCTTCAGTCAAAGTCCAAGGTTCTACACCGTAGAAGAGGACCGAGAATACGTATCAGCGTAAAAGTCTCATCTTTGTGTTTATTGTTAAATCGTGACTTTTGAATAAACTGCTCATTCTAGTGTACACTGCTCTTGCCTTTACAATTCTGCTCTTTATTTCTTGAGAGTGGCCCCATTGTTCATTGGTTATAGTAACAACATATGTAAATTTGCTTACACGTTCAACTGGCCTTTGGTTTATATTAATGGTGCAGTTTGTGAACTTGTTTAATTGAGCTGATTGCCAAAAATAATCTATCAAGACTAACAAAAAACCAACTGAGTATTTGGAGTGATTTTCGCGGTAACCAGTCGAAACATCGAATGGACAATGAATGACTCTCTTACGCGCTTAAAATTTCTCAATGATATGGTAAACATTTAGAAAGACAAGGAAAACATTTTTATTCAGGTTTTCTAGGATAGTTGCTGTATTTATGCATTTCATTTATAATGTGAAAAATTGTAAGACAAAGGAAATTAAGTAATTGGAAGTAGTAAAAAATAAAAATCATTAAAGTTTTCCACTCATCGAAAAACCCTTATCACAATTGATTGTGTTCCAAGAGAAGACCTTACACCCAAAACATAGTTTTCTCGGTTTTTTGTTCATTATCATAGGTTGGAATGTTCTGAACAAAATAATACAGAACATCCCTATGTTAAAAAATAAAAAACAAGGCCCACGTCACTAAAAAAATAATAAAATGGCTATGCACAGAAAATCTGCGTTAACTGCGTCAACACGAGAGCTAGTGATGCGGACGTAATCACGCCAAAGTGACCAAAGTATCTTATACACACAAACACTCCCTTTATGAAACAGTTTTAAATTAAATAAAACCAATTTCTTAAGATCTCACTAATGAAACCATTTTGAGCAAAAGTTGTTTTGGGAAAAACACAGAATCCATAATGTTACGACTGTCTACTGATCGTCGTATGGTACAGTGGAAACAAAATACAAGACACCGATAAAGTCACTAAGAACCAACTTTAATTTTCAAAATTAACAGTTTATAATCAACACGTTATTCAACAAGGTTGTACTCGTACAGTAATTCAAGTTAATTTTTCCACACCAACAATAATATCAACTAATAGAGTCGCGCACAATAATCACTTTTCACAAATAACCCACTTGGACCCACAGAGTAATCGCCCGAAGTAAACTCGACCCTCACTCGAATAAATCGCCACTTAAACTGAAACTAATCCTCGTTGAATACTTATATTTATACCCCGCTGAGATTCAAGAATAATCCATAATACGAGTCAATACTACACTAGAGCGTAATTGCTTGCGGCCTTGAACACAGTGCGCGTGGCCGGTTAAGTCTGGAACAGTCTCGTTAACGCATGTTCAGAATCACGTACGCACACAACATTAGGCCTACAGCTGGTTCTGCTGGAATAGCCGAGAAACGTGTAGAATGTTTTCTAATGTCGTAACAATATGAATCGTTCATCGCGGTGATTTGAAAAAGACTGGAAAAATCTATTTTTGTCGGCATCACAACACAACACTAAAAGCAGAGCTGTACGATGCAGTTACATCATTTAATAAAGGTGCAGAGGGAAAACTGGATGTACTTTGTGTTGTTGTGAAATAGTAAAGTGCGATTATGGTAAATCGACAGAATGCGGCTGCGAAAAACCCAAAAAAATTCAGTGTAGATGGAAAAATACAAGTAAACAGCGAGACAAAAAAAGGAAGAAAGAATAACAATAAAAACACAAAGACTATAGATCTGGCCAGTTTCAAGTGTAACCTGCCCACTATTTTGTCAGGAATGCATTAAAATTATATTCTTCAAGTTAAACGAGTCACACAGATATACGGTAGGAACTGAATATTATGAGTATACTCGACAGGATCGCCCAGTATCGGCTGAATTTGTGGGAACATTTTTGCCGAATGGATGACTTCCTGCCGCATCCCCAAACAATTGTGGAACTATAAGCCGAGGGGACGGAGAGGTGTGGGACGTCCGAGGAAGCGCTGGAGTGTTAAGCTCTAATCTTTGACTGTTTGAGACCGGAACAAACCATCTTTAGTTTAATTCTTGAAGAAAATGATGATGATGATGATAAAGTTAAACGAGTTTCCTGAAATTGTGTTTTTATTTCACATATATATATACCTTTCTATCAAGAACAATAAAAGATAAAGCATTGAAACTTTTGCTGTAGGTAAATTTCATAAAAATACGTCGTGGAATTATGATGAAATGCACTCTATAAAAAATTGAAAATTTTAAATCTTTTAAGAAAAGCCTACTTTTTGGGCCTATTTTAAAAAATCAAAACTTTGTTTATAAATGGCTCGAAGCTATAATTCTGCTTATGTAGGCACAAAGAGTTCCTACATGTAAACTGTACAAATTTCAGCTCCCTATCGTTTATAGTTTCTGAGAAAAAAGTACACAAAAATACTAAAACTAACATGGGCGAGATAGAATGTAAGGTCCCCCACCCGATTGATTTAAAAGTAAAGCTACCACTCTCTCTCTCTCTCTCTCTCTCTCTCTCTCTCTCTCTCTCTCTCTCTCTCTCTCTCTCTCTCTCTCTCCCCTCTCTCTCTCTCTCTCTCTCTCTCTTCCCCCCTCTCTCTCTAACAACAAACATACACACACACACACACAAACACACACATAGGCCTGTGTAGTTGTATTCGCCCACGTGAGTGTGTCTTTGAGGAGTCCAAACAAGTTGACTTTCTTTTGTTAAGTTTCCGTGAAATCTTATTTTCACAGTGTTGTTGTCACTCGATTTTTGCTTCCATCACAAAGGTACTGACAAAAAAGGAAACTGAAAAACAAGACAGGCTATGTCAACAATGTTGCGCGTTGTGTGTGTGTGTGTGTGTGTGTGTGTGCACGCGCGCGCGCGTTGCTGCTTAACAATCCGCTTTTCTTTAACATTGTTTAATGGCCTAAGACGTATGTAGTTTTTCACTACAGTTTTGCTGAATTATAAGCTTACTTTTCAAACTGCTGTTTGTCGTTTACAAACTGGAGTAATCACATACACTTGTCCAGATGTCATACCGACACAGATATTCCTGGATTGTCCAAGCGGAAGGATTCTGCGGTTATCAAGTGACATTTACGCGAACAAAACACACACACAAATCTTATAAACAGCCAAGAAGAACAATAATTATTGATCCATATTTAATTATTATTTTTAATCATTTCAGGACAACGTTTGTTTATTATCTACAGGAAGAATTTAATATCAATACATTTAAAATTTTTTAAACTTCACACACTGCTTTAGTAATATTGGTGGTGTGTACGTTTGCTATTTCAAATCGTCTCAGTTCTGACTGCAAACTAAGAGAGAATTGAGAGGTAGTTTTTTTCCTAGCGGAAAGATTTATCCTCTGATAGAGTCTGCGCAATAAAAACTGCAGACAGTTTTTATCGGGCAAACGGTTATAAATTTTGTAGAGTTGACTGTACAGTAGTGAAATTCCATGAGGTAATAAATCACTAGTGAGAATGAAGCTGACGCAATGGAACTGTTAAACTAATCCAAACTAAATAGCTTACTTTCATTTAATCAAACTGAGAGTAACTTACTATAAAAATAAATTAAATTACCTCTATAATAATATCATTTTACTAACGGGAACGGAAAAGTAGATGAAGACGACGTTTGGAATAGTTTTTAAAGTGCAAAATACTCTGGCTGGGTTTGAAGTAACGCGCGACTTAACTATCATTAACTATCAATATTTGATATCATTGTAACTGGATCAAAGTATTGAGAATTTATTGACTGTAATGTGGCTGTAATTAATACGTGGAATGCAAATGGTACAGTAACAAAATTATTTTTGTTTTTTCAGTCTAATTGTTTATAAAAGCAAGTTCAACAATCTGACATTGAAACAGTGAAAAATAAACAAAAACATCTAGTAAACTCTGGTATTAAGTTATCACGAGACAGATATTTGGAGGTGTTGTAGTATGTCTTTAAATTGATACCTCACATGAATTTGCAATGTTATCACAGTTTCATCACTTTTAAGGCCTTAGCGTCTCAAAAGGGCTTAAAAATGAACAATGACATTAAATTGAGATGATACACGATATATAAACATCTCTTTAAGTTTATATCCCACATGGAAATTTACAATTTTATAATAGTTATAACCCCTCAAATTTTTCTGTCGTCTCACTATTTTGGGGGGGGGGGTATCAATCTAAAAAAAACAATAGGTTTCTGTAGAGTTACACGCATGCCAACTTTTACGAAAATCAGTTGGTGCGTTCAAACGTTATTTTTCGATACACGTTATGCCCCGAATAGACAGACAGACAGAGAGACAGACAAATGCCAAACGGTCGAGATAAACTGAAACCTCGCTTCGCTCGTTCAACAAAATGAACACTGCGCAAGTCAATACCTTACGAACAACTAACAGTGGCGTGAAGTAAGGAGGTGGTCTCTCTACGGTTCTGTTCAACATAGCTCTACATAGCTCAACATAGCTCAACATAGCTCTACATAGTGCAGTAAATAAAATTGATAAAATGGGCACAATTACATTAAATCTTCTCAAATATGTGCATATGCAGCTGAAATTGCAATAGCAGCAAGATACTTTGATAGCCTCGAAGACATGTATACATTAATGAAAGCAGAAGCAATGAGAATTGGTCATGTTGTAAAAGAAAACAAGGCAAAATACATGGTAATCTCCAACTCAGAGATCAGAAGAGTTCCTGGAGACTTCAATATAAATGGCAAGTGTTTCAAAGGAGTGCCCTGCTTTAGTTTGGTGGTGATCTTAAATAGTCTTCCCACTCGTTGGTAAACTGGAGTTGATGAACGTACGAAGTAAATTTTGGATAATTCACACAAAAGCTTTTATTAGATTAAAAATATATCGTCTATTTTATTTAAACAGGAAGATGAGTGTGACAAGAGAAATCGTGACTGTAAAATTGATCGCAGACACCGAGGGAGGAAAAGTTTGCGATGGTACTGACATACTAACATAAAATGGTACTGACGGAAGATTTCCAAACATAGTAATGCTCTGTGAACCAGACAAAGCAAGAAGAGACAGGCAGCCTACCAACTTGGATTTTTAATATTTCCCATTTAAATTTAGGGTACGCGGCTTATTTAATTAAAAAAATATTTACAAACTATTAATAATAATAATAATAATACTCAAAACCTAACAAGAGGAAAGGTGCCATCTGGACTGACGAAAGGAGTGAGAGACATCGATCAAGAATGAAGGAGATATGAGAGAAGACGAAGAGAGAGGATAAGAAGGGAAGAACCAGTTGAACCAAACGTACTCCATAGCGGCTCATACGAAAAAAATAATAATAACAATACTCATTGATTCGAATGTTTAAGGATTTCAGATCATAGAATTCCACAGTGTATACCAAGGTGATGGCTTTTCATGGAGCTGACTCTATACGAGCAAAATTGATGAAGATGGTACTGTTCTAAACCAGGTCAATAGTTTTGATTAAGTGATGAAGAATCTGTACAAGTCCAAATATATGTGTGGGACCGTCACGAAATATCTAAAATCTAATAATAAAAGGATTTCAGATCATAGAATTCCACAGTGTATACCAAGGTGATGGCTTTTCATGGAGCTGACTGTATACGAGCAAAATTGATGTAGATGGTACTGTTCTAAACCAGGTCAATACTTTTGAATAAGTGATGAAGAATCTGTACAAGTCCAGCTATATGTGTGAGACCGTCAGGAAATATCTAAAATCTAATAATAAAAGGATTTCAGATCATAGAATTCCACAGTGTATACCAAGGTGATGGCTTTTCATGGAGCTGACTGTATACGAGCAAAATTGATGTAGATGGTACTGTTCTAAACCAGGTCAATAGTTTTGAATAAGTGATGAAGAATCTGTACAAGTCCAGCTATATGTGTGAGACCGTCAGGGAATATCTAAAATCTAATAATAAAAGGATTTCAGATCATAGAATTCCACAGTGTATACCAAGGTGATGGCTTTTCATGGAGCTGACTGTATACGAGCAAAATTGATGAAGATGGTACTGTTCTAAACCAGGTCAATAGTTTTGATTAAGTGATGAAGAATCTGTACAAGTCCAGCTATATGTGTGAGACCGTCAGGAAATATCTAAAATCTAATAATAAAAGGATTTCAGATCATAGAATTCCACAGTGTATACCAAGGTGATGGCTTTTCATGGAGCTGACTGTATACGAGCAAAATTGATGTAGATGGTACTGTTCTAAACAAGGTCAATAGTTTTGATTAAGTGATGAAGAATCTGTACAAGTCCAGCTATATGTGTGAGACCATCAGGAAATATCTAAAATCTAATAATAAAAGGATTTCAGATCATAGAATTCCACAGTGTATACCAAGGTGATGGCTTTTCATGGAGCTGACTCTATACGAGCAAAATTGATGTAGATGGTACTGTTCTAAACCAGGTCAATAGTTTTGAATAAGTGATGAAGAATCTGTACAAGTCCAGCTATATGTGTGAGACCGTCAGGAAATATCTAAAATCTAATAATAAAAGGATTTCAGATCATAGAATTCCACAGTGTATACCAAGGTGTTGGCTTTTCATGGAGCTGACTGTATACGAGCAAAATTGATGTAGATGGTACTGTTCTAAACCAGGTCAATAGTATTGAATAAGTGATGAAGAATCTGTACAAGTCCAGCTATATGTGTGAGACCGTCAGGAAATATCTAAAATCTAATAATAAAAGGATTTCAGATCATAGAATTCCACAGTGTATACCAAGGTGATGGCTTTTCATGGAGCTGACTGTATACGAGCAAAATTGATGTAGATGGTACTGTTCTAAACCAGGTCAATACTTTTGAATAAGTGATGAAGAATCTGTACAAGTCCAGCTATATGTGTGAGACCGTCAGGAAATATCTAAAATCTGATAACAAAAGGATTTCAGATCATAGAATTCCACAGTGTATACCAAGGTGATGGCTTTTCATGGAGCTGACTGTATACGAGCAAAATTGATGTAGATGGTACTGTTCTAAACCAGGTCAATAGTTTTGAATAAGTGATGAAGAATCTGTACAAGTCCAGCTATATGTGTGAGACCGTCAGGGAATATCTAAAATCTAATAATAAAAGGATTTCAGATCATAGAATTCCACATTGTATACCAAGGTGATGGCTTTTCATGGAGCTGACTGTATACGAGCAAAATTGATGAAGATGGTACTGTTCTAAACCAGGTCAATAGTTTTGATTAAGTGATGAAGAATCTGTACAAGTCCAGCTATATGTGTGAGACCGTCAGGAAATATCTAAAATCTAATAATAAAAGGATTTCAGATCATAGAATTCCACAGTGTATACCAAGGTGATGGCTTTTCATGGAGCTGACTGTATACGAGCAAAATTGATGTAGATGGTACTGTTCTAAACCAGGTCAATAGTTTTGATTAAGTGATTAAGTATCTGTACAAGTCCAGCTATATGTGTGAGACCGTCAGGAAATATCTAAAATCTAATAATAAAAGGATTTCAGATCATAGAATTCCACAGTGTATACCAAGGTGATGGCTTTTCATGGAGCTGACTGTATACGAGCAAAATTGATGAAGATGGTACTGTTCTAAACCAGGTCAATAGTTTTGATTAAGTGATGAAGAATCTGTACAAGTCCAGCTATATGTGTGAGACCATCAGGAAATATCTAAAATCTAATAATAAAAGGATTTCAGATCATAGAATTCCACAGTGTATACCAAGGTGATGGCTTTTCATGGAGCTGACTGTATACGAGCAAAATTGATGTAGATGGTACTGTTCTAAACCAGGTCAATAGTTTTGAATAAGTGATGAAGAATCTGTACAAGTCCAGCTATATGTGTGAGACCGTCAGGAAATATCTAAAATCTAATAATAAAAGGATTTCAGATCATAGAATTCCACAGTGTATACCAAGGTGATGGCTTTTCATGGAGCTGACTGTATACGAGCAAAATTGATGTAGATGGTACTGTTCTAAACCAGGTCAATAGTTTTGAATAAGTGATGAAGAATCTGTACAAGTCCAGCTATATGTGTGAGACCGTCAGGAAATATCTAAAATCTAATAATAAAAGGATTTCAGATCATAGAATTCCACAGTGTATACCAAGGTGATGGCTTTTCATGGAGCTGACTGTATACGAGCAAAATTGATGTAGATGGTACTGTTCTAAACCAGGTCAATAGTTTTGATTAAGTGATGAAGAATCTGTACAAGTCCAACTATATGTGTGAGACCATCATAAAATATCTAAAATCTAAAAATAAAAGGATTTCAGATCATAGAATTCCACAGTGTATACCAAGGTGATGGCTTTTCATGGAGCTGACTGTATACGAGCAAAATTGATGTAGATGGTACTGTTCTAAACCAGGTCAATAGTTTTGATTAAGTGATGAAGAATCTGAACAAGTCCTACTATATGTGTGAGACCGTCAGGAAATATCTAAAATCTAAAAATAAAACGATTTCAGATCATAGAATTCCACAGTGTAAACCAAGGTGATGGCTTTTCATGGAGCTGACTTTATACGAGCAAAATTGATTTAGATGGTACTGTTCTAAACCAGATCAATAGTTTTGATTAAGTGATGAAGAATCTGTACAAGTCCAACTATATGTGTGGGACCATCAGGAAATATCTAAAATCGAACAGTAAATAAATACGCCTAAAGTCGTACAAGGTGGAAGACCTCGAATATGACTGAGAATTTGACTTTAACGAATTCCCAGGTCAGTTGTTTTCAAGTGGCCAAAATGAGTTTTCTCAAGCACGTGGCAGGGTATACTCTTCAAGATCGCAAAAGAAATGGCGATTTACAGCAGAAACTCAATATTTAGAGTATATTCAATTAAATTTTTCAATATCGGCAAAATTGTTGCAACATGTTATGCAAATGGATGACTGCCTCAACACCAAACAACTACTGAATTATAAGCCAACACAATGTTAGACATATGTGGTGTGTCCAAAGAAGCGTTTGAATGACCAGCTCTAGTCTATCTGCTTGGCACCGGAACAAACGGTTTTTGGTACAGTCCTTGCTGAAGATGATGGTGATGATAATGATAAAAACAACAAGAAAAAGAATGTCAACCAAAGTACTGCTTACGATGAGCAATGCCTTTTCCATTCCTTGATTGAGGGAAACATCCAGCTGCACCTCCAAGTGGTGGGAGATGGGCAAAATTTGCAGGTGGCTAACGCGGCTCTGAAGTCCGAGTGACAGCCGGTGTAAGCTGTCCCTCCTATACTTGTCATTATCAAGTAGACGTTAGGGCACCCTCTTGCCCTTGGGGTGAGAAATTGTAACTGGAGACGGATAACCTTTCACTGGTCAACAACGTAGGATGCGGGAGGCAAGGAGAAACCACCGCAATAAATATCCTTATGGATATCTCAACAGGGAAAACTGGTCTCTTTAGTCTGGTATGGGAGAACACCCGGACAGAAAATCGGGCTGGACGTTAAGCCTGAAGGTGGCAGCCCCACCATAGATCTTACCTTACGATATGCTAGTAACATATCCAGGCGACATATTACAATTACTAAATTGTCTCAAATAAGGACTAGGCAGACGGATATAAGCCGAAGAGACGGAGAGATGTGGGACGTCCGAAGAAGCGCTGAAGAAGTGACCAGCTCTAGACTCTTTGACTGTTTCAGACCGGAACCAGTCATCCTTGGTTTAATGCTTCCAGATTATGATGATGGTGATAATAATAATAATAATTAAAATATAACTTATCATATTTACAAATTAACTAAAGATATTTACAATAAACAGTGCATATCTAAAAATGCGAAAATAAGGCATTACAGTACAGTAGTGAAGCCAGAATGCCTATATGCAAGTGAATGTCTAGCATTGAATTATAATTTAGACAAACTAGAAATATTGGAAAGACGAATTATTAGAAAAACATTAGGCCGACGAAAAACTTCAGAAGGTTGGAAATTAAGAAGTAATGATGAAATATATCAGAGTATAGAAAATATAACAGAAACAATGAGAAAAAGAAGACAATTATTTTTTGGACATTTATATAGAATGAACGACAATATGTTAACAAAGCAGATCTTCAAGTATCTGTGGGGGAAGAAGTCAACATCAAGTTTTGATATTGATTCAATATTGTTTCTTTGATATATGATGCTACCAACGTCAAAGCCTGTTTGTACAATAAACTGACTCATACAGTTAGAATACATTTTTACATAAAGTAATATTGTTTATTTATCGTGCCTACATAAAGTAATGGTATACGTAGGATGTATGAGAGGGATGAGAAAATAGAGGAAGTATCAGTGTATAGAGACAAGGGAAGAACAGTCACGCAAGGAAATTTGTCAATCAATCAAAGCTGGTTCGCGGGACGTCGTCATATCCGTGTCCCCAATTTGTTGCTGACTGAGACAAATAGAGACTGACATTCAAAATGTTATGTCCAACGAAGCCTTCTCGCACTGAGTTGTACGATGTGAAACGCTACATTGAACACGTTAACTTGCTCGGGAGAAGTTAACTTGCCAACACTTGTGTAACGAGTACAAAATAAACTGAAACAACTCCTGCACAATACTTCTTGTTTCATTCTACTCTGTCAAGACAGGGCGAGTGTCTCCTACGTTGTCCAAGAATTTCGTCGTTCATAATAAGGATTTCATAGCGAAAATTTATAGTCCTGAAGCATGCAACAAATGTCCCAATTATCCAATTTCCCTGCGTTTAACCGTTGTCATTCTTTCACTCATTGCTCTTCTCAATATCCGTTTATCAGTAACATATTGGGTTACCAGCATACTTCTATGCAGTAGTAGCGTGGCGTCCGTGTAATCGCTGTTCCCGGCGACAACAGTCCTAGAAATGAAAGAAAATAATATTAATTATATTATAGAATAAATACTTTAGTTACTGAATAATTTGAAATCCGAACAATATTAGTAAGAAAACTTGAAGAAAAGCATAGCATCGGCAATGTTTTACTGCATGGAGTCATTGATCTCGTAGTAGTTGTCACTGCACAAACGGGGGGGGGGGGCACATTCGTCCACCCAATGTGTTGCCGCTGTATAAACCAGCAAAACACTCAGTTAGCAGCTATGTTCGTTTCGGAACCAATTTTAGCAGTTACTACCTACTTATTTGTATTTTCCTCTTTTAGTTATGTGTTTTTCTGTTTGTCTTTGTTATTATTAATTCGATTATTTGTGTCCTCATTTAATCTGTGTAAGTAAATGGGAGTCAGATCCCGTTGAACCAAAACCGTCTTCTTCTGCCAGCAAAAGATAGAAAATACTCAAGAAAGATATTTTAGCTCTAAAAAGAATATTTTTACCCTAAAAAGAACACTTAGTACTAGGAAAAATTCGAATTAATTTTTAGGCAGTTTTACCCTAATCACAACCGGCAACAGCTGTTATGTACCCACTGCATGACACTGCAGTGCAGCCACAGTTCCACAGCTTCCAGCTGTTTAAATGTATCCTGTTTTAGAGTTCAAGACTCAGTTACATACATAAGTGTGGACGTTACATAACGTCTATATGGACTTCACCATATACCGTCTGACTTTTCCATTTAAAGTATTTTCGCTAAGAGTAAAATCATTCTCTTGGAAGTGGTTGGTTCACGTTCAATTCGGATCTTAATTGTCAACTCAGAGTCAAGGTTATGTGTAATCCAGCGGCCAATGTATTCAGTTTCACTTATAAATAGAATTAATTTATCTTTGAGTTTGAAAGCACATAATTACATTCTTTGTCTAACAAAGATCATTGATTTTGTTTTGCTGACGTTTAGAAATAACTGTACGCTTTCAATGCTTTCTCCAATGAGTACACTGTAATTTGCATATCACGTAGCATTTATTGGTTCTCTGTTAACCCTATTTTCACTTCGACGACGGCCAGTTCTTTCTTGAAAATAGCATCTGAGTAGAGATTGAATATTATAGAAAACACAATAGCATACAACCTTGCTTTTTTCCTCGATATAGTTTGGCATGATATAATGAACCCTCATCTTCATTTACAGCAGCTTTTCAATATAGGTTTTTAATCATTCCTGTGATTTTTTTTTCATAAATTTCAGTTTGATAAAATAACCTGATAAGTATGTTTGACACGGACTAAACATTTACATAATCTACGAAACAGACATATATATATATATATATATATATATATATCTTAATATTTATACTAAATTTACCTCAAGATGTTTTTTCTATTTGGAACATGTTTCGAGAGTTCCTGTTCTCTCATCTTCAGCCTTCAGTGTTCGTGAAGATGAGAGAACAGGAACTCTCGAAACATGTTGCAAATAGAAAAAACATCTTGAGGTAAATTTAGTATAAACATTAAAGTATTATATACATCAAGAAACGGACTGTAGCAGAAAGTGATTGATATATATATATATATATATATATATATATATATATATATATATATACAAATCTATTTATTGTTCTAAACATGCCTGTAAAATGATAATTATTCGAAAAAAGTCTTCCCGAGTTTCAACACTACTAGCAAGTCCAAACAAACAATTTGTTAGGTCTTTGTCATATTTGTCTACTTTATTGTGGCATAAACGACTCACAGGAATGTTGTTAAGAGCTGACTAGGAATGGCTCACTAAGCTGATAGGACGATATTCGTCTTATTATAACATTATTGTCCAATGTTACAATCTGTAACAGAAGTTTCGGGGGTACCATCGACGACCATCATCAGTGTACAGTTAGGTTTGCGCTGACGTAAGACCACAGTACTGCGACAATGGCCATCATCATAGTACTGACTCCACAGTAATGACTTCTTCCACAATACGTCGATGGTACGTCAGTTATAGACTGTAACATTGGACCACGCCCAAACAGCCCGGGAATTCAATTTGACAACATTTACAAGACACTGTTGCCACTCACAGCGCACCCGTATCTTGCTTTCTCCGAAACGCATTTTCTGATGTGACAAGGAGTGAGAGAAGTTAAATTACTGTGGAAGGAGGTTGAACTGTATTTAAACAACAACTATGTACTTAAATCCAAGAAAGCACATTACAAACAACTTAGTATAAGAGCACTACAACGTACATAGTTTCGGTTTGAACAAAGTACAAACGAATCGTGACATGTGTAGAACTACAATTTGTTTGCCAAAATTTTTCGCGTTTAAAATTACCTTACGAATTTACAGCAGGTGACTGGAAACCATCGGATTCTGTTGGTCTATTAATTACAAAACCGCGCACACTTAATTAAACTTTCCGACGTCATCTCATTACAAGTGGCGGTGGGAAAGTTTACAAAACTGTATCGTGTCGCTGTTAAGTAACTGTAACAAGTTGTAGGCTAAACTTTGTACGTGAACAACTTTAAGTGCGTGTTACGCTGATAATTGATTTTCGTTAATTCTCTAACGTTGCATTCCTTAGAGAAGGAAAACTGTATTAAATTCTTCTTCTTCTTCTTCTTCTTCTTCTTCTTCTTCTTCTTCTTCTTCTTCTTCTTCTTCTTCTTCTTCTTCTTCTTCTTCTTCTTCTTCTTATTCTTATTCTTATTCTTATTCTTCTTCTTCTTCTTCTTCTTCTTCTTCTTCTTCTTCTTATTATTATTATTATTATTATTATTATTATTATTATTATTATTATTATTATCCTACTCTTTATGGATTAGGTTATCTCCTCTTCAAACCTGTTCCGGCACCCATCTCATCCTTGGACGACCCACGTCTCTTCTACCAATGGTTTTATAGTTCTCATGTCACTTTTAGTGGTGTCATCCAAGTAGCCCCCCTTTCTTGTCACCCAAGTAGCCCAGACACTGGAATCTAGAAAAAAAAGAAATGTAGATTTCAGTGTCAAGCACTGGAATGACACCGTTATAAAGTGAACAAGCGTCACGCGCTACAAACATTAAGAAACTTACTAAATGGAAATAAAGGCAAAAGGAACCCCGTGGCTGGCTAGTTATTTACTTGTACTTTTAAATATTGGCGTTTTTATTCTTAACGCTGCGATTTAGCTGATTTTGAATGCAACTAACCTTTAGCTTAAACGTTAAGAACTTTAATGAGAGGAAAAAAGGCAAAGAAAACCCGTTCATTTGGAAGACAAAGGAACAATTATATTTTTGTGTTAAACGACGAAGAACTCATAAAGAACAGAATATGAGCTAAAGTAATGTAAAGACTTAAATGTAAATATTCAGAGTAAAAGAGGTAATTGTAAGTTGGTGTTAAAATAATAATTTTATTCTGTTTAATTTTAAAAATTTGGTGTGTCAGTATAAATCATAAATATTCTTAAAGTAAATATTACTTTTATTAAAATATTAATAGCAATCATTCAATTTTTTTATTTGGTAAAGTTAATATTATTTTGATAAATGAGTTGCTATGATTTCAAATTTTAATAATGAATCAAAGTCAGACACTCAAACAATATAAAAGAATTTTATATTTTGTTCATCATACATGTTTAAATAAATCAATTAATTTTCTATGCAATATGTCAGACCGGAAGAGGTTTTTATAAACGCTGCCGTGAACACTTACCAAAAAAGACATATAATTACAATTATATAAAATCTAATTACACTCGACATCTGACCCAACACAATCACAATTATCCAGACTTTAAGTCTAATCTGATGCCATTGCACATATGCAACAAGGGCCGATTTATGAATGCCTTGGAAGAGCTTGAAATTTATAATGCATATAGTAATGATAGCAGTCGCGAGTTTGTTTTGAATGAACAATTGGACTTTGAATCTAACCGCCTGTATGATACTGGCTTTGAGACTGCTCAACGATTTCCGATCAGTAACAGACAATACCTGAACGGGTTCGCACCCAACAACAAGTGCACATAATATGTTAATAGCTGCAATTTTATTACTTTTGACAAACACGTTTCTTGTGTGATGTGTGTGTTTTTAAGTTTTTAAAATTTTACGTCTGATGATGAGGCATATGCCTTGAAACGCGTTACGTAAATTCAAATTGAGAAGTCACACGGCGGACCGAATATAAGGTAATATTTTACTACAATATTTAATAAAAAGTTGATTGATTCTTTTACTATGTTTTAAATAATTATTTCATGTCATCAACGCCTCACTCCTCTTTTTAAAAAATAAGTTTATTGTGCAACCACATATACTTAACGCAACGAACACACAAATATCCTACGACCTAGCTGGTGTTTAACACTATACAGTTGCGTTGGGTACGTGGACTGAATTTACAATACTTGTAACGTTGCAAAGAAAAAGCAAAGCCAACATAAACGTACGCTCAAAACGTATTATAGATTGGAGGAGGAAATAAACTCATTACATGGTCAGAACTGTGAATGCCTGAGAACGACTTAAAGTTGTACATTTATAAATATGGAATGTCTAATCGATTCTTACACCAAAGCAGTGAGTACAATAATGTTACGGTTTGGGGAGACATAATGGCCTCTAAAAAGCTATTTCAATTTCCTCTTGTCATGAATAATATCTTCCGATTCCGCGTTTATAATAATAACGTCTAGGCGTTTTCATTACTTTTGTAAACATTAAACGACAAAGCTACATTGTCGGGTAAATATTGTTAAACGTCGTTGGAAGACAGAGAGCAAACGAACAATGAAACATATATTGTTCCCTTTAGCACGGTAAATTGTAAAATATATTTTACTAATCAGAACATAAACAATAATTGAATGACGTTTTACAATGTTTATTGTTAACCTATAGCAACCTGTGACTGTTGTTTCAATAATTTATCTTACTAATTACTTACTGAACGTTCTGCTAAAGTTTATTGTGTGTATGTGTAAGAGAGAGAGAGAGAGAGTGGCAACTGAGGAACAATCTTCTACGTGTCTTCGGAAACGAGTTTTCTAACACTCGTAAAAATAAAAATACGTAATCCTAATAATGATAACATCACCGGTAAGGTATGTGTTTTGCAAGTCTGAGTGAAACTGTTCTAAAAGGATTTCCATAACTGAGGATATAAAAAATATGCTTAATAGTTTGTTGTTCTCTCATTGTATACTACCGTCATTTTGATGTCTATCATTTCCAGTACATCTGCAAGTCTAGCTTTGGGTTATGTGTGTGTATCAGCAAGTAAAAGTTTGTCAATTCGTGCGTGGTGTCCCTCTTTAACTGATCATTTTTTAGTCTGTTTTAGCGATAACCAAAAATTTGATCTTTAGGCGAGTAGTTGTGTTGTCTTTGTAATTTTTCAGTCTTAACTTACATTGACACATTCGTTAATTACTAGCGAATTGTGGTAGTAATTAACTTTAATTTGTCGGCAAGTGAACTTATCTGCAGTAGTTTTGCATCACCATACGTGTGTGAATGTCCTTATTCTGATGGTGTTTTTAGAATTGTAATATGTCTTTTGTAACAGGTAAAAAACATATTTATTCATTTTAATCATGGCTTTACAATAGAATACTGAACATTTCATGGACAGTACAAGTAACTAACGTTGAAGGTCTTAGAAAGATGAAGAAAGAAAGGGAAGTTATTAACGCAGTAAAGATAAGAAAGCTTCAGTATTTGGGACATCTCATGAGAAATGAATAGAGATCTTACTTATTGCAGTCCATGCTACAGAGAAAAGTACTTGGAAAGAGAGGAGTTGGGCGTTCGAGAATCTCATGGCTGAGACATTTAAGGACCTGGTTTGGCATGAATACAGCTAAGTTATTCCGTGCAGCAGTGGAGAAAGTTAAAATAGTCTGTATGATATCCAACGGATAGGAACTATCAAGAGAAGAAGAAGAAGAAGAAGAAGAAGAAGAAGAAGAAGAAGAAGAAGAAGAAGAAGAAGAAGAAGAAGAAGAAGAAGAAGAAGAAGAAGAAGAAGAAGAAGAAGAAGAAGAAGAAGAAGAAGAATGTCAATACGCGATTTAATAATACAAACCAACAATTCATACGTACACAAAGGCGTCTCTATTAACGCAGTACAATGCAGGTTAGTTCTGGCTCACACACGCAGAAACACATACATTCGACTTCACTGTAACAATTCCGTTGGGCAGCTGTACACTTTCGACAGGCTTCCGTATGTCCACGCCTGTAGTTTTACGCACTAATTTTTTTTAAACTATTTATCCTACTCTCTT
Organism: Magicicada septendecula; assembly: GCA_034769895.1. Taxonomy (NCBI): domain Eukaryota; kingdom Metazoa; phylum Arthropoda; class Insecta; order Hemiptera; family Cicadidae; genus Magicicada; species Magicicada septendecula. The sequence continues at coordinate 8,966,474 of CM068372.1, forward strand.
TACACTAATTATTTACAAAACACTGCCCTGGGTAAATATGAAAATATATGTATTATTACAAGAAACTCGCAGGTGCAAATATCAATTAATATTTATAGATAATTAACTATTTGAATGGAATGGCAGACTGTGAGCGTGGGTAGAATGCAAAGGCGCATAGAAGTAGATGGACTGTGCATCAATAATGTGACACAACCAGGAAATCGCGCTGATTACAGACTGAGAATACAGCAGTATCAAACGAGTCAATATTGGACTGCATTATGTACTTAAAATACGTATTTAATCTCAAAGGGGTTTTATTTACAGTATGAAGTGCATACAGTGATTTATTACACAAGCTATAAATGCAAATAAGTGTCGTCAGTTTAAAATATCGGTATGGAGAACCATACATGACTTCCATATTCTAAGATTTATATTTAAAATAATTTTCAGCCAAACAGCCAGGCTGTGTCTTACCTGCCTTTTTATTGCTGTATTAAATGAAAAATATTATATTACATTAAAATGAAAATATCGGTATGGAGAACCATACATGACTTCCATATTCTAAGATTTATATTTAAAATCATTTTCAGCCAAACAGCCAGGGAAGGAATTTTAACAAAAAAATACTTCTTTGTTGCCAATAACGTAGTACACATATAAAAAAAAATTATCCCCTCCCCCTTCAACTATAATTTTGATTTATAGAAAATTACCCCCAGCCCGTTCAACTAGCCTCTTCATTTATAGATATTTCATCTACGTTTCTACAGTGGATTATTAAGATCTTATCAGGATACTTTATCAAAATTAAGTACTTTACTCATGTTACAACAAAAAATGTTTCAGGTAAACTGCCCTTTCCCCGTAACCGATTTTCACCAAAATCAACAGACATTGAGTTCTCTATAGCTCAGGCACATATGTAAAAAGTTATTTGATTCTGTTTGAATTTACGGCAGTTATGGTTCGTCATATAAAAAATTACCCATGTTAAAACATAAAACATGAGATTTATAAAACATATCTAAGATTTATATTTAAAATCATTTTTGAAATAAAATATTTTCATAGAACCTACTAACGCTGGGGAAATCTGAGGAGCCAATCAGAGTTGGGCCTACCTGTCACTCTGCTGAATTTGGTGGAAAGCCCTGTCACTGTCGTCAAGTCCCCACCTCAATGAAGAACCCATTGTTTTATAAAAATATATTTAAATTTTGAAAACTGAAAATTCTTTTCTTGTAAATATTTATATTTTATAATCAAAATGACTTTATTTTTGTTACCTGGCAACAAAATTATTTTATTTTCAACAATTACCATTGTTTCAAAAAGTTTAAATAAATTTTCAAGTACTTTACTCTTGTTAAAACGTAAAAGGTTGCAGGTAAACTACCCCTTCCCCTTAACCGATCTTCACCAAAATCGAAAGTCCTTGAGACCTCTACAATTCAGGGATGTATGCAAAAAATTATTTGATTCTGTTTGAATTTGCGGCAGTTATCGTTTGCCATAGAAAAAAAAACGTTGCTGGTAAACTACCCCTTTCCCTTAACCGATCTTCACCAAAAACAATAGGTCTTGAGTACTCTACAAATCAGGGCTGTATGCAGAAAATTATTTGATTCTGTTTGAACTTGCGGCTGTTATCGTTTGCCATAGAAAATACCCTTGTTAAAAAAACGTTGCAGGTAAACTACCCCTTTCCCTCAACCGATCTTCACCAAAAAGGTCTTGAGAACTCTATAATTTAGGGCTGTATGCAAATAATCTTTTGATTCTGTTTGAATTTGCGGCTGTTATCGTTTGCCATACAAAATACCCTTGTTAAAAAAACGTTGTAGGTAAACTACCCCTTTTCCTTAACCGATCTTCACCAAAAACAATAAGTCTTGAGAACTCTACAATTTAGGGCTGTATGCAAATAATCTTTTGATTCTGTTTGAATTTGCGGCTGTTATCGTTTTCCATAGGAAATACCCTTGTTAAAACATAAAACGTTACAGGTAAACTACCCCTTTCCCTTAACCGATCTTCACCAAAAACAATAAGTCTTGAGAACTCTGCAATTCAGGGCTGTATGCGAAAAATTATTTGATTCTGTTTGAATTTGCGGCTGTTATCGTTTGCCAAAAAAAAAAAATGTCCCTTGATAAAAAAAACCGTTGCAGGTAAACTACCCCTTTCCCTCAACCGATCTTCACCAAAAACAATAGGTCGCGAGTACTCTACAAATCAGGGCTGTATGCAAAAAATTATTTGATTCTGTTTGAATTTGCGGCAGTTATCGTTTGCCAAAAAAAAAAAATCTACAGACAGACACACAGACAGACAGACACACAGACACACACACAGACACTTTTCGGAAAACGACTTTTTTCATGTTTTGAGTGTAGTAGAATCAGAATCTGCAATAATCTCGAACACGATTTTTTTTGCCATCACCATACTTCCATTCCTTAAGGAATATGGAAGTAAAAATTTTAATTTTATTGCCTGGCAACAAAATTATTTTATTTTTAACAATTACCATTGTTTCAAAAAGTTTAAATAAATTTTCAAGTACTTTACTCTTGTTAAAACGTAAAAGGTTGCAGGTAAACTACCCCTTCCCCTTAACCGATCTTCACCAAAATCGAAAGTCATTGAGACCTCTACAATTCAGGGACGTATGCAAAAAATTATTTGATTCTGTTTGAATTTGCGGCTGTTATCGTTTGCCATAGAAAATACGCTTGATAAAAAAACGTTGCAGGTAAACTACCCCTTCCCCTTAACCGATCTTCACCAAAAACAATAGGTCTTGAATACTCTACAAATCAGGGCTGTATGCAAAACATTATTTGATTCTGTTTGAATTTGCGGCTGTTATCGTTTGCCATAGAAAATACCCTTGTTAAAAAAACGTTGCAGGTAAACTACCCCTTTCCCTCAACCGATCTTCACCAAAAAGGTCTTGAGAACTCTATAATTTAGGGCTGTATGCAAATAATCTTTTGATTCTGTTTGAATTTGCGGCTGTTATCGTTTGCCATAGGAAATACCCTTGTTAAAACATAAAACGTTACAGGTAAACTACCCCTTTCCCTTAACCGATCTTCACCAAAAACAATAAGTCTTGAGAACTCTACAATTCAGGGCTGTATGCGAAACATTATTTGATTCTGTTTAAATTTGCGGCTGTTATCGTTTGCCAAAAAAAAAAAAATTCCCTTGTTAAAAAAAATGTTGCTGGTAAACTACCCCTTTCCCTCAACCGATCTTCACCAAAAACAGTAGGTCGTGAGTACTCTACAAATCAGGGCTGTATGCAAAAAATTATTTGATTCTGTTTGAATTTGCGGCAGTTATCGTTTGCCATAGAAAAAAATCTACAGACACACACACACACACAGACACACAGACAGACACACACACAGACACTTTTCGGAAAACGACTTTTTTTCATGTTTTGAGTGTAGTAGAATCAGAATCTGCAATAATCTCGAACACGATTTTTTTTGCCATCACCATACTTCCATTCCTTAAGGAATATGGAAGTAAAAGAATTACAGCTATTCTGTTGACCTATTGACGGCAATAAAAGAGTTGTATCCTAGGAAACAAGAAATTTTTCCAACTATATTCAAGGTTACCGGGCTTGCGTTACCATAGATATCGAATGTAATACGTGGTTAGTGGAATGTTCAATTAAAAATGAATTACTTGTTTTTGTGAGTGAACAATAATGCACAGCTCAATGATTCTAAATTTCTTCGTCATTGGTAGCTTCATAAAATAAGGAAGTGCTTTGGATATTAAAAACTGTAACTTGTACTTCAAAATACAGAAATCTGATTTGCCGAAATCTGTTTTTAAGCTTAATCAGATTTTCAAATAATACAATACAAAAATCTCTAATATAAAAGCAAAGGTTATGACATTTCGAGGCAAGAAACCATCATGAACAAAAATTATTAGTATTCGATTTATAGAACAGGTGAGCCACTTTAATAATTTGGGAAATATTGGCTATGATAGGAATTATGATGACGTTAAATTAGGTAAGTTCTGTGGAACTACGTACTGTTAGAAACATGTACGACGAGATACAAAATTATAGTTCTACAAAGTTATGGCAGTCCCTGTACTGTCCTATGGGTGTGAATTATGGACATGAACCAAGAAACAAGACAGTAAAATACAGGCCTCGGAAATGGCGTTCTTAACACGAGTTAAAAGATGTTATGACCTTGACCGTATAAAGAATGAGGTCATAAGAGAATTACAAGTTTTTAACTTGAATGAAAAGTTAAAAGATTACAAACGGCGGTGGGAGGAACTCTTAGAAAGAATTTCAGATTCCAGATTGGCCAAACAAGTCTAGAAATACAAACCTGTAGGACACAGGTGTGTGGGTAGACCCAGTAAGAGATGGCTGCAGGAACAGGCAGCGGCTTGTCTATTTCGCGTTGTGAAGGTGATAATGATTAAAAACTGTAACGCTCTCCAGAGTTACTTAATTTACATTGAATTCTACGCTAGACGCTAGTAATACCCTGTCATAGTTTAATGTCATAGACCTCAACAGCTGTTGAGAATCCTACACTAACGTCACTAACGAGACAATTAAAATGTCTTACCCAAAGACACCGTACGCCATAAAATTTATTGTAGATGCAGAGTATCTTTTTCTGTGTTTAAAGTATTAGACGCAGCTTGTTTACTTTCAACTATAGTGTTGTTTTAAAACAGTTGGGCTTGTGTTTTAATATATTCGGAAGTTATATATAATAACTGGAGCTGGAGCGAAAACAATTTTTTTTTCTCACAAATAAATTAGTGCTATGAAGACTTTAGTCTCCTATTTCTAATGTAAATATGAAGAGAAAAACGTTTATGAATGTAGACATTTATCTATATAAACAGAGGGGAACAGGGAAACACTGGTTGACACATGAGATATACTTAAGTCGTGTATAGGATATCCTAAACTACAGTTTACCACTTTTATTCTGGAAAACACGTTTAATCCTGTCTAGTAGAGGTAGGCTGGTGTACCTATAACAGGTATTTTGGAACGATTATTTTTTAGGAACGGATATAACAGTGATTGAAAAGTTGAATTCCGATTCAATGATAACTGAAAAGTCGAAATGCCCGTTCCGATTACTCGCGGGACACTCCTGCCAAACTAACGAATAAACGAGTACTCAGTTATTGGTGCTGAGTGCTGAATACTTGATTCTGCGTCTGTGCCGATTCCCATACAAGTACGAAACGAAGCAAAACAGCGAGGTTCAGAATATCTCTATGCCAAAGAGACGAGGCTGTTTTTAATAAATGAAAAAAATTTATACTGATGTTACATTTATTCTCGTGTGTTATGCAGATATATAATACAGATTATTATAACAAATTGTACATTATACTAGTCACCAACTTGGTAAATTTTGAAAAAGCGAATTATATCCTGTTATTACATACAGAGTACAGAGTGACTAATAGCCCATTTAGTACATTTTGTTAATGTGATTTCGGAAATGATTTTTGTTTGTAAAATTGTTTTTATTCTCATTCACTCTTCTGGCTTTCTATTATATTTTTATTTAAATTTCTGATTTTTAACGTTATAATTGTTGTGCTACTGCGTGCACTCTACATTTTATTGCCTGAGATTTGCAACTGATTTGTTTAACCAAAATATAATCAATAATTTAAAAATTATAGTATATTATTAAATTCTTAGTAATAATATTAAATTATATTTAACAGTAATATTATAATTTATATGCCTAATATAAAATCTATGTTAGTTTGTTTAATCCTAGTGAAAACTTAAATTAGTACTCTCAAAGAGAGATAAGCTTATAAATTCTATTGTTTTAATTTTCACAGGTTAATAAAGTCACAGTGTAAAGTAACACTGTTAATACTTTTAGTTTCAAATTATTTCTTATAACAAATTATACAATACAGGTATATGTATAATAGGTTTATAATAACAGGTATTAGTAGTAACAATTAGTCTAGTAACAGTCTAGTAACAATTACAAAAATTTGGCTGCAGGCAAAAACAGGCTCACCCTGCCTGCCTTTGCCTACCTATAGGAGCACGACACATTGAGTTTTGTAAATTTCGCGATGGTAGTAGTTTATAGTTCTTTGTTTTGCTTACAGTATATTGTTGCTGGCACGGAATATGTGTGATAATAATTGACAACTATGAACTGAAGTCATTTCAGCTCTCCGTTTGATATTGCATAACAATGTATGACAGCCACTTCTTGCAGTCTGTATTATACAATGAGATATTTATAGCCAGACTGAAGCCTGCACATCCCACGCCGTACAGATGGGCGTTTGCAATCACCTGTCAATACTTTGTTATACTATTACGTTATATTAGCTGTCACACAATTGTTGTCGATTATGTCACTTACCCCCTCCTCATTTCCCCTCTACCTCACAATGTTGTATTAGAGCCACAATAATAATAATAATAATAATTTTTTTTATTGAGAGGAAAAATGCTTTATGCACCATTAGAGGAGGCCGTGCTTTCTCTGCTGTGTGCGACTCTCACCCACTAAAAAAACTATAACATCTTAACTTGCGTTATAACATAGGGAACCCGTATTAATTGGTTCTGCCAATTACACAGGCTGGCTTCGTTGTAACAAGCTGAAAATTAATCAAATCACTAAAACAATTAATATACAAGGAAATTGGGGGGGGCTAGTTTGCTGATTTATGCACTCAATTTAGTATTGTACTAAAGATGACATCTCTTTATTTATGTCTATTTGATTATACATAACATATCAACTTTTAACTTACAGTGAAAATTGTAATGGGTTTTCAACATTAAGATTTTTAATACAGTTAGCGCGTTTTACCTCGGATCCGAGTTTATATGTATTACTTATGAATTTAAAGTTTACTCTACTCTCCATTAATGAATTACTTTATTACTCTTTATACCATTTGAGGAATGGTTTCATTTAGTAGTGCAATGTTCCAACGCTACATCACACGTGTTACTTTACAACTTATGGTTACTGAAATTACTTGTTACAACATTTATTCTTAAACTTTAGAGATTGTCATTTTAAAGTCTTTTAGTTTACAATTACTTCTATTTCAAAAGATACATATCCACGGAAGACAAGCCTCCGCGTCACCTCTTTGTTAAGGGTTTTAGTCCTAGTCCTCCACGCGTGATTCTTAGGTCCTCTCTCTGTAGTGGGTTGTCATCGTGGTAGTCTTTCTGGTGAAGGTCCTCGGACTTAACTAACGTTGATTCTGATGTTACGGTGCCATGAAGTCGTCCTGTTTCTCGGTGGTTTAGTAAATACAGTTGGAGTCTTCGTCTTCACATTTTACAGTTATGCACATCACATTTGGTAATAGTACGGTTGTATCTGAATTTACATATACAACTCTAAAATAACTTTAACTTTATTTCTTACTGGGAGATGTCACCTTACGCACTTAACTTTCTATATTACTTTTTTCTGTTACACACTACATTCTCGTTGTATAACTCTTCACACGGTTATTTGAAATTAATAACCACATTTAACAAAAAAAAGTACATATTTTGTACTGCGCTCTGCTTCGAGCTGCTTACTGGTTGAACGACGCATCATCTCTGCTCTGTAACTATTTAGGAAGGGATAGTAAATCGCGCGGAGGTTACGCGTCGCAGCGAAATAGTTCCACATTTCTCCTTTATTTAAATGGTTAAAGTTTGGTTTTTTAATTATTCAGAGATATTCTTAATTACAAACGTTATTAAAGTACACTACTGTGGTCTTGTTTAAGTATTTAAATAATGTCAAATTTACAAGTATTATTAGTTTGTTTAGGGGTCGGAATTCAAGTTAATTCCGGTTAGCGCATGTCTATGCAGGGTTAATTAACAAGGTTTACCCTATCTGTACACTAGTATTCCTTTTTATTTTATTATTAAAACTCTTTATTAAATATTATTATAATATAATGATAGCGATAAAATTTAGTTTAAATGTGCGATTTTATTAAAATTTAAAATTTCTCAGCCTTTACATTACCTATTTATTAATTACTATTTTTTTTAATTAATGAAATCGTCACAAAACCCACGTCTAATTCAGGCATTCATCTCCATCCATGGAACCACTTAACATATGTTTTGTGTTTTAGACTTTAGTTATTTATAACCCGTAAAGTAAGAGAAATGCTGGCATTCCTAGGTTTTACTATTGTCATAAATATGAATAGGTTCTTAACCCCACAGTGATACACTTCTGGGGCAATTGCCGGACCCTCTAATGTGAACACTGGAATTTTATGTAGATTGCAAAAGATACAGTTAATAAATTGTCAATTACATTATATGATTGAATAAAGTATAACACATACCTTGTGTCGGTAGAGTTTCTTTTAAATGCTGAACTCACGTACAAGCAGCACGTTGCCTGAGGTCGTGATGCTGGATGATGAGATGAAGGGGGTTAGGGGCGTTGTTAGGGAAGGCCTTCCCAAAGGGATGCTGTGGATGTTGCTGCAGATCCTTCACTAACAAGGCCACTAGATGTATTATCAAACACTGAATTGACATGTACGATTTGTACTCATGAAATGCTCACGCGCACTGTTGTCGGCGAACTGAAGTTAATTGAATGTAAAAAAAAATATTAAATGAAAACGTTAAGTAAGGTGATGCCACAAATATGTCATTGTATAGGCATACTTTGCCCTAACAACCTCCACGCATGAGATGTGAGTAAGTACTGATTTGAATTGTTCAGTCCTGTAGACTTTGCTTAGCCCCCACTAATGGGGTGATTGGTTTTGACCAACCAGGATGCATAAATTTAATTGTAAATTAAAATCATGTTCAAACAATGTCTTGTTACATTAATAATAGTAAATAAAAATATGATTATTTATTGCGACAACACAATTGAATTAATTCTTGCGCATAGGATTAAAGTGTGTGTTTTATAAATCAACAAGTCTATATTGGAGGTATTATAATTAATTATCTTGTTGATTCATCCTCTTCGTTCACTTTATTAAATTTATTAATATATATAAACTTTCGCGTATGAACTTACTATTCGTTGTCACTTCCCCAAACGTTTCGAGGTGATGTTCCTCTTAGAGCGTGTGTGCACATATGGCTCAAAAAACTGGACCCTGTGGAAACTGGAAAGAAGCTACCTTAAAGCTTTTGAGACGTGGTGCTAGAGGAGGCCCTTAAGGAACTCGTGGATAGAAAGAGTGAATTATGAAGTACTCAAAAGAGTGGGTGAAAGAATGGTTCTGTTTTAAGCCATTGCGGAATGAGAAGCAGTTTATTTGGTTATCTACAATGCCAATTTGAGCGGTTCACCGCGCTGATCGAGGGAATAATTCAGGAGGAGGATGGAAGAGGCAGACCCACACAGGAGTATATGGGTGAAATAAAAAGAGAAATAAAGTAAATAGTGGTTAAGAGACGGTGTTTAGGAGGAAAATATTGCAAGCCTAATTTGAGGAAGAGGCAAGAGGTTATTTTAAAAGTTTTTACAAATGCAGAATGCGATGCTATTTATATCGGACAATGTGGGCGTTCTCTGAAACATCGCATTACTGAACATAAGAAAACGATTTTAACTAATACAGCCAATATAGGTTTTACAGATCATTTGCTTATAACACAATCACTTCATAGATACAAAAAACATAACACTACTGCACAACATATTAAAAGGTAAAAAACTGGATATATTAGAAATTCTAGAAATTAGAAAAGCAATCAAAAGTAACAAAAATTTAACAAACGATCAAACTGAATTCTGTGTATTCGCTTTATTAAAAGTTGTTATTTAGTTTAGTTTATTTTTATATTTTGCCTTCCGATTATACTTAGTTTTACAGACAATTGACCTTCTCTCTAGCTTCTCCACCCCTCCATCATACCCCACACACATGTCCGAACCACACCCTAAACACATCTTCACCAACCTTACTTCTTTGTTTAATTGTTCACTGATCTGTTTAAGAATAGCTGAAACAACTGTCAGAGATAAATAAAAACTGTGAAACGTACCAAGTGTTTATATATTTTTAAAACCTTTATATTAATGTTTCCCCAAGTGCCCAACGAGTGATCAATTAAAATCATGAGAAGTACAGTAGTATATTTGGTTACCTACAACGTCACTTCGACCGGTTCACCTCGCTTATTGAGAGAACGATTCAAAGGCATGATGGGAAAGGCAGACCCATACAGGAGTATATGGGTGAAATAAAAAGAGAAAGAAAGTATACAGTGACTGTGTTTAGGAGGCAAGCCTGGTTTTAGGAAGAGACAAGAGATTATTTAATTCAATAACAACGAAAACATAGAGTTTCTTACAGTAGTTCGTTTCTTAGAAAATAGTTACAACGGAATGGCACCGTTCTATTGGTAGGTTTGGAAAAATCAGTAAAAATTATATAGGACAGGTCAGTCGCATTCAAGCAGCTGAAGTAAGATATCTCGAGCACGTGGCAGCGTATACTCTCCATGCTCATAGAAGAAACACAGATATATGGCAGGAACTGAATATTATGAGTATACTCGACAGGATCGCCCAGTACGGCTGAATTGGTGGGAACATCTTTGCCGAATGGACGACTGCCGCATCCCCAAAAACTATGGAACTATAAGGCGAGGGGACGGAGAGGTGTGTGAAGTCCAAGGAAGCGCTGGAGTGACCAGATCTAGACTTCGTCTGTTTGATACAGGAACAAACCATCCTTGGTTTAATCCTTGCAGATGATGATGATGATGATGATGATGATGTTTTACTATGTGGCTATGTAGTTTTTTATATCTGGCGATCTCATCTAAGTAATCTTCTGCGTCTCATAGTCGAGGAAATGCTACGAAACGCAAACTTGAAAGTGAAAGGAACAGTCACAGCAAAGGTAAAAATAATCTGAGGGTAACTTATCAACGTGTGTTCTTTGTGCCCTGTTATAATGTTATTATTTAGATGAGTGGACCTATGGGGATATGTTTACGGGCAATCCGGCAATCCGGATATAGTTAATGCACATATACAGAGTGCATGTTTGTGTGAATGTGTGTGTGTGTGTGTATGACGACACATATAAAATAACAAAAGTTCCACACATATAACTTTACACATATAATGTCGCTGTGTAATTCTGATATGCTCATCCCATACTTCTGACCGCTGACCGCCGTCTAAGTAATTCAATTTATTATTCGATTCTTCTTCTGTTGTGATTTTTTTTTGTTATGTTAATTGTTAATTGAACTTAATATATTAGAAATATTAATGTCTTTATTTTGGGATATCATATATAGTGCCATCAACGTATCTAAAGTAGCATCCTAATGGGTCGTTCAATTTTATTGTATTTATTATTTCTTCATATATATTATTGTAATTATTGTACTATGTGTAAGGAGAAACTTATTAAAAGTAATAAACTACACGCATGGCACTCATATAGACCTAATAATAATAATAAAAGTAAACAGCTAGTAACAGATTCTGGCACAGGTTTCAAATTGTTCAAAACCAAAGATCTCTTGTAGTTGATTTCAGCTTAATACATCCTATTAACATTGATATTGGTAATGAATTGTGATTTTCATAATTTACATGTTTCAACAATATATCACGTTTAATGTGTTTGTTACCAAATTACGACTGTTATAATAATAATGTATAGGTTCAGCGAATAATTAGGGATTTAGTTAAACGCGGTAACAGCTGCGTACAATACAAGACAACTCACACGTACATATACATACATACAGTTAATTAGCCTTGATCACGGCATTTAAATATTAAATAACCGTAATGAAAATTTGAATACCATCCTCACTAAGCAATTTAATTGAATCGGTTATTGCAGAAAGGGCACATGTAACATTTTTGACGGTATACGAGTTAGATACACAATATTGTTGTACATACTTTGACGCATCATTTAGTGTAAAAAGGACACATCTGCCATTCTTTATTCACTATTTAAATCGATAATGAAGTTCTTGTTTAGTGCAGAAAAGGCACATGTGATGCACATGTGTTCTTTATGCGGTAAACTTTGTGTTTCTTTGAAACGTAAGTTGGTACACCTGTCGGCGTATTATCTGCTGTTACCAGCTGTCAGTTCATGTTACTCATGTTAGTTTGTTGTTGTCATCATCAGAACTTTTACTTCATGTTTTAGGTTATCTTTGTGAGTTACGATGTCTAGTGAAAGTGAAAGTGAGTTAGATGGTGTTCCATCCAAAAGAAAAAAAGGAGTTAGCAACGAAGCAAAATATAAAAGAAATGTTATTAAAACTGCTAAGGTTAAAGGCCAGGCTTACACTTCATACTCGGGCAAACATGTTGACCAAAGAGTTCAGGAATGTTTTAACTGTAGGTGTGCAGTAAAGTGTTATGCAAAGTTAACGGATGAAACCAAAAGTGACATTTGGAACAACTTTTATTCATTTGAAAACAAAAACGTCATTGAGAAACGGCAAGCAAAAAGGAGGCGTTCTAACAAGAAAGACCTAGACTTAAGTGAAGATGATGATCAGATGGCCACTGATGATGAAAAAGTAAGTAGGCCTACTAAAATGAAAACTAATTTTTTTACCTACTAAGACTTACTTAAAAATTGATGGTGAACTACATGTTGTTTGTAAGAACACGTTTATGAAAGTGCATGACATTACAGCTAAGCGTGTTCGGCGGTTATGTATGTTGCTGGTGGCTGGAAAATCTCCAGTTGACCTCAGGGGTAAAATGAGAAGTTGTAATGCCATAAAAGGAGAAGTTTGCATCAAAATTCACGAACATATTTCTAAATTTGAAGCTAAAAAAACACATTATGGAGGAAAGCCCAAAGAGTATTTGGATGCTAGATTGAATGTCAAAATAATGCATAACATGTTTCTTGAATCATATCCAGAATGTAATAGTGTTACATACTCATTTTACAGAAAATATTTTTTGGAAAATTTTTCCCTAACTTTTGGAAGACCACAAGTAGATGTATGTTCGACTTGTGAAAGATTTAGTTCAAAGATGAGAGACCAAAGTTTGTCTGATAACGAAAAGAGGTGTTGCTGCTGAGCAAATAATACACAAGAGACGTGCAAAGAAATTTTACACTGCATTAAAAGATGCCTCTGTAAATAAAGATGATGATACAGTTGCAATAGCATTTGACTATATGCAAAACCAGCCTCTTCCCCATATCCCTGTTCAAGAAGTATTTTATTTACGTCAGTTATGGGTGAACATTTTCTGCATACATAACCTTAAGACAAATGATGCTAACTTGTGTCTTTACCATGAAGGTCAAGCACATAAATCGCCTGACGAAGTATGTTCATTTCTACTCAAATACATACAAACTCTACCTAATACAATTAAGAAACTACTAGTGTTTAGTGATGGGACTGTTGGACAAAACAAAAACCATGCAGTCACCAGATTCTTACTTAGCCTATGTAATACTGGCAGGTTTGAAAGCATTACACACTACTTCCCTGTACGAGGCCACTCGTTTATGCCCTGCGACCGTGACTTTGGGTCGATTAAACGAGTCATGAGGAAAACTGATCAAATTTTTACAATAGACCAATACGGAGAGCTGTTCAAGCGCAGTAGTACAAGGGACAGATTTACTATTTGCCACATACAAACAGATGACATACTTTCATTCAAATCGTGGTGGCCCACCTACTACAAAAAATTGGTTATCTCGGATGAGACATCTGGACGAGGTATAAGAAGAGAAGACCGAATTGTATTTAAAATGTCTTCTTTTAGGCAGTTTAACTACGACAGTACGAAGAAGGGGAAGATTGTAGCTGCTGAACACATTGGAGGACTTATTACAAACACTTTTAGTTTGGCAAAGACTGACAACCAACCCATTCTTCCATCAAGAAAAGCATATCCAGAGAGCCGTGTGCCGATCAACCATAAGAAAATAGCCGATCTTAACAAGTTGACCCCCTATTTGTGCGGTTATGAAGACTTTTACAATCAAATACTATCCTGGCCAACAACAGCTTCAGAAAACCATGATGATTCAGAAAGGGAAAACCCAGAATAGGCTTATTTTTTTATAGTTAGGCCTATAAATAATTAATTTGTTTGTTAAATATTGTAAAATTTTTACATTTTGGTTTTGAAGTATTGTTTGTTTGTTTGCTTTCTTAACAAAAATATTTTGTTTATTCAATAAATTTTGCATATTACCTTTCAACTCTGGTTTATTTCTCAAGTTTGAACCTTAAAAAAAGGCATTTTTTGCATAAAGGGGACATGTATGTTTTTTTTAACTAATTATTTTAGCCATAACAAATAACTAAAAATCTTGGAAACTGAAACAAAAATAGGAGAAGTATATAAAGTATTTCCAGTAAAAACTACGAATTTTTTAGGCAATATTTGTTTCACATGGGCGGTTTTTACCGTTTTTCTCCGTTTTTCTAAAATGTAACATATGCGCTTTCTGCAATAACCGATTCAATTGCATATTGCATATTGAAATGCAATTTTACGTGCAATACACTGCCTTTGTTCTAGGTGAAAGTTACAGTAATCTACAAACCAACATATGAGTTATGAGAAGAACCTTCAAAAATTATGGGAAGAGTCTGGCAAAAATTATGGGAACAAAGCTTGACATAGTGTTGATGCGAGATCCCTCGTCAACCAGTTAATTTTTTACTCGTCATTTACATATAACTCACTCGTTAATTGCTAGCTAATTGTGGTAGTAATTGACTTTAATTAGTATGATGTCTTTATTATTGGACTTTTCTACAATAAATTTCCATCAGCAGACGCGTTTATATGTCCTTATCCTAATGGTGTTTGTAGAATTGTGATACGTCTTTGGTAACAGGCAAAAAACATATTTATTAATTTATTTCAATCATCTCAAGACTTGATTTCACAATAAAATCCAACAATTCATGTGTACACAAGAAGTCTTCCTTAACGTAGTTCAATGCAGGTTAGTGCTGGCTCACACACACAGGCACACATGACACGTCTTACACTATAGGGCAGGAGTACACTTTCAACAGGTTTTCGCATGTACACGCTTGCACTTTCACGCACGAATGTTTAAAACTATTCGCCATACTCTTTTTACGCTAATTATTTACAAAATACTGCCCTGGGTAAATATGCAAATGTATGTATTGTTGCAATATATATACACAACCGCATCTTGCTACAGTCAATTTCTTGATACATAAATTATTTGATATTTATTACTATTTACGCTCAAGATATATGGTTTCCCCTTACTTAGAACATGTTGCGGGAATTAGATACTTTCCCATCCCCAGCCATCTTACTTTCTGATCTTTTGACTATTTGTGTTCAGGTTGGTTGTTTCCATGCTTTCTGTTGGCTTTTAGTAGTTTAAATCGGTGTTACTGTGTGTGGGTGTGGAATATATTTTTGTTTTTTGAGTGTTTCCAATGTTAAGTATTATGAAAACTGTGTCGTGTTTTGTGTTGTTTTGTATTTGTTCAGGTATTAGTTTGTCTTGTGTTTTCGATTTATATATAATACATTTACAAGTTATATTATAAATATAACAATGTATAATGATATTTCATATTTCGTTGATGCAAGAATATATTTTTTATGTACAGTGTTTCAACAGTTCTATAATACACTGTCATCATCAGAACTATATCACAATATTATATTATATTATATACATATTATATTTAATATATATTATGAATCTATATATCATAATATATATGTTATATACATTTTGACATAAAAATGTATGATGAAGTAATATACGATTTTAATATAATAATAATAATGTTGCAGTTATTCAGCTCCCCTTGTCGAATGCAACAAGTGTTAGTACCAATTTAAATGGAATAAGTATAAATAACCGCGCGATAGTAAATTACCAGTCGATTGTCAGCCGTTCCCTGACGTCATGTCCCGTGTCCTTTACAACGAAGCCGTTTTCTTGGTTAGTTTATGTTTAGTCGTACACCAGACCGGCCATGTGAGCAGAGCCGCCCGTCCCCGAACTTTCGGCGATTTTGGAAGCCTCGATGACCAAGATTATAGCTTGGTTCGACGTACGGGAGTAAGGAATCCGAACATCAACCCGTCTGCTGAATTTTCCTTTTTAAGATCTTCTGGAATGGACACAACATCAGTCCGCAACATGAACTGAAAAAACACGTGGACGTCGCGACGAGCTGCGGTAGGCCGTGAACGGAGCATCTCAAACTGTCAAGTAACTGTAATAGTTAGTGACACTCTGCAGGAGTTACGGTGCGAATAAAAAAAAAGGAACAGTAAATCAAATTTCTCACCTTAGGTGATGTGAACTAATACCTTTCAATTCAAGTACTTTGTGGTGTAAGATAATACAGAGAAACTTTCATGAACGATTCATACTTTGCATGTTGTATGTTGCCTCTTGTAAACCGGCATGATACTATTTAGTTCTTGTTAGTCGATTAACCCCGCTTTAGCTTAAGTAACTGTTGAATTTCAGTAAACTATTTAATCAGTATATAACCTTTTGGTATATAATATAACCAATTATAAGTTAATTCACTTACTGATTTATGATTGCAAATATTTCGAGGCTCATTTTAGATTCAAATAAACGGGCTGTGGCCCACTTTACTCACTGATTGCTGATATTGAGATTTTTTAATGCACTCACACCCCTCCCCGTGATATTTGTGTAGATATTGTAGCTGTTTTAGGTACATTTGTAGCAAGTAAGGAAATATTAGTAGTAGTAGTATTCTAATTATTTCTTGTGAATTTGTGTGCCACGTTTTTGGGGGCTCAGCAGTAGAACGCGGTACATAAGTGGTAGCAGAGCGTGGTTATCCGTGGGTTGTCCGTGGTTGGGCCACGTAGTTCTTGCCACGCCAAGCTCCGTCCTGTCCAAGGTAAGTCGATGATTTATTTTATGTAATTTATGTAAATTGTTTTCGTGTGATTTTTTTCACGTTGGGTCAGATATTTGGTCGTTGTTAATAGTCATGTTTAAAAATTTTTATTCTGAAGCGGCTAATTCGTTATATTAGGAAGAAATGTTAGTTAAATGAACTTTGGTCGAGCGATAACAGTTGGTGCAATGGAATATTCGTCGATACACTCGCTTATCTCAAATACGTCATTTAATGACCCCGTTACTTATCCGTTGTGTTGTGTTGTATATTTGGCCGTCTAGGCCAGTCAATTCAATGTTTAAATTGATACATTAAAATAGCCTGGGAACTGTATTATATTATATGGGAGATGCACCATTGATATTGTTACGACGGTCCACTGATCGTCGTATGGTACAGTGGAAAAACAAAATACAAGATACCAATTAAGTTACCAAGCACCAGCTTTAATTATCACAATTAAACAGTTTTTAATCAAGAAGATAGTCTCTTACAGGAAATCAAATAAAAATTGTTCACACGCAATAAAAATGTTAACTAATATAAAACACAATTGTATTACAATTATCCCGCACAATTATAAAACCCATAACACGTCGCCACAATACTACGAACCGCACTCGAATAAATCAGTGTGGCTAAGTACTTGTATTTATACCCCGCCTAAATTCCAGAAATATCCATACTATGCATCAGCACTACACTAGAGTGTAATTGATTGCGACCTTGACACAGTGCGCGCGGCTGGCGAAGTCTAGAAAAGTCTTGCTAACCCATGTTGAGATGACGTACGCACACAACATTACAGCCGGATTCCACTGGAACATCCGAGAAACACTTAGAATGTTTTGTAATGGTGTAACACTTTTTTCGCATTACGTAACAATATAAAAAGTAGAATTGCACAAGGTCTCTTTTGGCTTCCAAAATCCTGGCACGGAAGAAAATAAAAAGAATTTTCATTTGGTGTTTATGCACACGTGGATCAAAAACCTGGACTCTGAGGAAACTTGAAAGAAGTTACCTCAAACCTTTTCAGTGCTAGAGGCGGGCCTTAAGAAATTCGTGGACAGAAAAGGTGATTAATTATAAAGTACTCAAGAGAGTGAGTGAAAGAAGGGTTCTATTTAAAACCATTGCAGAAGGAGAAGCAGTATGTTTGGTTACCTCAACGTCACTTAGACCTGATCGTTCACCACGCTGATCGAGAGAATGATTCAAAGGCATGATGGGAAAGGCAGACCCATACAGGAGTATATGGGTAAAATAAAAAGAGAAAGAAAATATATAGTGGTTAAGAGACTGTGTTTAGGAGTACAATATTGCAAGCATGGTTTGAGGAAGAGACAAGAGATTATTTAATGCAATAACAACGAAAACATAGACATTCACTAGTGAACACTTACTTTTGGTTTTATGTCCCAAACGTTTCGATGTGGTGTCCGTCTTCCTCAGTGGGATTTGAAATACAGAGTGTCAGTACAAAGTAACCATTATGGGTTGTAGGTGTGTGTGGTGGGGGTTGCTGGTGGGAGGGAATTGGCGCTGGGATTCAAATTGTGTGTTTGAATAGTGTATCAAAATATAAAAAAGTGAATGAAGAGGATGTATCAACAAGACAATTATGAAAACATAGAGTTACAAAACAGTAGATCGTTCTTAGAAAATAGTTTCAACGGTAGATGATTCGTAATTGCAACGTTCTATTGATGAGTTTCGAAAAATCAGTAAAAATTTTATAAGCCAGGCCAGCGCATCCAAGCGGCTGAAATGAGATTTCTCAAGCACGAGGCAGGGTATACTTTCCATAATCATAGAAGAAACACAGATATACGGCAGGGAATGAATATTATGAGTATACTCGTCAGGATCACCCAGTATCAGCTGAATTGGTGTAGGAACATCTTTGTCGAATGGATGACTGCTGCATCCCCAAACAACTATGGAACTATAAGGTGAGGGGACGGAGAGGTGTGGGACATCCGAGAAAGCGCTGGAGTGACCAGCTCTAATCTTTGCGTATTTGAGACCGGAAC
The DNA here is from genome assembly GCA_034769895.1 of Magicicada septendecula. Taxonomy (NCBI): domain Eukaryota; kingdom Metazoa; phylum Arthropoda; class Insecta; order Hemiptera; family Cicadidae; genus Magicicada; species Magicicada septendecula. Next base: position 8,985,443 of record CM068372.1, read on the forward strand.
AAACAATCCTTGGTTTAATCCTTGAGGATGGTGATGATGATGATGATATAGGCCAAATAAATTATAACAAAAACTATTATTATCACGAAATAGTGTGGTCATAGATACAGACTAAATGTGTAACGAGAATTTGAGTACATTTTTAGTTGTGAAATTTATCAACGGGGTGAGGAATTAATTAGATGGGACACAAAGGAACAGTCAACGGCAGAGAAGAGTCCACGAAACCTAATACTGTTACTGATCGATGCCACTTAAATCAACCAATTCAGAGACAAAGCTTCCACTCTAACTTGTTAGAAGCACTCACAGCACGCTCGGACGCAAACAAACTGCCAATATCGCTCAAGGTCATGCAATAAAATCTCTACTTAGAGAAATTATAAAGCACGTAGAATCAATCGAACCTAGTGGTAAACGTGGGACAGTTGTTCTTACTAGTATTATATTAATCATAAAAAAATGGGCTACATTTACATACATAAAGACTAAGACGATGAAGCTTAGAAACTATTTAAAATACAGACTTAACTTACAATTTAAATAGCTTACAAAACAAACAAAAATAACTTACAAAAACTAAATAACCCACACAACAAAGGTATTACAACAACCAATGGTATATACATAATTGAATGCCAAGAATGCAACAGATGTTACAAAGGCTAAACAAAAAACAACTGAAAAAACGTTATTTTAAACACTTAAATGCATTAAAAAAAAAACAGAAACATATAAATCCAACTTGGCCACACATGCAATAAATACAGGACACTAATTCCCAGACATAACCAACATGACACTGATAAAACATGTACGACATACAGGTACAATAATGAACATATGGGTAAATTTACAAATATACAAACACAAAACAATCTAATACCTGAACGAATACAAGTAAACTCAAAACACGACACAACATTCAAAATACACACACACAAATAAATATATACACCACACCCACGCTCACAAAAATATCAAATTACAATACCAAAAACCAACAGAAAACCAAAACCAATCAGAACACAAATATGCAACTAGATCCAAAACTATGATGGCTGAGGATGAGAACAATATGTGTGCCGAAACATGTTAAAGGAAGAAGCAAGTTGAGGTAAAGAAATTATAAATATTAAACAAATGCTGATGACAGTGTATTATAAATCTGTTGAAACACTGTGCATAAAAAATATATTCTTGTATTTAAAAAATATGAAGTATCATTATATATTGTTATATTAAATAACATAACAATTTATTATATATTAACAGTTTATATATTAATAACATAAATAATATAACATATAAATTTATTTATATAATTTGTACACATTTTGTTTTATTTTATTAAACATTTTATAATAAGTGTTTTCGTCCGTTATTCCTTTGTAAGTAACTCGTTGAGTTACCTGCAGGTCTCCTATGTAATATCTTTAAAAAAATACACTGCAAGTAGATTTATTTTCACCTGACGCACGTTTCACAGAACTTATTCTGTACCTTCAGAGGTTTGTTTGAATTGTAATTGATTTATTGTAAATCAATTACAATTTAAACAAACCTCTGAAGATACAGAATAATTTCTGTGAAACGTGCGTCAGTGTATTTTTTTAAGATATAACATTTATAATAAGGTACATTATTCCAACAAAATGAACGTTATAATATAACAATATAAATTATTAAAATTAAAATATACAGCGTAATAACTGTTTTTATTAAGCAAAAATTTCCAAGCAGTTTTAACAAAAGTAACGGAAGCAATTTGCAAGTTGTTTAGCAAAATATTCTTATTCTGCTTTAAGACTGCAAATGCACTTAACTTTATTAACTGTCGGCTTCCGCAATTAACAGCGTCTATTTGTTACCCTGCGTTTCGGACGATAATATTAAGCGACGTTTTGTTAGGGTTAATACCACCATCAAGCGGCTTTACAGTCTCCGTGATGTTACAGCCAATTTCCCAGCTTCCCTTAATCCTACAGACAAGCAACATTGACAGGTCACTTCATCGCCACTCTTCCTCAATTCTTTCCTCCTCAACTACTATCCTCTATTTGTTGATGTCTCTCATTCCTCCTTGCCATTCCTTATACCCTTCAAGTCCCTAAATACTTGATGGACCCATCATGATTTCGGCCTTCCTTTGGGTCCCTCTATTATAGTCTTCAAATTTACGGTCTTTTGCGTCTTCTTCATCTTATTTTTCTTCTACTCCTCCTCCTCCTCCTTCTTCTTCTCTTTCTACTTCTTTCCTTCCTCTTCCCCTTCCTCTTCTTTTTCTTCTTACTTTAGTTTTCTTCTTTTCTTGTTTTTATTCTTCTTCTGGTTCTCCTCCTTCCATTTCTTTATCGTCTTCTTAACGGTTTTAGGCTTTAGCGACCTGTTCGTATTCCACAGTCCACTTTTTCTTAGGCCTACCAACTTTTCTTCTGCCTCTAGACTTGTAATCTTTCGCTGTCTTCAGTATTCTACTTTCATCTATTCTATCTACTGTATGTGTTGAATCCATTTTCTTCTGTATTCTTTAATCCTTGCATTAACTTCAAAAATATCTAAATCACTCCTCAACACTTCATGTCTTATATGATGTCGTCTATTACACCTTTTAACTGATCTCAGAAATTTCATTTCTGCTGATTGTATCTTCTGTTAATCTTTTTCCTGTATGACCCAAGTTTCAGAACCATACAGTAGTGTAGGTACAGCCATTGTTTTATAAAATTTTATTTGGGTTTCTTTTATACACTTATTTTCCAACGTTCTCTAAATCGTTCCACACATTCTTGTGAAAGTCATTTTATTTTCTATATCTACCTCTTGATCAGAAGTAATTCCTTTCATTTTTCATTTTCATAATTCCAAGCATTAAAACCTAGCTGACTTCTTCCGTAACTCACTTTCTCCTTGGTCTACCGACATCATCTTTTCCATTAGACTCATATCGCAAGGCTGCTACTAGTAACCTGTTATCTACACCCAAGTGTTTATCTGCTGTTCTTACTCTTACCCTGCAAAGTTTCCACTTTAAATTCCCTTATGGTGTCTTCATTTCTTTCTTTTCTATTTTTGATGTAGGAGAGAATAACTTTGTGTAGTTCAACACTTTTACCAAAGACGTACATTTTATTTGCACACACCAATATGTAACTTTTATGCTGTTATTCTAATTACATTTATAACCCTTACTGTGCACATGTATAAACTATATAAGTTCATAACATATAGTTATATAATTTAACATTAAAATTGTTTTCAGTTTTATTACAACATTTTTTTCTTTTTAACCAACACTATTTTTACCTTTGAAAAATTGTCAAAGTTTCCACCAGAACATTTTACAAAAAACAACAACATTATTCAGTGTCTGCTTTTGGAAAAGTGTTTCCCTACTTACGAGCAAAACGACCTTACATTGTCGTACCTACTTTTTGTAGAGAAGAACTTTAACTGAGACTGTAACTGTAACTGTAATTGTGACCTTTGGAGTAACTGCACAATGACAATGGAAGAAACAGAGGACTTCCTCTTCAGAACTTCAATAAATTCAGCCAATTTAAAACATACGGGCCGCCTGATTTCTACAAGAGTCCAAGAACACTTCAGACATACGAAGAGAACTCAGCAGTTAAAAAGTCTGCAATTGCTGAGCACTCAGCCTTAACTAATCACATGGTAAACTTTGAAGACGCATTTGTAATAACGTAATGTAATAGGTATTATGATTGATTGATCCTAGAAGCAATAGAAATTAATAAACACAAGGATAACATCAACAGAGAAACTGCCACGCTTAGTAGGCGACTTGGTACCCTTTACTTTCTGGTTTGACTGCACGAGGTTTGACTGACCGCACATATAATGCACACAGCGTAACGCCCACAGGGCAAGGTCCACTTACCGGACCACCCACCGCCACTTCTACACTATATAACTAAGTTCGCTTGCCGGCGTTTTTGTCTCTTAGACCTGAAGATATTCACTGTAAAATGAGTGAAACGTTGCCGTACAAGATATTTTTGGTGCGGTCCATACAGGAAGAAGACTTCAAACACATATTGGACACCGGCCCCGCGGAAGCCTACGTGAGAATATAATTTAAATCTGTTCGTCAAACTGTCTCCCAAGGTCCTGGAGAAAGTGTTTAGTTGGGCTAATTGTACTTTGAATTTAGACAGCTCAGAATAATTGTAAGATATATTTTCAAGATCGTTAAGCGCAACTTTTTAGCACAATTAACATGGTAGAAAAATAAAATGTTTGCTGATTTATTCAGTAAAAATAACAAAACAAATTACATAAAATTAACGCAAACAGTTTTAAAGGCGTTTTGTAAAATTTATTTTCTCCGCTTTCAAAAAACAAACAGCGCTTAATTCTATTATCTCTGACTTCCATTCCTTGCTTCCGCAATTAACAAAATTTACTTCTCGCTCAACATTTTTTTTTGTAATATAAAAAAATATTTCCTGGTAGCAATACCGTCATCAACATGGTTCTGTGTACAGACATTTCTTTCCATAGTTTTACCCACTCGGCTCTTCCAAGCTATTCTGACTTAATGAAGGGTGACACACAGTAATAGGATGTTTTTCAAATGCGTAGTACCGAATGCACGGTGGACAGAGAAGGTTGTGGTGGGGCTCATTCTCCTCCCAACGAGACGCCACTTTAGTAGCAATGGAGCAGTGGACCTTGAAACATTGGCTGTTTGTGTATGACAGTTTTGTTCTAAGTTGAGTATCACAGCTACACAGCGATTCTTTTGCTTTCAATTCAATGTTGGTCGACGAGGGGCCGTTTCGAGTCAGAATGAAATCCTTACATGGGTGGAAAATTTTAGATCAATTGGGCACATTATTAAGAAGCCACCTGGCCCTAGACGCAGTGTAACGACACCGGAGAACGTATGAAGGGTTAGAGAAACACTGATTAGGAGCCCAACAACAACTGGCCGTGACGATGTAATTCTCACAATTCTCTTCCTAACGTTTTTGCCAACTTTCTCCATTCGAGTGGAAATGATCTCTTCACTATAACTTATGTCATCAAAGCATGCTGACTGTACTGGACATATAGCGTGCGGTGAACCAGTGATTAGGGAACAGATAGAAAAGTTTTAAAAGGGAGTTCCCAGGACCATGTCTTGTCTACACCCTTGGCCTCCATGGGCGAGGAATCTACTATCGAAAAGGCTGACTAAGCGCCCGACATTGAACTGGTCGGTACCCCTGGGAATGTAAGACGTGCAGGTCGTTTTCCTCCGTGGGGTTCGGATTATCTACTATCTAGGATTTATCGGTCCACTAGCCCCCCGGGCCCCCAATTTGGGTACACACAGCGATGCCGCAATGACCGAAAACACAAACCACCTCAAGTCCAACACCAAGTATGGCCAGAGGGCCCAAACGAATCACGCCCACCGTCCGTACCCGACTGGGGCAGCAGACAGGCATACCCACCCCCCATCGCCCGAGGAGTCAGTTTAGAGCCCTCGTTCTTAAAAAACGAAAAGCCTCCCACTGACCAAGGGTCAACCTCATAACAAGCTACTTAGTCTACCAGCGGCGGCCATAGGTCAGTCTTCTGGGTTTGCACACCCGGGGGCCTTTTATTAGTAAACAGAGAACACATGGAGCTATCGTGTATTATCTCTTTATTACACTTTTCTCATGTTCGGAGTTTTGGCTTCTCATAGTTTTGATTTTTCTTAAATACCAAAGCCTTGGTCTGTTATTATTTGTTCTTCTACAAACTTATAACTGAATTTACAACACTTTAGTTTTGCCTTTTCCATTTAGAGGTAAACATTCTGCTCTAAAATTATTGATAGTACTATAGTTCTATCTTAACTTATATCTAATGGTTTGCTTTACATAAAATTAGTAAACAAAGGTTTTTTACTTCCATGTTCCTTAAGAAATGGAAGTATGGTGATGGCAAAAAAAATCGTGTTCGAGATTATTGCAGATTCTGATTGTACTATACTCAAAACATGAAAAAAAGTCATTGTGTGTGTGTCTGTAGATGCTTTTCTATGGCAAACGATAACTGCCGCAAATTCAAACAGAATCAAATAATTTTTTGCATACAGCCCTGAATTGTAGAGTTCTCAGGACCTATTGTTTTTGGTGAAGATCGGTTAAGGGAAAGGGGTAATTTACCGGTAACGCTTTTTTTTATCAAGGGTAATTTTTTTCTATGGCAAACGATAACAGCCGCAAATTCAAACATAATCAAATAATGTTTTGGATACAGCCCTGAATTGTAGAGTTCTCAAGACCTATTGATTTTGGTGAAGATCGGTTAGGGAAAGGGGTAGTTTACCTGCAACATTTTATATTATAACAAGGGTAATTTTTACTTCCATATTCCTTAAGGAATGGAAGTATGGTGATGGCAAAAAAAATCGTGTTCGAGATTATTGCAGATTCTGATTCTACTACACTCAAAACATGAAAAAAAGTCGTTTTCCGAAAAGTGTCTGTGTGTCTGTCTGTCTGTCTGTGTGTCTGTGTGTCTGTGTGTCTGTCTGTCTGTCTGTAGATTTTTTTTCTATGGCAAACGATAACTGCCGAAAATTCAAACAGAATCAAATAATTTTTTGCATACAGCCCGGTTTTGCAGAGTTCTCGCGACCTATTGTTTTTGGTGAAGATCGGTTGAGGGAAAGGGGTAGTTTACCTGCAACGGTTTTTTTTTAGCAAGGGAAATTTTGTTTGTTTGGCAAACGATAACAGCCGCAAATTCAAACAGAATCAAATAATGTTTCGCATACAGCCCTGAATTGTAGAGTTCTCAAGACCTATTGTTTTTGGTGAAGATCGGTTAAGGGAAAGGGGTAGTTTACCTGTAACGTTTTATGTTTTAACAAGGGTATTTCCTATGGCAAACGATAACAGCCGCAAATTCAAACAGAATGAAAAGATTATTTGCATACAGCCCTAAATTGTAGAGTTCTCAATACCTTTTGTTTTTGGTGAAGATCGGTTAAGGGAAAGGGGTAGTTTACCTACAACGTTTTTTTAACAAGGGTATTTTATATGGCAAACGATAACAGCCGCAAATTCAAACAGAATCAAATAATTTTCTGCATACAGCCCTGATTTGTAGAGTAATCAAGATCTATTGTTTTTGGTGAAGATCGGTTGAGGGGAAGGGGTAGTTTACCAGCAACGTTTTTTATCATGCGTATTTTCTATGGCAAACGACAACTGCCGCAAATTCAAACAGAATCAAATAATTTTTTGCATACAGCCCTGATTTGTAGAGTACTCGCGACCTATTGTTTTTGGTAAAGATCGGTTGAGGGGAAGGGGTAGTTTACCTGCAACGGTTTTTTTTATCAAGGGAAATTTTTTTTTTTTTTGGCAAACGTTAACAGCCGCAAATTCAAACAGAATCAAATAATGTTTCGCATACAGCCCTGAATTGTAGATTTCTCAAGACCTATTGTTTTTGGTGAAGATCGGTTGAGGGAAAGGGGTAGTTTACCTGCAACGTTTTTTTAACAAGGGTATTTTATATGGCAAACGATAACAGCCGCAAATTCAAACAGAATCAAATAATGTTTTGCATACAGTCCTGATTTGTAGAGTACTCAAGACCTATTGTTTTTGGTGAAGATCGGTTAAGGGGAAGGGGTAGTTTACCTGCAACCTTTTACGTTTTATTTTCTATGGCAAACGATAACAGCCGCAAATTCAAACAGAATCAAATAATGTTTTGCATACAGCCCTGATTTGTAGAGTACTCAAGACCTATTGTTTTTGGTGAAGCTCGGTTAAGGGGAAGGGGTAGTTTACCTGCAACGTTTTTTTATCAAGCGTATTTTCTATGGCAAACGATAACAGCCGCAAATTCAAACAGAATCAAATAAGTTTTTGCATACGTCCCTGAATTGTAGAGGTCTCAATGACTTTCGATTTTGGTGAAGATCGGTTAAGGGGAAGGGGTAGTTTACCTGCAACCTTTTACGTTTTAACAAGAGTAAAGTACTTGAAAATTTATTTAAACTTTTTGAAACAATGGTAATTGTTAAAAATAAAATAATTTTGTTGCCAGGCAATAAAATTATAATTTTTTCATTTTAATGTAATATAATATTTTTCATTTAATACAGCAATAAAAAGGCAGGTAAGACACAGCCTGGCTGTTTGGCTGAAAATGATTTTAAATATAAATCTTAGAATATGGAAGTCATGTATGGTTCTCCATACCGATATTTTCTATGACGAACGAGAACTGCCGTAAATTCAAACAGAATCAATTACTTTCTTGCATACCTTTTTCAATTATACAGAACTCAAGGTTTGTTGATTTTGTTGAAGATCGGTTAATGGAAAGGGGTAGTTTACCTGCAACGTTTTATGTTTTGACAAGGGTAATTTTTTAAATGACGAACGATAACTGCCGTAAATTCAAAGAGAATCAAATAATATTTTGCATACCGCCCTGAATTGTAGAGTACTCATGACCTGTTGTGTTTGGTGAAGATCGGTTAAGGGAAAAGGGTAGTTTACCTGTAACGTTTTATGTTGTAACAAGAGAAATGTATTCACGACGAACGATAACTGCCGCACATTCAAACAGAATCAAATATTTTTTTGCATGAGTCCCTGAATTGTAGAGGACTGAAGGCCTATTGATTTTGGTGAAGATCGGTTAAGAGAAAGGGGTAGTTTACCGGCAACGTTTTATGTTTTAACGAGAGTGAAGTACTTAATTTTGATAAATAAAGTATCCTGATAAGAAGCTCATAATAATCCACTGTAGAAACGTAGATGAAATATCTATAAATTAATAGGTTAGGTGAACGGGGTGGGGGTAATTTTCTATTAATGAAAATTATAGTTGAAGAGGGAGGGGAGAATTTGTTATATGTGTACTACGTTATCGGCAACAAAGAAGTAGTTTTTTGTTAAAATTCCTTCCCGGGATGTTTAGCCGTAGTCCAATGTTTTCTGCAAAACCAGACGTTTCGGCAGTTCCATCGACTGCCATCATCAGTGAAAATCGAGTGCGAAAACGTAAGGTGGTATACGTTAGTGACCACAGTACTGTGGTTAAGGCTGAAGCAATAAGTAGAAAGAAGTAGTTTCTATGCAAATATTTCATTTCGAATATGATTTTAAATATAAATCTTAGAACATGGAAGTCTTGGTATGGTTCTCCATACCGATATTTTTTAAATATATAAACACTTGGTACGTTTCTCAGGTTGTATTTGACTCTGACAGCTGTTTCAGCGTATTAAGCTATTGTCAAAGAGATCAGTGAACAACTAAACTAAACAAAGGACGTTAGGGTGGTGAACATGTGTTTAGGGCGTGTATTCAGACATGTGTAGGGTGTGTTTGTTGGAGGATGAGGGGTGGAGGAGTTGTGGGAAGTTCAAGTGTCTGTAAAAACTAAGTATAATCGTAAGTCAAAATATCAATTAACTAAACTAAATAACAACTTTTAGTAAAGGGGATACACAGAATGCAGTTTGTTTGTTTGTTAAATTTTTGTTACTTTTGATTGATTTTATAATTTCTAGAATTTCTAATAAATCCATTTTCTTGCCTTTTTGTATGTTGTGCAGTAGTGATGTGTTTTTTGTATCTATGAAGTGATTGTGTTGTAAGCAATGAGCTGTAAAACCTGTATTGGCTGTGTTAGTTAAAATTGCTTTCTTACGTTCAGAAATGCGATGTTTCAGACCACGGCCACATTGTCCGATATAAATAGCATATCATTCTGCTATTTATTATTTTTCTTTGTTTAGTTTAGTTCTTCACTGATCTCTTTGACAATAGCTTAATAAGCTGAAACACGTGTCAGAGTTAAATACAACCTGAGAAACGTACCAAGTGGTTATATTTTTTTTTTTTAAGTTTGCATTAACATGTTTCACCAAGCGCCGAACGAGTCATCAATTAATATCGTGAACTGGCTTTACTTAGAGCAAAAAACTATATCCTCCAGTTGTGCATTAACTGTAACTATACATAGACGAACAGCAAGCATTGACTACAATCGAAAATTATTCCTGTTCTATTTTTACCATTAACATTAATTATTTCTGTAGGTTTTATACTTTCTCTAAATAGAAACTGTTGCGTGTCCTTAGGATGTTGTGGCAAGTTACGTTTGTGTGTGTTTGTGGGGAGGGTAGAGGGCCGCGCGAGAGCGGTAAGCCTTTCAAGATCAAGTGAAAGCCTTGTCTTTTATTTGATTGATTTAAGTGGCTTTTATCAATAAAAGGATTACGTAGGGGTTTCGTTCCGTCGACAGTCTGTTTGTATTGCAAGCCAGTTAATTTTCCCGTTTCTAATGAATTTTGCAAATAAACAAACATCTTGACGTAAACTTATGATTATTCACATTTGGTAGTAATAAAAGAAATGTGTATAAATAACTAAATATTTATTAAACTTTATTTTATTTAATATTTGTGAATTAGACAAAATTCGTTTTTTTTTAATTTTTAACAACGTAGAAATAATACAAGTTTTTCAATAAGGAAAATACCGCAAATGTTTTGAAGGAAAACACGTTTCATAACTCCGTTATTTTTCAACCGAATTTCATAAACAAGCTATCGTTGGACTGAGAATAGAAGAGGTAATGTTTTGTGTATCAGAAATTTTTTTTTGTAAATACTAAATTTTGTGAAATATAGAATTAAAAATCTCGGTCAGCCGCCAACATTTAAAATATTTTTTAAATAACATTTTAATTTGTTTTATATTTATAAAATATAATATCGTGATACTATTCAATATAGTTTCTTTTGTAAGTAGTGTATTGCGTTTTAGACATTTCAATACCTAAAAGATAAAAGATAGTACACTTTGTGTGTGTGTGTGTGTGTGTGTGTGTGTGTGTGTGTGTGTGTGTGTGTGTGTGTGTGTGTGTGTGTGTGTGTGTGTGTGTGTGTGTGTGTGTGTGTGTGTGTGTGTGTGTGTGTGTGTGTGTGTGAAGTGTCATCAGTTATTTATTTTCCTATATAAACACATACAGACATAAAGACGGAAACGAAGCATTTTTGAGCATATGTTTATGGAGAAATTTCGCTCTCGGCAGCCGTTCAGATCTGAGTTGGCCGAGCATCCACTCTCCAACGCTAACCATCGCGTTCTCTTTGAGGAGACCAAGATCCTGTCCTCGGAGAGTGCCCACTACCTTCGGTTGCACATGGAGACTCCGTGGAGATTTTTAATCATAGCTCCGTCGCGATGAACGGAAAAGGAGAAACCCTTGTATTAAACAGGATTTGCTATGCTGTGCTCCCAAACCAAACAGATAGCACTTGATGCTCATTGGTTGCTATGCTGTGCTCCCAAACCAAACAGATGGCACTTGATGCTCATTGGTTGCTATGCTGTGCTCCCAAACCAAACAGATGGCACTTGATGCTCATTGGTTGGTTGATGCTGCTTTCCAGCTTAGGTCGTGTTGGTATGAAAGTTTATGTAAGTGATCCTTCTCAGGCAAACTACATAGTCTCTACGTCATCACTGGGGTGACACAGTGGCAATTGTTTCAGACACTGATGCTGGACTCCGATGGCGGAGCCGAAACTGTAGACCACAGCCTAACACCCCGGTCATTAGTAGTAATTCTGTATAATACTTTCCCATAACACTAGCTAAAGATTAGTCACCCCTGTTAATCAGGACTTTCTTTTATTATTTTATTGGTTAATCTGTGTGTGTGTGTGTGTGTGTGTGTGTGTGTGTGTGTGTGTGTGTGTGTGTGTGTGTGTGTGTGTGTGTGTGTGTGTGTGTGTGTGTGTGTGTGTGTGTGTGTGTGTGTGTGTGTGTGTGTGTGTGTGACACAAGGCGAAAAATACTGTCTAAGGAATTTGATATTTCGCCCCGTTTGCATGATTTAGGCCCTTTTTAATTATGCCTTTTCCTTTAGGCGTATAAAGATATCAACAACACCACGGAGACCAGAATTAATTACCATAGTAACAAGTAAATAAACAAATGATATTTAGCGGCATCGGAACTCTACTTTCATTCGTTCCTGAAGATTTTAATGTTTTTACTATGCGATTGATCGATATGTTTTGTAATTTTGTATACAGATACGTCTATATATTTTGTAATTGTCTTAAACGATTATAAATTTTATGTTTATACCTATTTGTATGATGCAATGAATAAGAATGAAATATGTTGAATACTACTAATAAAGACGTCAACAATACCATGGAGACCAGAATTAATTACCATAGTAACAAGTAAATAAACAAAAGCTATTTAGCGGCATCGGAGCTGTACATTTATCCATTCCTGCAGTATATTTTTAATGATTTATATAATATGCGATTGTATTGACATATTACGATGTGGAGAAGAAGAAGTGTACTAATTGTAAATTGTCCTATACTTAATGCAAAGCAAAAATACGTGTTGTTTTCATTTGTGAAGTTAGGTGACAACGGTTTTTGGTTTTTAGTTTACTGCTGAAATAAATAAAAGCCATGGTTGAGGAAAACATAACGTTTAATGTGTTATACAATGCTTCTAACACAGTAACACTTAAAATAAAGAATTTAGCGTTTTTAATTTAACAGGTACTTTATAAATATCTCCAAAGGCTTTATAAAATGGTACTTTTAAATCTCCAAAGGCTGTTGCGCCAACATAATAATTTAGTACAAGTTAAAATAGTACAAGTGTTCAAAACAGCTTTGGAAAGAATTTGACTAATGGGTACAAAATTGTTATACAAGCTGACAGAACGCCATATAGTCAGTCACAAATAATAAAAATTATATTAAAATACATATTAAAAGTCCAATATTCGCGTGCGAAGTCGAGGGTAACAGCTAGTATCTTATAATTCATCAATTAATGTTGGTACTAATATTATATTTATAGTATCCTTCGTGTGTCTCAACGATAATTACTATACGGTAAATTTTGCGCGCTTTCTTATGGTCAGCAGTACAATGACGTCACTGTATCAGTGCGGTAAACTTTACTGTTAGCAAAATACAATGATACTGTGTTGTTTAACATATACCCGTCCCTGATATGCGGTTTGGCCAGTGGCGTTGGCTGAGCGTGTGTCGATATTTTATTCAGCCCCCCCAACACACACACACACACACATACACACACAGAAAGCAGATAAAATATCACTACACAACAGTACTGAACAAAGAATTCACTGCCAACCCAGTTTACCAACATGTGAAAGTGCATGTATCCGTTTTACGTTTTTATTTTTGTAGTAAAATTAAATATCACGGAATCATGTTATTACAGCAATCATGAATTGATTAAATATTTACCTTTTTTCTCTCTTTTTTAGGAATTTCTTTCCCATCAAGGTAAAAATATTTCCAATGTATTTATATCTCCTAAATAAATACGGTTTTGCAAAATTGTTTAATATTTGTCAACTCTTTGCAAATGTTTTAAACCTATCTCTTTGTGCATAGCTTTTAAATTATAGTAAAAAATAAAACCATAAAATAGTTTTTGTGATTTCCACTCGTCAATTTATTAAAAATTATAAAACCATGACAGCTGTTTCGGCAACACAGTGCCTTCATCAGATGGTATAAGCTGACTAATTTTCGTACAAACGATACAGAATATAAAATATAATACAAGTGCTGTTGTATAGAGAGCGATAGTAATCTCGTGTCAATAAGATTTATACACATTACACAAACATATAACATAACATATACCAAGTCTATTTATACAAATTAAGCAGAGGCGAGCTATTTAGATCTAACTGATCATTTAATAATACATTTAAATATTTGTGTTTATTAATTTCAAGGGTTTCTAATAAATCAAGCTTTGGACCTTTATCAGATAAATGTAAAATTTCAAAATTGTCATTATAACTATGGTCTTTTTCTAACAAGTGATTTGCATAATTTGATTTGCCATCATTATATCTAAAACTATAATTGTGACCATACATTCTTTTTTCGAAAGATCTACCTGTCTGTCCGATATACACTTTATTACAAGACCCACAGGATAATTTGTAAACACCAGACTTTTGCAGTTTATCTGTTTTACTCTTATTATTTTTAATATATTTTCCCAAAGAAGACTGCGTCTTAAAAGCTATATTTACATTCCTTTGTGTGAAATATTTACCAATATTATCAGAAGCAGAACCTATGTAGGTGAGAGTGTGATATCTTTTAATCTGTGTTGAGGGAGGGTAAACTAGTTTTAAAGCTTGTGAATAAAATTTTTTGTTTAACAAGTGATCTATGAGGCTAGGTTGGTAACCATTGTTGACAGCTATTTGTTTAATAATGTTAAGTTCTGATTGGAAATTTGAGTCTGATAACGGAATACTAACTAGTCTGTGGATAAAACTGTGAAAAGCAGCCAATTTATGTGAGTATGGATGTGTGGAAGTAATGTGTATTGTCATATCTGTATGTGTAGGCTTATGAAAAATACCAAAGTCTAATTTATTATTGCATTTTGTTATTGTAAGGTCTAAAAAATTGATACTATTGTTATCTTCTAATTCTAAGGTAAAGCTAATATTTTTGTGTAAATTGTTAATAAAATTAAGAAAGATCTGTATTTGTCTACGTGTACCTAGAAAAATTGCTAAAATATCGTCCACATATCTATACCAAAAAATAAACAATCTGAAATAAGGGTGTGCTCTAATTTTAGTTTCTATGTAGTCCATAAAGATTTCAGCTGCCAAAGGGCTAAGTGGATTTCCCATTGCAAGCCCTTCTTTGCCAATATAGATCTTTCCATTAAATTCAAAGTAGTTTTGATTAAGGCAAACCTTCAGTAAATTCAAGATATCCTCTCTCATAAAGGGGTTATTACAATTTTCAATTAATAATTTTTCTACAATATCTATTACATCAGTCGGTGGAATACTCGGAAACAAATTCTTCACATCAAATGATAATAAAACAGCTTTGTCTGGGATATGTGAATCTTTAATTCTGTTAATTAAGTCTAGTGAATTTTTAATACTATGTGTTGATTGAAATTTGCATTGTGTTTGTATAATCTTAATTAGTCTTTTAGATAATTTAACAGAAGGAGCAGTTACATATGATACCACTGGTCTAATTGGATGGTTATCCTTATGCAATTTAATTAAAGAGTAAAGCTTTGGTGGCTGAGGATTCATTACCGATAAAAAATTCAAATCTCGATTATCAAAGAAAGAACAATTCTTTATAGCCTGTTTAACATCTATTTGAAATTTAAAAGTCGGGTTAATATCAATGGGTTCAAAAGAGTTCAAACATTCAAGTGTCTTATTTACATATTCGCCTTTGTCGATAGCAATAACAGTATTGCCCTTGTCAGCGCGGGTAAATATTATATTATTAACTACAGATTTTCTCTTAATTGAATTAATAGTTAGTCTATTTTTATTGTTAAATGGTAGAGTTTTTTTAATTTGTTTAGCATAAAGAGAAGTTAATTTATCCGCTACAATGTATTTGTTCAATGGTATAGATTCGGAATTTTCATGAAATTTATTGTACTTATTACAAGCTAACTCACAATCCACACCTAAAATTTCAAACTCCTTTTTATAATTTGACGGTTGTATATTATATTTGAAACCCTTTTCGATCAGTTTAGTTTCAAAACTATTAAAAGTTACGTTGGTCAAATTCATAAAACGTTGATAAAATATATGGTTAGAAAATTTGTTATTATGCCCGCATTGTCTATTATAATAATTACCGCTATTACTAACCTTAAACATTTTCAACTTGTTTAACTTACGTAACTGATTTAAGTATTTATTATGAATAATTCTTTGAACATCATTTCGCACTTTACGGTCTAGCAAGTCAAATTCTATATTATGCAATCTACGTAATAATTCTGTATGTATAAACTTAAGGTAAATATTACAAACGTCTCTTTTATTGTATTGAATCTTCATGTCGTATAACATCCATGACTGTTATTGCTATCGACAAAGGCGAATATGTAAATAAGACACTTGAATGTTTGAACTCTTTTGAACCCATTGATATTAACCCGACTTTTAAATTTCAAATAGATGTTAAACAGGCTATAAAGAATTGTTCTTTCTTTGATAATCGAGATTTGAATTTTTTATCGGTAATGAATCCTCAGCCACCAAAGCTTTACTCTTTAATTAAATTGCATAAGGATAACCATCCAATTAGACCAGTGGTATCATATGTAACTGCTCCTTCTGTTAAATTATCTAAAAGACTAATTAAGATTATACAAACACAATGCAAATTTCAATCAACACATAGTATTAAAAATTCACTAGACTTAATTAACAGAATTAAAGATTCACATATCCCAGACAAAGCTGTTTTATTATCATTTGATGTGAAGAATTTGTTTCCGAGTATTCCACCGACTGATGTAATAGATATTGTAGAAAAATTATTAATTGAAAATTGTAATAACCCCTTTATGAGAGAGGATATCTTGAATTTACTGAAGGTTTGCCTTAATCAAAACTACTTTGAATTTAATGGAAAGATCTATATTGGCAAAGAAGGGCTTGCAATGGGAAATCCACTTAGCCCTTTGGCAGCTGAAATCTTTATGGACTACATAGAAACTAAAATTAGAGCACACCCTTATTTCAGATTGTTTATTTTTTGGTATAGATATGTGGACGATATTTTAGCAATTTTTCTAGGTACACGTAGACAATTACAGATCTTTCTTAATTTTATTAACAATTTACACAAAAATATTAGCTTTACCTTAGAATTAGAAGATAACAATAGTATCAATTTTTTAGACCTTACAATAACAAAATGCAATAATAAATTAGACTTTGGTATTTTTCATAAGCCTACACATACAGATATGACAATACACATTACTTCCACACATCCATACTCACATAAATTGGCTGCTTTTCACAGTTTTATCCACAGACTAGTTAGTATTCCGTTATCAGACTCAAATTTCCAATCAGAACTTAACATTATTAAACAAATAGCTGTCAACAATGGTTACCAACCTAGCCTCATAGATCACTTGTTAAACAAAAAATTTTATTCACAAGCTTTAAAACTAGTTTACCCTCCCTCAACACAGATTAAAAGATATCACACTCTCACCTACATAGGTTCTGCTTCTGATAATATTGGTAAATATTTCACACAAAGGAATGTAAATATAGCTTTTAAGACGCAGTCTTCTTTGGGAAAATATATTAAAAATAATAAGAGTAAAACAGATAAACTGCAAAAGTCTGGTGTTTACAAATTATCCTGTGGGTCTTGTAATAAAGTGTATATCGGACAGACAGGTAGATCTTTCGAAAAAAGAATGTATGGTCACAATTATAGTTTTAGATATAATGATGGCAAATCAAATTATGCAAATCACTTGTTAGAAAAAGACCATAGTTATAATGACAATTTTGAAATTTTACATTTATCTGATAAAGGTCCAAAGCTTGATTTATTAGAAACCCTTGAAATTAATAAACACAAATATTTAAATGTATTATTAAATGATCAGTTAGATCTAAATAGCTCGCCTCTGCTTAATTTGTATAAATAGACTTGGTATATGTTATGTTATATGTTTGTGTAATGTGTATAAATCTTATTGACACGAGATTACTATCGCTCTCTATACAACAGCACTTGTATTATATTTTATATTCTGTATCGTTTGTACGAAAATTAGTCAGCTTATACCATCTGATGAAGGCACTGTGTTGCCGAAACAGCTGTCATGGTTTTATAATTTTTAATAAATTGACGAGTGGAAATCACAAAAACTATTTTATGGTTTTATTTTTTACTATAATTTACAATGGATTTTCACCAAGTAAAGGCATCAAGCATTAATCATAGCTTTTAACATAACGCAAGAATCTCGTCCCTGATGCCTGTATCCTACTCAGATGTTTTCTCACTGGGTCCCAACAATCAGGACCGTACAACAATAATGGCGCAGCCATTACCTTGTAAACTTTGTCATTTTATAAGGTTTGACAAAATAAGCTTTGTCACAAAGAAACAAACCTCTTTCATATTTTTTTTTTTTTTTAGGCGATTTAATTACGGCTGGCGCCGCCTCTCGCATCCTAGCTTCCACTGACGCCGCTCTAAACAGTCCTGTTCTGTAAGTCCTCTTGCATTCATTGCATCTTCGACGTCCATTTTCCATGAATGTTTAGGTCTTCCTTTTTTTCTTCTAGAGGGTGGAGCCTATTCCCATACCTTCCTTGGCCACCTCTCATCCGACATTCTTTTTAGGTGTCCAAGCCAATTCAGTCTTCTTGCTTCTATTGTTTCTATAATGTTAAGGTCGATTCCCATCGCTTGTCTTATCTCTACATTTCTCACTCTATCTAGTCTTGTTAGTCTACAGCACCTCTGACAGTAATCCATCCACATAGCTCTTATTATGTATTTATTTCTTTTATTAATTTCCTACAGTTCTGATCCATATAGTTCTACTTTCGACTATAGTTTTATACATTCTGATTCATAAAAATATTCATATATATATCAGAATATTTTTCTCATTAATCAAATTTCTGAAAGTAAATCTCATTGACAGTTTAAAACATTTTCAAATTTAACGTTACATGTTTTTAGAAACATATAGTTTTTTGATTTTTTTCAGTTCGCCTCGCTAGTCTATCATACAAGCAATTAAATAAGGCCAAATATCAGGGAGTATTTTATCCAGTCAGAGCAAAACTCCTCTGCATACTTATCTGCGACTTACTATAGTGTTATAACAAAACATTGTTCATTATTTATTATAAATTACGATGAGCAGTGCAAAAGATCGCTAAGCGGTATCTATAGTTAAACGGTAGAACTAAAGTTTTTGTGTGTTGTAAGATTCATATTTCGTTGAACATGTTAATTTTTTTTTTAATAAATCTGTAAATTTATTAATTATTTTCCAGCTTTTTATACTTTGCGTGTTACACGTGTTTGAAAATTGGACAAAATCAAACATCGTACCGTTAGAAAATATCTAATGCCAATGAAAATTCTCAACAAAATAATAAACATGTTAGGAGATCTTGCGTTCATAAGTGATCACGACGAATTTAAATATGGTCGTACGAGGATTGAAGAAGATACCCGCAGTTATAAAGCGCGACCTACACCAAATGTGGCACCCACTTTGCACAAAATTTTTCATACCACGTCCTTGAGTTAAAATATGACACACACGTTCGTATGAAATGCGTGTGATCTCATGTAATGTCTTCCACTTTCAATCGCTGGTTTTCCAGCACCGTGTATGAAATTTATTTAACGATATCTGATCTGGAGTTGTTGCACTTTTTAGGCGTTCACTACGGGGTCATCTTCAATGCTCGTATAATTATGTTAAAACTCGAGTGCCCAATTAAAAACATTTTTTCTACTTTTTTCGTTAAAGTCGCAGCACTCTTTAACACACTTACCATTTTGATGTGAATTTCCATCGATTCTAGGCTTTTGTAACAGAGATTTCAATTACACCACGAAGTTTGATTTTGTTTGCTTTTAAAAACAAGCGTTACTTATATATTTCGATAATAAATGTTAAAACATTATTCTGCAATTTTATTTCTTGACAAACGCAGTTTTGTGTGATATGTGTGTTTTTGGTTTTTAAACGTCTGATGATGAGGCATACGCCTTGAAACGCGTAACGTAACCAAGTTTGAGAAGTCACACGGCGGACCGCATACAGGTAATCACTTATTAAAGCGACACATATTTAAAAATTAATACCATAAGGAGAGTTATGGAGTAGACCCCACCAGGAAGAAGGAAAAGAGGAAGACCACCTATTACCTGGATAGAAGAAACTCGGACTATATTGAGAAAACGAGAAATTAAAGAAGATCTCTGGATGGACAAGCAGCAGTGGAAGATGAGAATTCAACCACTTCTGTAACCTTTGGTTCCGGAAAATCTGTAAACATTGTACACACGGAATAATAATTAAAAAGGAAAAGTTATATTTTATGTATGTATATCGTGCAGTATATGAAGCAGATCAAAGGGAAAAAAGTATTTAGTGAATAAAGGAAAAGAGAGAGCGAAGTGCGAAATTACCAGAAGACGTGTGCTGCGCAGGACAAGGCGCCGAATCTAGGGATTCATTACGCTGGGATCCCTTGCACTCAATGTGGATCTAATGTACATAAACGCTGTAGGCCTACACAGTTGTCCGCCTAATTTGAACGTTTATGTAAACTTTACCACGGTCCGGGACTCCGTTTATCAGCTCCGGGCGGAAGTTATCGTGAATTTAAGCTACATTACTAAATTTAGCGATTAGAGCCAATTATATGGAATTAGCCAATTAACACAAACACAGTTAGCTTTAATATTATCACGCGTTTACAGTGTGGGATACTATAACGATTAAAACCAGTTGTTGTCCCGGCTCGTGTACTGATAGTTTAGACTACTGCTATTGGTTCGTGTTAGGTGATAATCCTTCTGCTCAACTATTACGCTATAATCCTCTATGCGTGGTCCCCTACTAACAGCTTGTGCGTGTTAATAACAATAAATTTTCAGCTCAACTACCGCCAGCATCCAATCAACATATTTTTTGTGCTATTGCAGAGTCAGAGAATGCTCTTCAAATTTATAATCGCTTTTAGTCTTGTATAAAAAACGGTAGCTCAGAAAACGAAGTATGATACTAATAGTTTTGTCTGTTTCTCATATATTACCATGACGACATTACATTAGTCTACTGTTTCATACGTCTTCTTCTTCTTCTTCTTCTTCTTCTTCTTCTTCTTCTTCTTCTTCTTCTTCTTCTTCTTCTTCTTCTTCTTCTTCTCCTCCTCCTCCTCCTCCTCCTCCTCCTCCTCCTCCTCCTCCTCCTCCTCCTCCTCCTCCTCCTTCTTCTTCTTCTTCTTCTTCTTCTTCTTCTTCTTCTTCTTCTTCTTCTTCTTCTTCTTCATCAATACAGGGACTCGGATATACAAACCAGTTCTGACACCCATATCATTCTCGGATGCCCCACGTTTCGCCAACCAATGGCTTTATTTGCCAATACCAATGTGCTCTAGCTGGATTTTTACTATGCTTAACCTTGTCTTGTGTGTGAGATCTCTTTCTTTAATATTTCCTGTCTAGTCTTTCTTGACTGATACCTGTCTAGTCTTTCATTTTTTATTTTTTCATTTCTTAATTTTGGGTGCCTCTGAACCTGATGCGGACAGGTAAGGGCTGCAAATACTAAGAAACGACCAGTATCAGAATAACAGATATAAAGCCACCACATCATATTTCAGAAGGAGAAGTGTGAGGGTGAGTCTCCTGCACCCCAAAAAACAGGAGCCATTAAGCTAAGGTAATCATAACAGAAGGGTCTCTGGTTCCCATTGATAGGGGGGAGTGAAACAGGCCAGTAGCCTGTTCACATTAAACTATTAGATACCTCAGTATAAGGACTGGAAACTGTGGCAATCGAACCCTGCCAAAGGATAAGGATTCGTACTACTTAATCACTAAAGTATAAACTATTACATCGCCCAAAGCGGCGTCGGTATAAGGATTGAAAACAGTAGCAACCGGACCCTGCTAAAGGATAAGGATTTATATTCCTTAATCATTAAAATATAAACTATTACAGCACCCAAAGCAGCGACGGTATAAGGATTGGAAACTGTGGCAAAAGGACTATGCAAAGGATAAGGATTCGTATTCCTTAACCAATAAATTATAAACTTATTACTAACGTATTAAATATTTAAAGTTGTAAACAAACATTCAGATTGACAACAGTGTTACAAATTAGCGTTACATTATCATCAGAAGTGTTGAAATATCGGTGAAATCTGTAAATTCTATTGGACAACGCTACCGACGATTTACTTACTCTACTCGCTTGTTGCAGTTTTGCTCCGTCTACCCACAGATGTTCTTCATTTCCTAGTTGCATCGTGCCCACTTTCCTGACCAACACCTTAACGAAGTTTACATATCACCCTGTCTTTTGTATCAGTACAACGTCTAACTTTAGATTCTCTTTTTGCCTGCTTTAATAGATATGTGTGTCTTCTTATTTCTTGGTTTACTTTTTGAAAAAATTCTTGTTACTCTTTGATAGGCCTGTAATTACTCTTTTTTTTACGATTATTACTGTCACCTTTTAATCAGTAATCAGCTCTGCCAACCGACCTTATAACTTAGGCTAAGTCGCTCTTACCCAAACAAAGTTGTCGAGTATCTTTATGACGTAACTGTTTCATAACACTCTGTCACTTTCGCCGTCTGAAGAAGATCCTTAAGGGTGGGATGCGAAACAATGCTGACGATGTCGAGATTATACAGCCACCGACCAACGCTTAACAGCCTGCTATTTGATAATTTTGAGTAATAGTTAACTCAGTTTAAAATTAATACTAATAAGTAAGAAACTATACAGATGAAGTCGAAGTATATTGAAACATATAATGGATGTCTGTCAATTTAAATACTGTATGATATTAAAACGTGTACAGGTTTTACCTTAATGTAATCAGTTTAATGGGCCAATTATTTCTGTAATTGTTTTAATGTTATTAAAAAAAGTAGTAAAACATTGTGACGATTTTAAAAGAGAAAAAAATGAAATAAAAGAAATTTAAAATAATTTAAAATCTCACATTAAAACATAACATAAACCCCTAATGAAAATGATAATGTAACCCCACCATAATACCCAAAATAAATAGTTTTAAAACCAAAAAGAATTCTATAATAAAATTGCGATAACACCCCTTAATAATTAACCCGGCTTTAACCTGCCGAAACCGGAATCAACACGCATAATTATTCGTGAATATGACTAATAATAGTATTAAATTGCTACTTGATAAAAAACATAATGATGTACAATAATAAAATAATAAGTAAGAGATACCGTAGTATAATTAAATATAGTTAAATATGTCAGAGAATAAACGAGTAAATATTAATCGAATATGGAACTACTTTTATGCTGAATAGTAAGTGAAGCGAGATTACTACTCTTACCCCCTTAACTAATAAACCACTTGCAATGGAGCGGTCGAAGCGTAAACAGCATACTGCCGAGATGCGGTATAATAATTATATTTTCAAAAGTAAATAAACTCACAGTTGAGATGTAGCGGCACTAAATATAAATTTAAACAACATGTGAACCGCGAATATAATCTACAAGTATAATTAAAATAAATATGTAGTGAACAAGTGAGTGTGAATGAGAATTGAGCGTCTATGACATCTCTGGGAATCTAAACAATAAAGTGTATGTAATTAGAAATATGGTGAAATTATAATGTGAAACTCAATAACTAAATCAACATGTGACGTGATTACAAGTGAATAAAACTTTTGTGTAAAAGTCCAAAACAACAAGCGATTACTACAACTTATTAAAAAAGGAGAGAACCAGGACTCACCATGACTAAAATGACTTCCAAACTTCACCAACAACAGAAACCTGATCTTCAGAAGAAAACTACAAGACACCAG
Organism: Magicicada septendecula; assembly: GCA_034769895.1. Taxonomy (NCBI): domain Eukaryota; kingdom Metazoa; phylum Arthropoda; class Insecta; order Hemiptera; family Cicadidae; genus Magicicada; species Magicicada septendecula. The sequence continues at coordinate 9,008,910 of CM068372.1, forward strand.
GACAACCGAGAGAGTCGCCGATTCGCCGAGGATGATACCCACAGGTGACACTGAACTTTGAATTCAGTGGTTCAAAACTTGAAGTATAATATTGTATGATAAACACTAAATAGATAAAAACTGAACGTTAAGTAAAACAAGAAAGACTGATTTAATTAAATTAAATGTAATTTCATGTTTAGCAATAACATGCGTTAATTTAAATAATTTTTGGTTAAATAAAGCAGTATTTAAGATAACACAAGAATAAATATTATAAATGTAATATCATATGCTGAAACGAAGTACTCGGATCCGAGGGTATTAATAAAAGAAAAACTATGCTAACTCAGTACTAAATTACTCTAATTCTCTTTGTACAAGAGGTACAAATGTTTTATCTTTAATATACTCATTTCTAAATTTATGTAATAAAGAGATGTCATGGTTATCCAAAAGGTGAGTGAATATATCTACCAAATCCTTTGTCAATATCCCTCAATTCACGGGACCCTATTTAACATTTGTGTACGTAATAGTTATTTATGATTTTGTAAAGATTATGGCAGCCTGTTTAATTGACCTGAGCCAATTAACCAGGTTCCCGAATTGTAACGTGTGCTAAACGTGTCAACATTTTGGGACTTTACTCAATTACTTTGTAATCAACAAGTAGATTCATGGGAGAATATCCTGTCTGATCATATATTCCGTTTACGTACTTACAGAGTACATTCAGATTACAGACTACATTTGAACAGTGTCAATGCACAAAAACTGCAATTAAACTGTCTTTGTCCTGTTTCCTTTCCATTAGCAATTACTGTAATTGTATTTGTCTCGTGCACTTTATGCTTGTAATTAAATCACGTCATTCCCTTAATTACGCGAGAAGTGTTAATGTACAGTATACATAACGGATATCTACAGCCTCACCCGCCACTCCGTCTCCAATTTCCAGTTCTTTCTGTTCACACACATGTTCTCGATTAATATTGCTACGACAGTTACGTAACGCTCTAGAAACGTCGGCAGGTGAAGTTACGTAACTGATCTACACATCTCTTGGCTAGCTGAGCTGGTGCAGTGTCTCGGTCAAGGCGAAGTTACGTAACTGTTCTACACGTCTCTTGGCTAGCTGAGCAGGTGCAGTGTCTCGGTCAATGCGAAGTTACGTAACTGTTCTACACGTCTCTTGGCTAGCTGAGCAGGTGCAGTGTCTCGGTCAATGCGAAGTTACGTAACTATTGTACACGTCTCTTGGCTAGCTGAGCAGGTGCAGTGTCTCGGTCAAGGCGAAGTTACGTAACTGTTGTACACGTCTCTTGGCTAGCTGAGCAGGTGCAGTGTCTCGGTCAAGGCGAAGTTACGTAACTGTTGTACACGTCTCTTGGCTAGCTGAGCAGGTGCAGTGTCTCGGTCAAGGCGAAGTTACGTAACTGTTGTACACGTCTCTTGGCTAGCTGAGCAGGTGCAGTGTCTCGGTCAATGCGAAGTTACGTAACTGTTCTACACGTCTCTTGGCTAGCTGAGCAGGTGCAGTGTCTCGGTCAAGGCGAAGTTACGTAACTGTTGTACACGTCTCTTGGCTAGCTGAGCAGGTGCAGTGTCTCGGTCAAGGCGAAGTTACGTAACTGTTGTACACGTCTCTTGGCTAGCTGAGCAGGTGCAGTGTCTCGGTCAAGGCGAAGTTACGTAACTGTTGTACACGTCTCTTGGTTAGCTGAGCAGGTGCAGTGTCTCGGTCAAGGCGAAGTTACGTAACTGTTCTACAAGTCTCTTGGTTAGCTGAGCAGGTGCAGTGTCTCGGTCAAGGCGAAGTTACGTAACTGTTCTACACGTCTCTTGTTTAGCTGAGCAGGTGCAGTGTCTCGGTCAAGGCCGTACACTCAAGAAGCTTCGCGACTGTTCGAGTACGCTTAACCATGCAAATTGTGCTGGCACGCACCCAAAAAAAATAAAAAATTATTCTGAAACTCCTGCGGGATCTATATAAGCAACAACAGACGGCTTAGAAGTGAGTTACACCTGACAAAATTATAGAGTGCGGATCAAGTGATTGTTTCGGATTAGTGGAAGAAAGAGAAAAGTGACTATTATGTTATAATTAGTGCGGAACTGTTGTAGGTGACGTTATAATTTTGTGCAGACAAATCTAACTTGAATCATTATACGAAAGTACCTTGTTTATTTCAAACGTTATTTCTGATTGATTAAAGCTGGTAATCAGTGACTTCATTGGTGTCTGTATTTGTCTCCACTGTACAATACGACGACCAGTAAGACATTCGTAACAATTGACTATTTCAAGCAAGATTTACACAATGATTTGATAGCAGAGAGAATTAAATTTATGAATTATATATTTTTTATACTTTTCTAACAGTTACACAATCTTATTAACAGATCTTTAAATAGAAGTTACGAAATGTTAGAGGTTTAGGCTGAAAGAAACCAGTCAGACGATAACATTCACTTTACGCTGTGATGTTCTTATCAGCAACGCGTCTCTTGCACTATTTATCAATACAAGCCATTAACCCGTTGTAAGATTTACCGCTGATCTTAACACAAAACTCAGCGAACAAAAATAAGTACTGTATATTTTATCCGTCCGTCAACTTTAACCTTTCCCGTTTAAACGTTAATTTCGCGGTAGTTCATTAGGCCGCCATTCAAGACAGAAAAATTAAACTTCCGAGATAAAGTGGGCTTTACAAGATAAAGAATATTAACTGAAAATTCTCTCGAAAAACAGCAAACAGTGAAACATTACTGGAATGAACAAAGTGCTGCCCCAATGCGGCCTAAGTTTGTCACAACCGGTTTTTCTACATTTATATGCTGTGATAATATTTGTTTTATCGCTGTTTTTTCCAAAATAAAGCTAATTTTTGTCTTGCAGCTACTTAATTTCAACCAACTACTAATAGTCTAAACTAACTACTAGTTTCAAATAGCCAGGCCGTGATAGTTTCAAATAGCCAGGCCGTGATAATTGCTTGTTTCTGGTATCATTTTATTTTATACACTAGACGTTTCGGCTACCCAAAAGATCCCTTCTTCAGTACTAAAAATTAAAAATAGTTCGACAAAAGGATACCAGGCTGAACGTACCCCCTAGTTGCTTCGGGACGGCCAAGAACAAGGTGGAAAGATTATATCCTATATCATTTTCATCACATCATCTTCTTCTTCAAGGATTAAAGCAAGGATGGTTTGTTCCGGTCTCAAACAGGGAAAGATTAAAGCTGGTCACTCCAGCGCTTCCTCGAACGTCCCACACCTCTCCGTCCCCTCGGCTTATAGTTCCATAGTTGTTTGGGGATGTGGCAGTCATCCATTCGGCAAAGATGTTCCCACCAATTCAGTCGATTCTGTGTCGAGCATACTCATAATATTCAGTTCCTGGCGTGTATCTGTGTTTCTTCAATGATCATGGAGAGTAAACACTGCCACGTGCCTGAGAAATCTAATTTCAGCCGCTTGGATGAGACTGGCCTGGCCTTTCGTTAACGTCCAATTCTCAGACCCATAAAAAAGTATGGGAAGAGCCATCACCTTGTGGAATTTTAGGCGTGCTCCTTTACTTGCTAACATAACGGTTCGCCTAATGGTGCCGCACATAAGGTTAAACTTGTGTAACTTATTCACAACGTCGTTGCGTGCATTATAAGACACACTGTAGCCCAGGTACTCAAAATTGTTAACTTGTTCCAGGACAGTACCATCTTTAAGAATTTTTGCCCGTACGGGAACAGTTCCACGAAAAGCCATCCATCGCCTTGGTCTTAAGCGTGGATATTTGTAACACAGAGTCTTTGCCTGCAGATTCGATTTAACAAATGTATATCCATCTGCAATCTGTTTTCTGAGTCCTATTATATCCTGTATAATGTGGATAATTATAATTTCCTACTCACTACTTCTGGACAAGAGACACTTGTGGGGCCGGAACAGGCGCTGGAACCAAATCCTTGCAGTAGACGATGATCCTTGCAGTAGACGATGATCCTTGCAGTGACGATGATCCTTGCAGTGACGATGATCGTGGCTCGGGTTCATACTGTTGCGACGGTCACACTGGTACAGCGGAAAACAAAATACAAGACGTCAATAAAGTCACTAAAAACCAGCCCTAATTATCACAATTAACAGTTTGTAATCAACAAGTTATTCAACAAGCTTATTCTCGTACAGCAATTCAAGTTACTCTGTCCACACAAATAATAATGTCAACTAAAGGGTGTTCCATATAAAACGCAACCCATCTATGTCAGTAATTACATTTAAATAAAAAAGGCATATGTAAAGTATTTAATTAAATATTTTATTTCCAAACTCTACAATACTTAAAATTCTAGAGTAAATGCTGGAAGTGGCCGCCATCTTCATGAATACACGCTTCCACCCTTTTCACTGTGTTTCTTGCAACTTTTTTTAGAGTATTTGGGTTGATATTTAAAACAGCTTGTTCGATATTGACCTTCAGTTGTTCAAGTGTTCGTGGTTTGTTGCTGTAGGTGCTTGTTAATAATAATTTTTAAAATGAGTGCTGCGATTGAAAATCCCGCGAGCTGTGAAGTGCGCTCAGTAATACGATTTCAGCAAGCAGAAAACTGCAGACCGGTGGACATTCATCGGCGACTGCGTGAGGTGTATGGGAAGAATGTAATGGAGTAAGGCAGTGGTGTGTTCTGTTTAAAAATGGCCGCACCAATGTGCACGATGATGAGCGGAAGTGTGTGCAGACCTTGTCAGCAAGGAAAATGATGGTGACAGTTTTTTGGGACAGAAAAGCGGTTCTCCTGGTAGAGTTGATGGAACGGGGTACCACAAGCAACTCCGAGGTTTACTATGAAACCTTAAAAAAGCTGCGGAGAGCAATCCAAAACAAGCGACGCGGTAAGTTGAGCTCCGGGGTATTGTTCTTCCACGACAACGCCCGACCGCATACAGCATCACGAACGCAAGAACTTCTGGGAAAGTTTGGATGGGAGCTTTTCAATCATCCCCCATACAGCCCTGATCTGGCACTGAGCGATTATCACGTGTTCATGCGTATGAAAAAGTGGCTGGCAACACAGCGCTTTGAAGACAACGACGAGCTGAAGGCGGGCGTTAATGAATGCCTTAAATCACAGGCGGCAGATTTTTACGATGAGGGCTTTCAAAAACTCGTAAATTTTATTAAACTCGATGTCTTGTTAGGTGCTGGTTTATTACGGTACTTACGACAAAAAGATTCTTGCACTGCAACCACTGATCGCGTGCTAAAGTACGACTCAAGAATAAAAAAACGTTCGTCTTGCGAAAAAACCATTTTCTCTCTAACAATGCACTGAGCGTTATGATCGCTTTGTCATAGGTATCAGTGGCAGTTTACTGCGCCGGCGCAATGTTCGATTGTTGGACGAGTCTATTCCAGTAGAACGTAGGCGAGTTTGGCAGTAAATTCAAATATTACAGAAGGCTGATTAGTGGGTTGCGTTTTATATGAAACACCCTGTATAAAGAAGCCCGCACTATAAACACTTTTTGCTAATGCACCACTTGAAACGCACTGTGTAAATCGCCCGACAATAACTCAAAACCCACTTGAATAAATAACCACTTAAACTAAACTAAGCGTCGCTGAATGCTTATATTTGTACCCCGCTGAGATTCCAGAATAATTTGTAATACACGTCAACACTACTAGAAAACAGTACAGCGTAATTGCTTGCGGCGTTGGACACAGTGCGCGCGGACCGGTGAAGTCTGGAACAGCCTCGTTAACGCGTGTTAAGAGTCACGTACGCACTCAACATTACAGCTGGGCTCTGCTGGGACAGCCGAGAAGCGTGTAGAACTTTCCGTAATGGTGTACCAATGCTATTGTAACGTTCGCGTACAACTAAACCCCGGCAAGCGGTAATATTAACAAAAACAAATCAGCCTAACAAACTATGTCTGTACACACATAAAGAATTTTATCGCTAGTCACTTATCACTTTAATACTTTCAATTTTTGTCATAAAGTTACATGAATAACACACTTCCCCAGAATGTTTTTATTATGTAACAATATTCTGAATGCTGGAATGTCAGGGTCAATTTCGCCGTTTGAAAATAAGTGTAGTGAAAAAACGTTTTGTTGTAGTAAGGCTATAAATTTGAGGAAACTATAAAACATTGTACAGTAGGCTGTTATAGCAACAAAGTCTTCTAAAAAACCTCTAACAAAAAGTATAGTATATGAAGCTGTAAAACTGTTGTGAAACTGTGATAGTTTGGGACGCTGGAATTGGTGTGTTTATAAGAAATGTGTTTACACGTAATAACATCAAATCAATGCAACCATTTTTCAAAATAAGATATAATTTTATATACACAGAACCCTATATTTACAATATTATTCCCAGAATTGCTGGGTGTGTGAGACACATCCATTGTGGGAGCAACAGAAAGAAACAATAGATTTTGACGTACATGCTCATGTCAGTTATCATGTTAGAACGCAGAAAAGATTAAGAATTTTTCATAATTTTCATTATGTAAATATTTTCTTCTTCTTCTTCTTCTTCTTCTTCTTCTTCTTCTTCTTCTTCTTCTTCTTCTTCTTCTTCTTCTTCTTCTTCTTCTTCTTCTTCTTCCTATTCTTATTCTTCTTCTTCTTCCTCTTCTCCTTTATCTCATTTTTCTTCTTCTTCGTCAGTTCAGGGACTAGGATATATAAACCAGTTCCGGCAGCCATCTCATTCTCGGATCCCCCACGTCTCGCCCACCAATGGCAACACTAATGTGCCCTAGCTGAATTTTTTACTATGCTTCACCTTTTTTTTTAATTTCTATCGGCCGTCTGAGGATCACATGCCAATTTCAATTTTTTATCCCTTGTTCTTTTCTATTTCTCAAATATTCTTTCATCTTTTCACTATGTCTCTTCTTCCTGTCTTCACTCCATTTTGAACCTGCGTTTTTATCTCTCCTACCCTGGACTCCTTCCATTTTTAACACTTTTGTCCGAAAAACTTTCCTTTTAATTGCTTCTTCTGCGTTTATATTATTTTTTCTAAATCCTTTCTGACTACAGTTCTTGGGACTCCCCAGAACCCTTGGTCCCAATGCATGGCATGATGACATGGTGGATTTCTCTTTCAATATACTTCACCTTATTTATACTTCTTCTTATTCTCCTCCTCCTCCTCCTCCTCCTCCTCCTCCTCCTCCTCCTCCTTCTTCTTCTTCTTCTTCTTCTTCTTCTTCTTCTTCTTCTTCTTCTTCTTCTTCTTCTTCTTCTTCTTCTTCTTCTTCTTCTTCTTCGTTTCACTACAGGGATTAAGTTATATAAACTTGTTCCGGCGCCCATCTCGTCCTCGGACGACCCACGTCTCTTCTACCAATGGCTTTATAGTTAAGTGCCGATTTTGGCAATCTGTCCTCTGTCATCCTTTGCAAACAATCACACCACTATCTTCTACAAGTTGTCGTGATTGTATTTCTGTCTTTTACTTTAAGCTCAACACTTTTATATTCTCGCTCCTCCTTCTATCAATGTATAGTTTGAAGTATTCCCAACAAACTGCATTTCAGCACTCTGACTAATGCCACATTCCTCTTTGTCATGACCCACCACACCTCATTTGCATATGGCAATGTCGGTATTACAATAGTCTTATAAAATTAAATTCTGATCTAAATATACTGTTTTATTTCTATGAACACTTTCACAAATGTTCATAAGTTTATTTAATTTTTCTTTTATATCAGCTTCGGGCCATCGCTTACTTTGCATCAGAAACATTTAAAACGGCTAATTTTTGCAATGTACTCTTGTTTATAGCTAACTTTGTCCTTGGTGGATATTTACCTCAAAAATCTATGTTTGTAGTCTTTTTCTTCTAAATTATCAGTTAGTACTATATTGCTATTTTTTATAACTGAAATATCGAGCAATTAAACACATTGTATTTATCACTACAAAGATTATAATGCAAATTAAAACGCTGAAGTATTTTCAATATTGCTACGAAATTACCTAACGCTCTAGAAATGTTGCAGGTGCAGTTGTACACGTTTCTCGGCTAGCCCAGCAGGTGCAGTGTCCCTATCAAGGGCGTGAACTGAAGTACCTTCTAGACTGTTCGAGAACTGTTAATTACTCAAATTATTCTGGCACGCCGCCAAATGAGTGTAAAATTATCCTGGAACACCTGCGGCACCTATATAAGCAACATCGGCCGGCTTAGTGAGTTAGTTACACCTGGCTAAATTGTAGAGTGCGGATCAAGTGATTATTGTGTTGTAATTAGTGCGGAACTCTTAATTGTTGACATGTTATTATTGCGTGTGGACAAATTTAACACGTATTCTTGTATTAGAGTGCCTTGTTCATCACGAATTGTTATTTGTGACTAATTAAAGGTGGTAATTAATTACTATATTGGTGTCTGTATTTTGTTTCCACTGCACAATACGAGTATTCGTGAGACCGTCGTAACTATATTACAATACTACATCACAACTTAAAATCTGTGTATTATGTTATATGACATGGATTATTTTTCTTTGAAAATATATTACCTTTTTGATGTTATACATCGAGCGATACAAAGAAAAGTGGAAACAAGTATTGTTGGCAACAATAACACTTGCTTCTTGTACAAATAATACGATTGCCAGTCCATGTAATAACGTAAAACGGTTGTGACAAGACAAACATTTATCTTCGTGAAAGCGCAAACATATAGCTTGTGTTCCGTGTTTGTTTACTAACTCGGGGAAGGCGTCGTCCAATGCTTTTATCGCAGACTGGAATTATTGCAAATCATTTTTTATTCTAAAGAGCTGTTTATGTTCTGCAACATTCGCTGAAAAGACTTTCTAGGTTATTATGACAAATTACTGTTTGTAAAATTGGTAACCTGTCGCGTTAGTTCAATTCAAAACTACGTAAAAGGCTGTTTGAATTACTGGTCATTTTAACATGACAAATCCTTACAAACACTCAATATCATCATCTTCAAGAATTAAACCAAGGATGGCTTGTTCCAGGCTCTAATAGGCAAAGATTACAGCTGGTCATTCCAGCGCTTCCTCGGGTGTTCCACACCTCTCCGTCCTCTCGACTTATAGTTCCATAGTTTTGGGGGATGCGGCAGTCATCCATTCGGCAAAGATGTTCACACCAATTCAACCGATCCGTCCGGCTATTGTCCTTATTTGAGGCAATTTAGTAGTGAATATGTCCCCTTGATATATGTTACTAGCATATCGCAGGGTAAGACGTATGGTGGGGTTGCCACCTTCAGTCTTAAGGTCCAGCCCGATTTTCTGTCTGGGTGTTCTCCCATAAACTGGCTGTCTTACCAGACTAAAGAGGCCAGTTTTCCCTGTTGAAATATCCAAAAGGATCTTTAATGTGGTGGTTTCTCCTTGCCTACCACATCCTACGTCGTTGACCAATGGAAGGTCATCCGTCTTTAGGGACAATTTCTCACCCCAATGGCAAGAGGATGCACTAACCTCTACTTTACAATGACAAGTAGAGGAGCGACAGCTTATACCAGCTGTCGCTCGGTCTCCAAAGCCGCGCTAGCCACACGTATGTGTTGCCCATCCCCCACCACTTGCAGGCGCGGCTGGATATCCCTTCATCAAGGAATGAGCCGTAAGGCATTACTCATCCTCTCCAGTACTTTGGGGGGGGGGCACTCAATATCGATACATATTTATAGAAACCTTTTACAAACAAGTTACTAGACACAAGCACAGGGGTTTTTACTAGGACCTAAAACTTCGTAATACACACTCATTAGAAAAGAAGATTTTAAACAAACCAGAACATTTGGAACATTAGAATAATACTCTCAATTTTACGTTTTCTATAAGTTTTATAGTTTACGCTTTGTCTTTTATAAATTGTAATAAATAAAATTTATGTTATGTTAGAATAACACTCTCAATTTTACGTTTTCTATAAGTTTTATAGTTTACGCTTTGTCTTTTATAAATTGTAATAAATAAAATTTATGTTAGCACGCGAAGCATTATCATAAATTACATAATTACGTGGAAAGCGTTGAACAATATAGTGATTTTTTAAATGTATTGTTGCGACGGTCTACTGATCGTCGTATGGTACAGTGGAAAACAAAATACTAGATACAAATTAAGTCACTAATCACCAGCTTTAATTATCACAATTAAACAGTTTGTAATTAACAAGATGGTCTCTTACAACAAATCAAATAAAAATTCTTCACACGCAATAATAATGTCACGAGTTTCTCACAGTTACAAAACACGTAACACGTAGCCACAATACTTCCAACCGCACTGGAATAAATCGCAACTCAAACTGAACTAAGCGTCGCCGAACTCTCGTATTTATACCCCGCTGAGATATCAGAATACTCCATAATACGCGTCTACTAGAAAACACTAGAGCGTAATTGATTGCGGCCTTGAACACAGCGCGTCCGGACCGGTATGCTCTGGAAAAGTCTTGTTGCGGACGCGTGACAAGTGTCACGTAATTGTCCTTTATCTCAAAGTAGCAGCAATATGTACGCACGCACATATCACAGCTGGGATAACCGAGAAATACGTAGAATCTTCTGTAATGTCGTAACAGTATACTGCTACTATAATTACGGAACCTTCTCGAAAAGACGAGAGTGTCGTTCTACCAGCTTCTCGACTAGTGCAGCGTGTGACGTCTGTGTCAAGACCGACCTATCTTGTAGCACTCCACACTGCTCGAGAGCACTTTTAACTACGCAAATTGTGCTGGTATACCACCAGCGGTATGAAAAAATTTTCTAAAACATCTGCAAGCCCTAAATAAACAACAGCGGCTGGCTTAGATCTGATTATTTACACCTGGCGAGATTGTAGAGTGCGGATCAAGTGATTGTGGAAAGCGAATACAGTGTTATAATTAGTGCGAAACTCTTAATAGTTGACATTAATATTCCGTGTGGAAAAATTTAACTTGAATTACCGTACGAGAGTACATTGTTGATTTCACATTGTTATTTGTGACTAATTAAAGCTGGTGAAAGCTAGAGAAGGAGAACGCATCCAAATTGGCATCTGTTGCTTCGAAAAAGTCAACAACTTTTGTTTATTTAGGATGCCAAGTTAACTCCGATGGGGAAACAACAGAAGAAATAAAGCGTATCATCACCTTAGCTAATAGGTTCTTCTTTGCTCTGAGACCCTTGTCCCAGAGCAGAACAATTGTCAGGAGCATCAAGCTGCTTCTGTATAAAACACTGTTCCGCCCAGTTCCCACCTATGGTTCTAAGACCTGGACGAATTCTAGAAAGTCCGAGTCAAGCCTGCTGGTTCATGAACGCAAAACCCTCCGCACTATTTTTCGTCCAATATGTGTGGGAGGTAAATGGACGAAAAGGTTCAACCAACAACTGAACACTCTTCCGAATGAGCCAGATATTGTGAAAATTATCATTATAAACGTTGGGAAGACGGTGTGAACTATGATGCGCGCCATATCCTTGGGACCTGGAACTGGAGAGCGGCTGCACTGGGAGGCTGCTAAAGGAGGCCTTGACTCAGTAATGGGTTGCTGCGCCGCTGAAGACGAAGAATTAAAGCTGGTAATTAGCGACTTCATTGGTGTCTGTACTTTGTTTCCACTGTACAATAGGACGATCCGTGAGACCGTCGTAACAATATGTTTAAGACAGAATTTGGTATACATTGTTACGACCGACGGTCGCACGGTTCGTCGTATTCTACAGTGGAAACAGAACAATTTACACCAGATTATATTGTTGTTTAGGCCGTTAATTACATTTTAAATAAACAAAACACTCGTATATAACGATTACAGGCCAAAGTGTCCAAACCAAAATGTAAAGTCGAAAATGTCTAATTCAAACAAAGTGCGAAATAATAAAAGTCCAAAGCACATAATATCCTAAATTATTTTTTATTTGAAACAATTTTAGGTTACAAATGTAGGTAATGTCCAATCGTTTTAATGTAAGCCAATTCGTTGTCTTCGTCTGAAAATTCTTACTATTTACTGACAATGTTGAAAATTCGATCTTCATTGCGCTGTTGAGTAGATCTAGGCAAACGTTTTACTTTTTTTCCAAGCAATAACTGTGTCAACATATATTCAACATCTGCCTGTTTCCTTTTGTAATTCTGTTAGAAAACTGTAAAGACTCGGATCACGTCGACCAACGGTTGTGCCAACCTTCAGATGCGTTGTTTGTTCGTGCGGTACGTTGAAGAACAGCGTTGTACTGGTTCCAAAGTGCAGGGGAGCATATCGTACTGCCACTTCCAGTACTTGACGTTCCCGTTAGTGCATGATCCAACGTACAAATAGCCGTCACAATGCCCACAAGTATTTCGACCTTTCTTTATAATTTCAAGGATTTTCACCAAAATAAAGTGTATAAAAGGGCACAATGTATAAAAAAACACGAAATTTTTACAAAAAAAAACCCTTAATTTACAAATAAACAATAGCGTTTCCAAGGTTATTTTTATACATTTTGTTGGAACGTAAATACTTTGAACATTTTTTTTTCTGAACTTCTAATTCTGTAGACATTTTTTTTGACATTTTTTTTGTAAATTGTGTCCGGGTACCGTACATAACAATTGCTCAAGCTTCCGATTAACTAAGCCAACATGCAGTAATCTAGCCCAGAATAAATGCCACATATTAATAATCACTTTATATAATAAAATGTCAAGCTTACATAAGCCCATACGCGAACAAGTACAAGAGACGCTCAAGATCCAAACGCGTGTAAGTATACGCAAGTAAACGCGACGCTACAGTTATTTTTAGTAGAGCTCAGAGATTACAGATTTAATAAACGTTGCTGCGGTATAGGCTTGTGGCACCAAAATTACGCGTTCTTCAGTTCCTGGAACTGACGCGCTGACAGAAACAGCCTTTTACTCTTCATACTTCTCTGAAACTTTTCCAAGAAAATTTCATTGTCGACGTGTTCGGCTCATTATGGTTACCTCGTGTAGGGTCGTATACTGGTTTCTGTACTGCACGCTAAGTACTTGTGTCAACGTTACCTTAAGCAGCGTACTCGGCCGCCATTCACGATATTATTACACAACTCATTAGCTGCATATGTAACTGATATTTTATTTGAAATTTAGTACCAAAAAACAACATGAATGTGTGTTTAAAGAAAGATAACTTAAATAACGCACTCTTAAACATATTTGCTGCTTTACGTTTGAAAATTAGAATTTTTATCATTGCAACTCTTTACGAATTTCCATCTTCTTCTTCTTCTTCTTCTTCTTCTTCTTCTTCTTCTTCTTCTTCTTCTTCTTCTTCTTCTTCTTCTTCTTCTTCTTCATCTGCGTCAATACAGAGACTAGTTTATATAAACCAGTTCTGGCACCCATTTCATCCTCGGATGCCTCAAGTCTCTCCTACCAATGGCTTTATTTGGCAACACCAATGTGCCCTAGGTGGATTTTTACTATGCTTCAACTTGTCTTGTGCGTGAGATCTCTTTCTTTAATATATCCTGTCTAGTCGTTCTTGACTTATTCCTGTCCAGTCTCACTTTTTATTTTAATTTCTCAATTTTGGTTGCCTTTGAATCTGATGACGATAGGAGGTGAGCGCTGCAAATACTAAGAAACGTCCAGTGTCAGAATAACAGATATAAAGTCTTCTTCTTCTTCTTCTTCTTCTTCTTCTTCTTCTTCTTCTTCTTCTTCTTCTTCTTCTTCTTCTTCTTCTTTCTCTTCTTCTTCTTCTTCTTCTTCTCCTTCTTCTCCTCCTTCTCCTCAACCAGTGGTTGAAGGGCTTCTAATTTCATCTGTTACAATAAACACAGTTTCTAATCACCACATACTTTTTTCCTCCTTTTATATCACCCGTATAATCCTGTCTTTGCCTTCCCCTCCCATTTAGTCACTCAATCCATCCGTCGATCAGGCCGGTGAATGGCGTAGCAGATGACCGACCCCATACTGCTTCTCGTTTTCTCTTTTCAACAACGGCTTTAATCAGAAAACCTCCTTTATCCACTCCCTTCAGGATCTCATCGTTTGGCACTCTTTCTGGCCACGGTATTCTTAAGGCAATCCTACAGCACCATATCTCAAAAGCTACAATATAGCTCCTCTCCAATTTCGTCACGAGCCATATTTCCAAGCCGTATGAGTATATTGCTCCAAATGAAAGTTTTATAAACTTCTTCCTGGTTCTCACGAATCCAGGTTATGTTTCCGGAAGTCGGAAGAGACCTTTTCTTAAAAAACTGGTGCATCTCCATCTCTTCAGGAATGTTCAAGAATTTCAAATTCACTATTTTCACAAATTTTCTAATTCAATTTCTAAATCATTAATTTTGTGTTTCACGGATACAAATGTTTAAATTTTAAGAAAATATTATTAAATATTAACTTCTTCTTCTTCTTCTTCTTCTTCTTCTTCTTCTTCTTCTTCTTCTTCTTCTTCTTCTTCTTCTTCTTCTTCTTCTTCTTCTTCTTCTTCTTCTTCTTCTTCTTTAGTACTACAGCTCAACGTGAACCCTGGCTTACAACACCAATCTTCTCCAAAGTCTCTTTTCCGTTCCAATCTGATTGTAACCCCTCACATCCATTCTTCTGAGATCTTCTAGAAAATCATCCAAACATCTTATACAAGGTCGGCCCCTGTTTCTGCTTTTATAGACTTGTGCGCTCAGGATTTCCTTTGGCATACGCTCATCATCCATTCGCTCTAGGTGACCTAGCCATTGTATTCGTTGAACCTTTATAAATCTTACAAAGTCTTCGTAATTCAATAGCTCATCTCTCTCCTAGTTATTTCTTATTCTCCATTCGTCATCTTCCTTAACCGAGCCATAAACACGTCTCATGGTCTTTTTTTTTTGTGTTAACACTAATGAGTTTGCTTCTCAATATCCTGCTATTGTCATAATATGCCTTATTTGCTATCTGTAGCACGTCATGTATTGTCGTGTTTACGGAGCTGGATTATCTATCATGTTACCCAGGTATCTGAACTTACTAACTGCATCAAATAAAATGTCATCTACGCACAAATAATTTCTTCTCCTTTCTGATGCAGAAATTACAATGTGTTTAGTTTTGCTGACATTTACATCGAGTCCCATTGCAATGGATTCTTGATTCACTCGTTGTATACCCCAACTAGCCGTTCTCTTTATCTGGCTGTTATCACAACATCGTCAGCGTAAACACATATTTGGCTTGTCTTATATATTGACAAAGGTGAAGATAATACTACTGTGTGGCAAAGTTAATAAGAATTTAAGTAAAAGATTTGCCAAATGTTATGTGTGGAGCGTTGCTTTATATGGTGCAGAGACATGGACACTGAGGAAGGAGGATGAGAAAAGATTAGAAGCAATTGAGATGTGGGTTTGGCGAGCAAAGAAAAAAGTGAGATGGGTTGATAAAGTAAGGAATGATGAAGTTTTAAGAAGAATAGGGGAAGAAAGAAGAATCCTGAAGGTAATAGAAAATAGGAAAATAAATTGGTTAGGTCATTGTTTAAGAAGAGACTGCTTGCTTACAACTGCCATGGAGGGTGTCATAGAAGAAGAAAAAAGAAGAGGGCGTAGAAGAATGAAGTTAATAGATAGCATTAAAGTCAGAGAGTGTTACGAAGAAACGAAAAGACTAGCATGCGATATAACAGCTTGGAAAGCTTTTACCATTTGAAGACCTGCCTTAGACAGAACACTAAATAATAATATATTGACAACTACGTTATAAAAACGGATTTCATGGAAACAACATATCCCTATTCCGTAATACACAAGTGAGTGGACACCGTCACACTTCCAGTGTTACTCACCATACAGCTTGACTCATATGTGAACTTAATAGATTTAAAAGCCAATACAATGTAGAGTAATATTACTTAATTTATAGAATAAATTGTTACTGATTCATCAGAGAATTTTACCAACGTGATAGACAACAATAACTTGCGAACAGAATTGTTGCAAGTAACTACTTTTTATATAGTTATTTATTAAACGTAAAAGCTAACAATGAATACTTTATTGTTGCAAGCAAACGACTTCCCATAAAGGGTTTTATCGCGTCTGATAGAAACTAATAAATCTGTTAAGAAAGGCGTAGTTCGGAGAATTTTATTGCATCACTTTAATATGTATTCAATTTCTGTTTTGCAAAAGCGTAACAATAAATAACTGTTTGTCGCGTGATACGCTGCATACTCCTCTGAAGTACTATTAAAAGATAAGCAATAAAACTGCGCATCATTACGTATACTTTATGACAATATACATTTTATCATTTTACAAAATACGTAAAAGACATTGTTACGAAAACTGCACGGATCGATATTTTGAAGCAGTAGAAATAAAACAATTGAACACCAGAGAGTACGTTACTGACAACTTTAATACTATTGTACAAAGGCTTACACGGTTGGTGTCATTTTGATTTAAAATTACCTTCCGGGCTGTTTGGCCGTGGACCAAACTTTATAAGTAGAAGTAGTGTTCACTGGACATCTCCAGCCTTAACCACAGTACTGTGGTCTTAACATATATCACTCGAAGCGTTGACTCGTTGCCACTGAAGATGACAGTCAGTGGCATTGTCAAAACGTCTGGTTTTGTCACAAACTTTGGACCAAGGCCAAACAACCCGGAAGTTAATTTTAATCAAAACTTTCATACTAGTTTCAATAAACGAAGACACGCCTGTACATCAATTCTTCAAAATCACGCAACTTTTCTACACCCAGTAATTTGCAGTTATTACTTTATACTAAACAACGGCTTTAAAATACATGCATCGAATCGCAAACCACAACTGCCCGGCGCTGCGACCAGCGGTTGCCAAGACCAGCGCAATGTCCTGGGGACGAGCTGACTGCATTTGGAATCGTGCTACTGGGTCTGTTAACTGTTATTTATGTAATTTTGTCTAAGTGCGAGAGCATGAAACTTTACTTGATTGGTGGATCATACCACCTGAGCTAACAAACGGGGCCGCTTCCAAGAGTCACCTGGAGTGTTGGTAGTGTATTTGCCGAGATCAGGCAACTGTAGGTAACTCGGGCCTCCCGACCATAGAATTTGTGCGCTAAGCATCTTATGGTGTCAGCGAGTGTTCAACACGATCCTAACAGTGTTATAACAGCGGTACGGTGGCTGCGAGGGGTTAGGTATTAGTTGAGTGATTAAAGGTTATATTATATCGTATTAATTGTAAGTAATAAATTATAATACAATATAAACGAATTGTAATGCACCGTACAACATTGAATCATAAAAGGAGTTATGGATAATAAACAAATATCATCAGTTACACTGTATTATTATAAACTTAAGTTGGAGTATAATTTAATTTAAATTTAAATTTAAAAAAAATTATATTACATAGAAATTCATAAACAAAATATTCATTTTAATGTGCAGAAAAATGAATGTAAATATTAGTCTAAAGCGCAGAAATTTAGTAAAACTATTTCTTTTCTTAATTTCAGTTGCAGAAGCAGTCGCGTCAATAATAAAGAAAACTCCGTAATTTCCACGTAGTCTGGAAACACGGGCTGTAAAATACGCACCATTACACAACAGCGCCGTTAGCGTTACGTTCTACGCTAATTATCTACAAGTTAATTAATGTTTAGTGGAAGCTATTACTGATATTATCTCAACTTATGTACACACCCTACGGAAATTTACGTAATGAATACTGTTAGAATAAACATTAGTTTGATGTTTGTTAAATTTCCAAGTTATTGTTTTTACGAGTTTACCAGTAGATTTCGTTTATTTTTTAAGACAACACAAAATCCATAAGTTCGGTTCACTCTCACACAAAAAGACACGCCACGTTTACTAACGTTGTTGTTAATTTAGTTGTAGCGAACGGCTTTGTTCTGCCGTTTGTCAGTCTGTGCTGAAACTTGTAAAGTTGACATACATATTGATGCATAAATTGTATTACAGTCGTTACATGACAGTGATGATTTGTACATGTGATGCATCGTCTGACCCTAGAATTTGAAGTAGAATTTGTACCCTTTATTGAGGTATCATAAAATATAAAATATACCTTGGTAGAGTAATTAAAATAGCAAAAGAGGAAATTGACCAAGTGACAGTTTTTAAACATCTGGGATGCTAATTTAGAGACGGTATGCGTTGTTGTCAAGAGGCAAAATAGAGGATTACTTTAGCTAAGAAGACCTTAATAGAAAGAAAATATTATTGCACGGGCCACTATACGTAAAGCTGAAAAGAAGATGGTAAAGTGTTTTGATTGGAGCGTGCTCCTATACGGGGCAGAAACTTAATAACTAAGAGAAGGAGAGGAGAGGAGGTCTCAACCCTCCAAAATGTGAACGTGGAGAAGGATGGAACGGATTTCCAGGAAGGATACAGTGACAATGAGGAGGTGCTTGGAAGGGAAGCTGAGAAAAAAAGAGTGTCGAATATCATCTAGTGCAGGCAGAAAGAGAAATTCGGTGGGTCCTGTATGTGGCAAATACGAGGTAATTTCATTGGAGGGGCTGCTGGTAAATGTAGATTAAAATAGAGGACGGAAGAAATACCAGATGATAGACGATATACTGATATCAGGAAATGAAGAGACTAGTCCATACTGGGAAAGCATACATGGGATATCTCTGAGAAATGAATAGAGATTTTACTTATTGCAATCCATACTACAGGGAAAATTACTTAGAAAGAGAGGAGTTGGGCGACCGATAATCTCATGGCTGAGAAATTTAAGGACCTGGTTTGGCATGCATACAACTGACTTATTCCGTACAGCAGTGCGGAAAGTTAAAGTAGTCTGTATGATATCCAACATTCGAAACGGATAGGAACTATCAGAAGAAGAATCGCCACATACCGTCTTCCTTCTTCTATCTCATTCAAATATTCCTGTCGAAGCCCTTCTCTGCTGCTACGCCCCTCAAACATAATCTTGATCAGAGTGGTGAACCAATTTGAATGGCGTAGCAGGAGACCAATCATATTGCTCCTTCTTTCCACAGTGGCTCCAATCAGCATGCTTATTTCATCCACTCTCTTTGAATCCTCACCATTATGCAATCTTTCTGTCCACGGTATTATTAAAGACCTTTGCCAGCACCACACCTCAAAAGCTTTAAGGAAGCTCCTTTCCGATTTCCTCAGAACCCAGGTTTGCGAGCCATATGTGCGCAAAACAAAAATTTTTATGAATTACTTCCTGGTTTCCAGGACAGGCTTCCAGACGCAAGAAGAGATATTTACTTGAACAATCCTCCTCTTGCTTGCGTAAGTCTCTTTTATATATCACTGGTGCATCTCTTACTTTTATTTATTATATTGTCTGCCAATAATCGTGGTGTTACTGTGAAGCGATTGTACTGTTTTCATTGAATGTCTGAGATACGATCAATTTTCCATTCTATACCAAAGTTTGTCCCTACGAAATGATTTCTCATAAACAAACTATTATAAAACACTAAATTAGAAACAAAAGTTACCCATAGTTAAAGACGGTATTTGTAACGTATTGCCGCGTTACAAATCCAGGGAACCCATCTTAACTGACCTCTGCCAATTACATGGGCTGCCTACGTTGTAACGAACTGTATTAAAATCAAATTAATTGAACAAATTACTCGCTATCAGTGTAAGGAAACAAGGGAAGGTATTTTACTGATTTATGCACTCATTTTCATGTGTAACAAGACGACTTCTCTTTATTTAACAACAGTTACTGACAGATCCCATGACATCATTATTTAAACTAAAATATTTAAATGCTTTTCATAAAACTATGGGATCAAATTGATTATATATTCTTATACCTCGGATCCGAGTTTACTTTCTGTATATTTATAGTAAAGACTTCTAATTATTTTCAGTTCATTTTAGAAGCTTGCAAGACCATTTGAAGAATGGTACTATTACTTGCAACGATAATAAGTTACATTAACATTTAAAGCGTTACAACGTATGATAATTGAATTTTTACAGTAAACTCTTAGATTTTCTCATTATAATGTTTACATAAAATTAATCGTCTTTGAAAAGTCTCTGTTAGAGGTGAGTAGTGTAACAAATATGATTAACTCTCGATAGCAAGGCTATCGAGTCACCTTTGCAATTGAACGTAGAAACCTCGTCCTGGGGTGTCCGTCTTGGGAATCCTTGTAGTCGGCGTCATCATCTGGGTCGTGTCTTCGGCAAGAATAGGTCGGATGTTCACAGAGGAGATTGAAGCTTCTTTGGTGTAAGTATATGTAGATTCTCGGATGTCCTAAGCAACGTCTTAAGCATGGTATACGTGTCTTTATGAAGTTTCTGCAGATCACATCTTCAGGAGTGATGTTGTAAATGGAGTTACTTCTTGAAGGGAGTCGTCATCTCGCTTACCACTAGTTCTGTTTTTGTGTTACATTTTCTTTCTTCTTCTTACCACATATTTATGTTACTGACACACGACACACGCTTTCCACTTTTAGCAGTGGTAGTTAATATACTACATTTAAATAAAACCAACAAATTAAAAACATTTTGGTAGAGCTTTCGCTCGTACGTCTGTACTGCGTGAAGGCAACATAGCGAGAGAGTTTCTGCTCGCTTCAACTGGTACTTAACAAAGGGGAGGGGCAACTACTCCGCGACAATATAGTCCCTATTTTTATTTAAGTTAACATTCTGATTACCAAAAACTATACCTTAATGATACCTATATAATTTAAGTGAGTTATTTTAACGACTATTTGTGTCTTCAGATTTCTAATTATAAACATTATGATATTTTATCTCTTCCTAAATTACAGACGACTCGGTAAACACGTCGAGTCCGGAATTAACAGGTCACCGCATGATGACAAGCAAAGGGTTAATTATGATAATAATAACTTTTATACAATTCGCCCTTTTTATTAGTGATTCTTTGGATCTCTTAATTACTTCTCATTCTCATACTGAGTAAATACAGGGGTTTTAGGAATTATAGTGAGATTTAAAATTACTTAATCGCTCGCAAACTTAATTTTTTTATTTACGATTACAGTTAGAATTTAAATCGTCACATACTCCACCGCTTAAGTTTCACGTTACGGTTTTTTTTTGTGAGTCTAACGCACAATTGGGGACTTGGAGTATGTATGGAGTCAGTGTGTGAAGTTATTTATTATTAGTATTATTTATTATTAGTGCACGGTTTGTTTTCTCTATATTCTTTAAATGATCTTGTTCATTTAAATGATCTTCTTCATTTAAATGTTCTCCTTCGTGAAATTCCCTTTATCTCACTTCTTAACACGGTAACTTATATTTTAAGTCTTAATACTAATTTCCAAACCTTAGATTGGAAAGATCCTTACTTATCCGTAACTCACAATATCGTGGCCCGACTGACATCGGCTTACTCTAACTACACCAGTTAGCTTTCAGCACTCACTAATGATCTTTTGGCACCTTTCTGCCCCCATCATTACACTTTTCAGTCGGCGCCGTTGTGACTTGTTACGTTACATGTATATAATTCTCTCTTAATTATATACCATAAACTTATCTCTAATATAATCTAAAGAGGATCCCATACTCCACTTTAGATTACTGTTAGTCCTAGTGTCTTAAGTTACTTAGAGAAGCGGAATCTCACGAAGATAATTCTCATTATCTCTTTAACAATTCTTTAAACAAACTATGCGGAAGGGGAGACACTTTACACAAAGCAATGTAATACACAGGGGTGGTTTTCAATTGTTTAGGGACGCTACCGTTTCGTACAATAAGGGGGGAGGTGAGCGGCTGCTTACTACAGTTCTTAACACTCTTTATTTCTTTCGTACAGGCCACGACTGGGGTGTTTACAATATGCAACTACACTGTTATTATTATTTTCCTTTCTCTTATTTACTGCTACACTTCACACTATTTAGTTTAACTTAGGATTTAATCAGCCTTATTATTTAATGCAATTATTATTCACTTATTATTACTTTCTTTTGGTTTTCTTTCTCTAAGAAATTTACCTTTTTTCTTTATTTACTTTGGGGGAGATTTAAGAAACTTACCTAGAACTACTTCCTATTGAATTACCATATTTATTTAGCACACTTTATCTAACAATGGGGGTTTACTTGGTCATTTATTTATTTGAGTCCCTATATTATTTAATTATCGTCAGTATATTATTTAATTGTCGTCACGGTGAAAATACTTGATCTACTATACTATACACTCTAATTACATAGACAAGGTAAATACTTGGGTAAATAATTTGCATAATTCAGAAAAGAACAATTTCTCTTCTAAGGGAGAGACAGAAATTCCACACACATATTTTTCAAAATTAAATAGCCGATCAGCTGTTTTCTGGAATGTAGGTCACCCTCTTTATTTAGTAAACAAAGGTAGGGTCAGTGTGTCCGTGAGAATGGGGGTTTGACGCTCACGTATTGTTCTCTACACAATGCCACCGATTAACTTCCTTAACAGGTCCTAACTGGAGGAGACTGCTGGCACGCATAGGGTGAATCTTATTCAACAATGCACACCTCTTCAATTTACACTAGTATTACGCTTTATAACAGTTTGACTTTATTCATTCATGTACTTTCCCCAATTTAAATTAATTATTTATTTTGGTCACAATTTCAAGTTACGAAATTCTTTCCACGTAATTAACTGGGTCTACTTTACACAGGAGCATTATTATTAACAATGTTTTTCTTTACCGTGACAACAGACATACATTAACATATACTATGCAGATTGAATAATTATAATGCAGGATTATTCAAGAAACAACAGGTCTTGGATTGTCATAGTACAAACCTGTTAAAGACTGATCAGTTGACCAAACATTACCATTCATGTATGCAAGTAGATACATGCATATATCTTCCTACAATGATATTTCAATTTATACAGACTATCTTTTACGTATGTCAAAACAAATTCATTTTTTTTTTTGAAAATTAGAGTTACATTAATTACATTCTCTGAGTGCATAGATCAATAACTAAACGCCGTGAGTTATTTAATTTACTAATAAATTAAGTGAGCAGAGTTGCGCAACTTTGTTGCGTCACGATGCTCGCAACTACTTTAACTAAAAGCAGAGTGGCGCAATTTTGTTTGTGACACTCTGTACACGAATAAATCTCTCTCCTTTTTTTTTAAAGCAGAGTGGCGCAATTTTGTAACGTCACGATGCTCGCAACTATTCTAACTTAAGCAGAGTGGCGCAATTTTGTTTGCGTCACGATGCTTACAAACCTTTTATAAAAATCAGCAGAGTGGCGCAATTTTGTAACGTATTGCCGCGTTACAAATCCAGGGAACCCATCTTAACTGACCTCTGCCAATTACATGGGCTGCCTACGTTGTAACGAACTGTATTAAAATCAAATTAATTGAACAAATTACTCACTATCAGTGTAAGGAAACAAGGGAAGGTATTTTACTGATTTATGCACTCATTTTCATGTGTAACAAGACGACTTCTCTTTATTTAACAACAGTTACTGACAGATCCCATGACATCATTATTTAAACTAAAATATTTAAATGCTTTTAATAAAACTATGGGATCAAATTGATTATATATTCTTATACCTCGGATCCGAGTTTACTTTCTGTATATTTATAGTAAAGACTTCTAATTATTTTCAGTTCATTTTAGAAGCTTGCAAGACTTCTTTAACCATTTGAAGAATGGTACTATTACTGTTACTTGGTACTATAATAAGTTACATTAACATTTAAAGCGTTACAACGTATGATAATTGAATTTTTACAGTAAACTCTTAGATTTTCTCATTATAATGTTTACATAAAATTAATCGTCTTTGAAAAGTCTCTGTTAGAGGTGAGTAGTGTAACAAATATGATTAACTCTCGATAGCAAGGCTATCGAGTCACCTTTGCAATTGAACGTAGAAACCTCGTCCTGGGGTGTCCGTCTTGGGAATCCTTGTAGTCGGCGTCATCATCTGGGTCGTGTCTTCGGCAAGAATAGGTCGGATGTTCACAGAGGAGATTGAAGCTTCTTTGGTGTAAGTATATGTAGATTCTCGGATGTCCTAAGCAACGTCTTAAGCATGGTATACGTGTCTTTATGAAGTTTCTGCAGATCACATCTTCAGGAGTGATGTTGTAAATGGAGTTACTTCTTGAAGGGAGTCGTCATCTCGCTTACCACTAGTTCTGTTTTTGTGTTACATTTTCTTTCTTCTTCTTACCACATATTTATGTTACTGACACACGACACACGCTTTCCACTTTTAGCAGTGGTAGTTAATATACTACATTTAAATAAAACCAACAAATTAAAAACATTTTGGTAGAGCTTTCGCTCGTACGTCTGTACTGCGTGAAGGCAACATAGCGAGAGAGTTTCTGCTCGCTTCAACTGGTACTTAACAAAGGGGAGGGGCAACTACTCCGCGACAATATAGTCCCTATTTTTATTTAAGTTAACATTCTGATTACCAAAAACTATACCTTAATTATACCTATATAATTTAAGTGAGTTATTTTAACGATTATTTGTGTCTTCAGATTTCTAATTATAAACATTATGATTTTGTATCTCTTCCTAAATTACAGACGACTCGGTAAACACGTCGAGTCCGGAATTAACAGGTCACCGCATGATGACAAGGAAAGGGTTAATTATGATAATAATAACTTTTATACAATTCGCCCTTTTTATTAGTGATTCTTTGGATCTCTTAATTACTTCTCATTCTCATACTGAGTAAATACAGGGGTTTTAGGTATTATAGTGAGATTTAAAATTACTTAATCGCTCGCAAACTTAATTTTTTTATTTACGATTACAGTTAGAATTTAAATCGTCACATGCTCCACCGCTTAAGTTTCACGTTACGGTCACATATTATTGACCTAAGGCTTTTACGGCAGGTGTGGTTAAGCCTCATACACAGTACTGTGGGCCTGACGTTTAACAACCCGCTTTCAGGTAGACTCGAATTCCTTGAATTCCACTGATGATGGCAGCCAGTGGTGCTGTCGAAACGTTTGGTTTGTTCGTAAACCCTGGACCACGACCAAACAGCCTGGTACATACTTCTAATTAAAGTTGGTATGTTAAGTAAAGTATATAATAATGTACACACAGACTTGTTTGGATTTAACAATGTGTAGCCATACCAATGCAGTGTTGACTGAATTTCTGTAGAGAGAATATACTGACATCTAGTGGGCACAAGCAGTAATGACAAGCGTAGGTAGAGACACAATCCCCATTGTTAGCACAGCGCTTGCTTACTGTACGTGAGATGTTTTCCACACTCTCGACAATCTACAGCGGATTATCCCGGATTTATTGAGTGCATTTGTTACAGTTGTACTGTTGGTGGAGAAAGCCGTCAGGTAACGTTCTTGATTGGTTTAACCAGGTAAAGTCATACAAATTCAAAACATTTATTAATAATCGTGCAAGGTTTTTGGCAAAGTTATAGCATTATTTTATTGAGACAATTCTTCCTGTACCATCTCTGTTGTAAACCAAAGTGATGGCATTCGGTGGCTGCTATTCAGTGCGAACGAAATTAGTGGTAGACGATTGCTGTTTGGAGCAAATACTCAAATTCCAGTATTTGGAATGTAACATTTTGTAGAGGTCTAGATGGCATGCATGGAACAAACTGAGTAAATTTATATCCATCTGCAAACCATTAAAAAATTAAAATCTAGCAGAAACCAACGATTAAATTTGATAAGGTAATGGCGGTACCTACCCTACTGTACGACGCAGACCCATGGACTCTGCGAAAGCGGAAGTAAATAAAATGACAGCGGTAGAAATTAGGTTTATAAGAATAGTCAAAAGATGCTGACGATTAGGTATGCTTTGCAGTGAAGATACACAGTGTCAGCTTTAAGTGTGGCCACTGGTTGATAAAGTTGGTTAACATAAGAATAGATGCAGGGAACATCTTTTTTAAATACAAAAGTACTCTGCACCGAAGACCTCATATTTTTATGCTCTACAAGGTAGACGTAATGTAACAAGGTTCAGAAAACGGTGGTTTGTTTTTTAATTTAACTTAAAATATTTGTAACTTAACAATTTAATATAAAATGTATGTAACGCTTTTGGAACCAGAACAGGAGTCTACACCAACTCCAGCATGGATTTGTGCCACCTACTTATTACACCAGAATGTAATTGGACATATTCACGTCTACTGACCTGGACATCATAAAACGACCTCACCATTTTATGGCACTTGCAGTCCCCAAACCCGGGATCACAGCCACTACATCATTAAACTTACTTCCTGGGCTATTGGGCCGCTACTTATCTTCTTATAAGTCCAGATATTTCAACTGTCGCTGAGGCAGGCATCTTCTGTTTGCGTCCTGCTTCTCCGGCGATAGACGACGCCTACACTACAAGTCATCTCACTTTCATAGACGTCTGCGATCGGGATTGGTCAAGCTGCCAATCAGATATAGCTGCCAGATATTTTGTATGTAAATGTGTTTATCCAAAAATAATAAATACTTTTTCAAGTAAAATTTATAAAAATATATTATTGCTACGTAATATAATAATATAATTACGTAAATTGTACTTGCAGAAGTACTTATTCTTATTTGAAAGTACATATTCATTATTTATTACATAGAAAACCTACAAGAAATATTTAAGAGATACTTACAAAATAAAGATATATAAAATATTTAAAATTTATATGTATTTTAAATATTTTATATATATATATGAAGAAACGAACTGTAGCAGAAATCACGAAGTATCAGGATTGCTACTGGCAATGCCACGTCATCTGACTTGGCTCCAAAAAAGCGACACATACGTTTACTTTACAGTATACTAATTACTCTGTATAAGTTTTATAATAACAGCTAATCTGGTTTGTTTACAAACGCCCATTGATGTGTTGTGTGTTAATCTCATTTGGCGCAATTACCATGTCAGAAAAAAATTGATCAGAGAATTTGTATCAGATTTTGTCGAAAAGTTGGTGAAACATGTAAAGATACAGTTGAACAGTTACTGAAAGTTTATGGTGAAGTCGTACATAGGTTTATGAGTGGTTTGAGCGTTTTAAAGATGGCCGTGAAAGTGTTGAGAGTAACGAGCGTTCAGGAAGGCCTTTAACCAGCAAGACTGACCACAATGTTGAGCTATGCGAGAAAACCGCCGAATCACCATTCGTGAGCTAGCAATTGATTTAAATATTAGTTTCGGATCAGTTCAATCCATTCTTACTAATGAGTTGGGAATGAGACGTGTTTCTGCAAAGTTTGTACCAAAAGTGCTCACAGCTGACCAAAAAGATGCCCGGGTATCAGTCGCTCAAGACCTGCTTGAGTGTGCTAAAAACGATGACAACTTCATTAAATCTATATGTATTCACGTTCTTCATTAACGGGTGATGTATCATGGGTTTATGGATACGATCCAGAAACTAAGGCCCAGTCTTTAGTGTGGAATACGCCAAATTCTCCAAGACCAAAAAAGGCAAAAAAGAGCCAAAGCAAAGTCAAGACCATGCTCACAGTTTTCTTTTATTACAAGGGGATTTTTCATCATGAATTTGCTTTCACCAGGCCAAAGAGTACACCAGGATTACTACATTTTTGTTTTCAGGCGATTGAGGAATGCAATTCGACGAAAACGGTGACAGTTGCATCAGAGTGGTGAATGCTGGCTTCAACACGACAGTGCACCCGCCCACACGTCACATGCTGTTCAGCATTTTCTTACTAAACACAATATTCCACAGCTTCAGCATCCGCCATATTCGTCAGATGTAGCTCCCTGTGACTTTTTTTCTCTTTCCGAAGACAACAAATCAATTGAAAGGGGGATTATTTCAAGACATAGAAAAGAATGAAGAAAATGCTACGAGAGAACTTGAGGCTCTTACAGAAGATGACTTTAAGACATGCTGCGAACAGTTGGGAAAGCGCTGGAAGAAATGTGTGGTTGCGGAAAGAGACAATTTTTAAGGAGACAAGTTTACATATCTGTAACTCTTGTATATTTACGTAAGTAAAATCAATCCTGATACTTTTTTATTGCACCTCGTATATAATAATAAACAATATAGACAATCTCAGACAATACGTGTTTACACTGTAGAGTTTCACAGCTAACTGATTAGCAAAATAAGTTAATATTTGCTCATGAATCAAAAGGTCCTGTCTGATTGGCTGCCAAGTTACAATGCAGTCGTGCAGCTGGTTTCCAAGATATTTAAAATGGTAGGATACTTTTCGGTCAATACCTCGTGCCTACGTACACACGGGTTTTGTTGTTATGTATGTTCATGTTCAATTGGTACAACATGTTGGTAACCTTTCATCGCATGCGCCTTATCGTATTAGTTCTGCTTTCGTACGTTCTCGTGCGTTTACCAGACTTCATTATTATCTCCCTTCTTACATCGATTTGCTAGCAGTTGGGTTTGCTTCAGCAAACATGATATTTGAATATTTTGATCAAGAAGGCTGTGAACCGTAGCACGTACGACTTGGCGTATAGTATGTTTCCAATTTGACCAGCCAGTCACCTGGTTAATAAGACGCAGCACAGCCGTTAGGCACCATTATCACGGTACAGTAAGTCGCTTAATCACTACGCAGGATCACAGATATCTTGACTCAAGCACGCAATTTCGACGCAATTCAAAGCAAAACAGTTCGTCGTAATTCGCAGTTTGGTCAACGTTTTTCAGGTGTAAAGAATATAATGTTTAATAACAACTATTGATGTGGAAATAATTTTTGTAAATATATGTCAAAACAACTTTTGTTAGCCAGACGTGCAGGAGTTAATTTTCCTGTTTTACCAAATCTGACTCATAAACATTTAGATTAAATTAAGAACAACAATGCTTATTCAACCTACCTGAACAGACTGATATTCGCTTAATTTATTTAACATTTTTTTTTGTTATCCGGTGCTTGATTTCTCTGCCAATCTTTATGTGCCTTCCTTTTTTCCTTAATCAGCTCTCTTAATTCAACTGGATAATTAATTTCTTTATTTCCTTTTTTATAACTAATTGGAGTACTATCCCAAACAGGTTTCTTACATACCATGGTGCATCAACAATACACCGAAGCACCTTGTTTTGAAATGTTTGAAATATATTTATGTTTGATTTCTTTGCACAGCCCCAGAGCTGTATCCCATAGGTCCAGGTAGGCTTTAGCACTTGCTTATACAACAGCAATTTATTATGGATTGACAGTTGGGATTGTCTTCCCAAGAGCCAATACATTTTCCTGAACTTTAGATTCAACTTCTGCTTTTTCTTTTTGACGTGCTGCTTCCATTTAAGTTTTGCGTCTAATGTCATTCCTAAATATTTAGCTGTATTAGCATAGGGAATTGGTAATGAATTAATTATAACTGGTATCCGATGACCAATCTTTAGATTTGTAAAATTTACATTCACGGACTTCATCTGACTTAATCTAATGCGCCATTTTTTGGCCCATTTGCTCACAGCATCAGAGGTTTTTTGAAGTTTTACTACAGCTTCTTCAATTTTATTTCCAATCGCTATAATTGCAGAATCATCTGCAGAGATGGCAGCGGTTGCATCTTCTACAGTAGGAAGGTCCCTTGTATATAACAAATACAAGACCGGTCCCAAAACACTACCCTGCGGAACTCCAGCTGTTATTTTCTTCAGTTCAGAATATCCTCCTTCATATTTCACTCAAAAATGTCTGTCAGTTATGTATGATTTGGGTATTTTGTAATATTGTTTTGGTAGGTCTCTTTGTAATTTCCACTCCAGACCTTCATGCCATACCTTATCAAATGCTTGTGCTACATCTAAAAAGATACTTGCGCACATTTTTTTATTTTCAAGTGCATTTTCTATTATACTCGTAATCCTGTGCACTTGGTCTATCGTTGAGTGCCTTTGTCTATAGCCGAATTGATGATCAGGGATAAGATTTCTATCTTCAATAATAGACTTAAGTCTTTTTAGTAAAGACTCAAACAGTCATTAAACAATTATTAAATTACTGGAAACAAAAGAAATTGGTCTATATGACTTCCTATCATTTGGTGGCTTATCTGGTTTTAATATCATAATAACTTCAGCTACCTTCCACTTTAAGGAACATACTTCAACCTTAAGGATAAGGATGCGTTAATTAAGTACAATAACTTCCTAAGTCCTTTTTCAGGTAGAGCTTTTACTATTTGGCCAGTAATCATATCGTAAACTGGTGCTTTTTTGGATTTACATTACTTCTAATTTCATTTTTTAATTCCAGAAGTGTCACAGGAGTTATTTCTAGATCATCACGTTTGTGTGTAGGGTAAACATTTTCTTCAGCTGTTTGTCTAGGGAGAGGTTGAAAAGTTTCCTCTAAGTATGCCGCGTAGAGGTCTGATTTTTGCTTAGCATTTCTAGCCCAAGATCCGTCATCTTTTCTTATTGGCGGAACTTGCATTTTAGGTCTTTTGATTCCTTTTGTTTCCTTCCAAAGGGAATAATCTGTGTCTTTTTGGGCAGATAAATTTTCTAAGTACCTATTAATTGATTCATTCTTGAATTCTTTTATGAATGGTTTTATTTTAATACATAATTTATTTAATTTTTTTTTGTTATCCGGTGCTTGACTTCTCTGCCAATCTTTACGTGCCTTCTGTTTTCCTTAATCAGCTCTCTTAATTCAACTGGATAATTAATTTCTTTATTTCATTTTTTATAACTAATAGGAGTACTATCCCAAGCAGCATATTGTATAATTTCAATAAATCTCTCAAGCTCCTCTTCTAATTGTACCTGATATTTAATAGGTACACGCAGGTTTGTGTTTTTTTCTACTAGGCTACTGAACAAGTACCAGTCAGTTTTACCAGTTGTTAATTTTGGGACTGATGCCTTGTTTGTAATTATAAATTCACTAACTGTCTTTATAATCGGTGTGTGGTCTGAGGAAAGACTCTCATCATTTTCTACATGAATATAATTTTTATAAATCCCTTTTGTCACAAAGAAATCAATAATATCAGGTCGTTTGTTTGTTCGTATCTGCAGGCCAGTATGTAGGTTTACCTCCAGAGTGAAAGTCACACCCCAGTGTCTTTCCTGCTGCCAGTAATTCTTTTCCTTTCAGATTAGTTACTCTTGATCCAAAGTACAAGTGTTTGGCATTAAAATCTCCTCCAATAATGAAGTTCACACCTAAAGTTTCAAACAGTTGTATAAACTCTTCTCGCTTCAACTTATATCTTGGTGGACAGTAGATTGCACCAACACTGTATTCTTTGTACCTGTTAGCTTGAATCCTAATGGCTATAACTTGCAAATATTCTTCCTCTACTTTGAAAATTTTATAATGTTGAAGGTTCTTTTTTACAAATATTGCTGATCCTCCTCTTGCTCTATCTGCTGGGTGGACAGCAGAATAGCAGAGATAACCACGTACCTTAACATATGATGTCTTTGTAAAATGACTTTCAGATATTTAGCAAATATCAATTTTTTCTGAATTCAAAAATATTTTTAGGTCTTAAAAATGTTGTGACAATCCATTTGCATTCCAAGTTGCTATAAAACATCGCAGATCCACAACCAAACGCGAAACGTCTACAACAGATAACAAATCAGCTGATACAAGGCACCATCGTGTTGGTCTCGGACATTGTACTGTCACTGACCTCACCATCTTGAAACATGCGCATTCAGTGGTAAAGAAAGATATAACACATGCTGTATGTAGGCCTACATTTGGACGAAAAGTAAGCAATACCAAACACTTGGCAATATTCTCACGCCGCTTATACAAACAGTATTTGCAGGGAGAACTCGGCACCCAAGGCAAAGGTAAAACCAAGTTTAAATCGCTTCGTTTACGTTATTCTTATCCTGCGTAGTACAAAGTAGGCCTACATATTTTTTGCGCAATTACAAAAATATTTATTAAGCCTGAAGTGTCCCTTTTGTTTTTTACTCCTGACTATAATTTTCCAGCGTTGTGTCCTAGACAGAATGAATTACTGTGCATATTATTACATTAATTCCAATAATGCCAACGAGTGTATAATTCGTTTATAACGTAGACATGTTTCTAAACTATGTTGAAATCGCCACAACTTTGTACAGCTGTATTTGGGCGTTTTTTAAAGTTCAGTTCTTATAATGTGACAAAAATTTCAAAGCAATGTCAAAATTATTTACATTGAATGGAGAACCATGGTATTGGACGTGTTTTTCCGGGGTTGAAAAGTCTGTGTGGGCCTGATTTTCTTGTAGCAAGCAGTTTTGCAGTCATAGGACTTATGGATAGAGAGCGAAGAAGAATATAAAAGAAGACTGTGTGTGTAAAAAACATTGACAATTTATAGATCTTTGCTACAGCCGCCCATAAAGTGGGAAGGTTAAATGAGACGGTATAGGGTATAGTCATGAAAGCTATGAGTAAATTTGTGTACGACCGCCTCTCAACGATAAGGTAGGCAAGGCAGTTGAGCTGGTTAGTGATATGATAGAAGTACTGTTAAACAGGATAAAATATTGTAAGAAGAAACAGGGATATAGCTTACTATAATATAAACAATCACATTTAAAACTTATTTGTTGTAGTTGATATGAATATTCTGCCTTTCCGGTCAAAGTCGGATCGTCAGCGAATAAAATTAAAAGATTAATTTTCAGGCTATTAGGTCGAGGTCAACTGGCCACTAGTGTTGACATAACTAGACATTTCGGCCAACCACCGGAGGCCTTCTTCAATTGTAAAAATTTTTTTAAATATTTCTACAAGTAATGATCGGTCAAACGTACCCCAAGTTAAGGCAAAAGCAAATCTGATCCTCTTTAAACGCTTTTTATGGCTCTTATAAAGTGTGGTTGATATACACTAACGTTCACAATTTCCCATCTAAAGAGACCGTGCTTAAAGTTGTATAAAACCACAGCAATACCGAAGCTTAAGTACGGCAGTAAAATCTGGGTTGTAACAAAAGCAGAGGAGAGAAGAACACGAAGTCAAGAGATGGAATCAAAATACTTACATATGATAAGAAACGAAATAATCAAAAAGAAATTTCAAGTACTTAATTTAAATGAAAAAAATAAAAGAAAACAGAATTAAAATATTGTAAGAAGAAACAGAGAAATAGCCTTGAGACAGACGGAACGTGGGTACTAAGTCTTCGTGACGTGTGAGCCCAAAGGGAGGTGGTGGGCTGTTCTGAGGTGCTTCGATTGTAACCAAATGTTTCTTCGAGTTTTCCGAAGCGGCATTTAGTGAACTTGAAATGTATTAATTGTATTTCTTACATCATAATTCTTTCACATAAGTGACACTGCAATCCAGTTACTTAAAGCGTTAGACAATGTAATAACGTACATACTATCAATGATATTGTTACTTGATACGCAATGTTCCACAAGTATCTCGGCTACCCCAGCAGAGCCCAGCTGTGATGTGTGTATGCGTACATATTGCTGCTACTTTGAGATGAAAGACAATTACGTGACACTTATAATGCGTCAACAATCGTGGCTATTCCAGACCGTACCGATCGGCGCACCCTTTGTACTACGTAATGCGGAACGTTTTCAGTTTACTTCGGGCGATTACTCGGTGCGTTTTAATTGGCTATTTGTAAAAAGTGATTATTGTGCGGGACTCTATTAGTTGGGATTATTATTTCGTGTGAACAAATTTAACTAGGATTATTGTACAAGTTGATTATAACCTGTTATTCGTGATAATTACAGCTGGTTATTAGTGACTTCTTTAGTGTCTTGTATTTTGTTTTCCACTATACCAAACGACGATCAATGAGACCGTCGTAACAATATAAAGGCGTACAGCTGTTCATTTAATCACCGCAGTCAGAACTATTAACTTGCCACTAACAGCCAATTTCCATTCACGACAGTCGTTATTTTGAATGAGTAAGTAAATGCATTCTGCCTCAAATATTTTAGGTTACATATTAGAGTTTTATAAAATTTACACTGCAACAGAGAAAATGAAAAGTTTATCTTTTTGTGAATTTTACTATTACTAGGTTACAATATAATTGTAGTTTTCAGATATATAGAAAACATAATTTTACAGATACTGTTTAGTTTACCTAGCATTATATCCAACGTGTTTTCTAAATTTAATATAAAAATCGCATTTAAAACAAATAATAATATTTCTAATTTGTTACGCATAAAACAACCATTTCCGTTAGAAGAGAAAACAGGTGTTTACAGGATGTCATGTGATGATTGTGATTGTTTCTATCTGGGTCAAACTGGCAGGTTTTTCTTCAAAAGATACAAAGAACATCTACCAAGGAATGATTTAGACAAGACCAAATGTAATTATGCGCGTCATCTAATGATGCATAACCATAATTACACAGATTTCAGTACTAATTTCAAAGCAATCCATGTATACGGTAAGGGTAGGTTAATGGACGCTCTCGAGGAATTTGAGATTTATAAAGCATTTAAAGATAAGAATAGCAACAGTGACAGTATATTAAATGAACAATTAAAGTTTCAATCTAACTCACTATATGATATAGCCCTAAATATAATCGCGCATGACGGCGATGACTGGTGATAAGGATTGACTTAGTTAAATTAGTGGCTCGTCAACTACACGCGCGGTCGGACCGGTCCAACGGAGCCGAAGTTATATCGTATTATGTGTGTGCTGTTATTGTGACTTAATATAGTAAATGTGTGCAAATGTTTAAGTGAATTTTAACGCTTGCGAAGGATACTGATGATGTGACACGTCACGAAACGCGTCTATATGAATAACGCAAAAACGAAGTCACTGACGGACACAAGGTAATTAAATTATGGTATTTGTGTGGGATTATGTAGCTGTGTTGTCAGGCAGTTGAGAACATAAACATGTAATTTTAAATAATACAGGTTTCACAACACAACCACTTTTTAGACTATAAAAAAAAATAATACAGCACAAAATAGAAAACAAAAAAATGGGTTTATTGGAAATTTTGATATTGTTACGACGATTTACTTGATCATCGTCGGTACAGTGGAAAACAAAATACAAGACACCAATTAAGTTACTAATCACCAGCTTTAATTTTCGCAGTTAAACAGTATGTAATTAACAACGCTGTCTCTTACAACAAATCAAATAAAAATTGTTCACGCGCAACAAAATGTCAACTAATATAAAACACAATTGTATTACAATTATACCGTCCAATTATAAAACACAACACTTCACTAACAACGACTTGAACGCACAGAGTAATATCGCCTGATAATAACCTCGAACCGCACATAATATATCCCAACTATATCTGAACTAAGGCCGCTGCCGCCTTGTATTTATACCCCCGCTCACAGACCAGAACATTCCAAAAACGCGTTATCTCTAACTACGACGTAATTAATTGCGGCCTTGACTCAGTCCGTGCGGCTTATGTCACAGTCGAGCTAATGCGTCGAGAATCACGTACGCCACACAGATTCAGCTGGGTTCATCTGGAACATTCGATAAACGCGTAGATTGTTCTGTGATGTTGTAACAATATTAACAAATTGATTAAAAATAACAAACACTTAACAAAAACGTATGTGGACAGACATAATTCTCTGTGTCTCTTCAGTTAGAAGCAGACATTTAATTAATTTAAAAACTTTTCATCCTGTTATACCAGGATTTTAATGTTATTTGACCTTCCTCCTACAACCCCTAAACCATCTTCTGCATACACTCTTAGCAGACCGTGGTCAGTTGCGACACAATCGAATAAAACACGGTCAGTTGCGACCGGGGTAGAAATTTGAACGCGGTAAATTGTGATCAATTGTACTTTCATGTTATTATTATAATAATAAAAAAAATTACCGTTATAATTCTATTCATTTCAACTTAACCTAACCTAACCTAACCTGACCTGACCTAACGTAACAAAAATATTAAAAGAAAGTGGTTACTCGAGTTGCAGAATTGAAAGCTCATCGAAATTCAGAATAGCGACGTTTCTAAATGACATATTCGTTCAGTAAGTGAAAGTGCGGGCGCAATTGTCTGCGTAAGAATAGGTAAAAGCGTTGTTTCGTCGCAACTGTCCGAGACCGCTCTTAGCACATGTTTATCGTCTAACACGTTCCTTGTGTTTAGTTATTCTTACCAGTTTTTTTTTTTTTTTTTTTTTGAGATTAGACTAATCAGCTAAACTATTTTTAGCGTTTAACAATAAATTGTGTTAAACTACCATGCGTTTGTTGTTAAATCTCTTGTCAGTAATATACTTACCAAACCAAGTTTCCCAACGAGTATGCAGTTAATATTCTAATACTTTTTCGTGTAGTCTGTACTTATGCAGAGATGTATATAAGGGTGCTGAGCTTTATGATAGAATACATCTATATTTAGATAAAAAAATGCCCACAGCAGAATATATAGTTATCTGGGTAGGAAAATAATGCCGATACGTCAAACAACTTATCTCAGGGATTTATGTTTTATTCATTCTATAACAGCTTCAAGGGGCGTATTGCGTTGTAAGAGAAAAACCTCCCAACACCGGTGGGCATGTCAGAATTAATTCAAACACGCTGGTGAAAGAAAGTTTCGTGTAACACTGCATATGAACGCACTACTATACAACTTATCCTCTTCTTCTTCTTCTTCTCTTCAAGGATTAGGTTATATAAACCTGCTCCGGCACTCATCTCATCTTCGGACGACCCACGTCCTCTCTACCAAAGGCTTTATAGTTCAGTGCCGCTTTCGGCAATCGATCCTCCGTCATCCTTTGCAGATGATCCCACCATTGCCTTCGGTGAATTGCAATAATTTCATTTATGTTCTTTACTCTGAGTTCTGTTCTGATATCTTCATTCCTTGTTCTGTCTTGCAATGTATAATTTAAAGTATTTCGAAGAAACTGGATTTCAGCAGTCTGAATCTTGCCGCTTACCTTTTTTGTCACGATCCACTCCTCACTTGCATAAATCAACGTGGGTATTGCCACTGTCTTATAAAATTGAATCCTTGTGCTGTGTTTTGTTTTATTTCTAATATTTATATGATTTCCTTTAGTCTTTTCTGTCTAGCCTCTCTTGACTGCCTCTTGTTCTTTTCTGACCCCGACGCTTTAAGAGTAATCGAGGGATAGGGTGTCCTCCTTTCCCAATTGTAATTTCTTAATTTTGGGTGGCTTATGATCTTAGAGTGCTCACTGATGCCGATAGGTAAACACTATAAATACTAAGAAACTTTCAGTATCAGAATAACTTATACAAAGCCACCAAATCCTATCTTAGAAAGAGAAGTGTGAGGGCGAACCTCCCGCGCCCCAAAACAGGGGCCTTTCGGTTATGGTGTGGTAACCCTGATAGAAAAGTCTCTGGTCCTGCTGGTAGGGCGTTGTGCAACAGGCCAGTAACCTGTTAATGTAAAACTTTGAAATACTTGTAAGTAGAGGGAAAGTGTATGTATGAGAACAATGGCGATGACGTCACAGAGAGGCACTGGTAGCTGGCTTCCGCGGTGTGAAAACAATGGGTTGGGGAACCCCCAGTTGAAAACACTACCGGGTTCCAGTTCATGACGTCATAGAGGCACTGGCAGCTGGTGTCCGAGCTGTCCATGTGACGTCACTGTTTTGTATGTGTGTGTGTATGTGTGACTGAAACACTTCCGTGTTCCAGTTCATGACATCACACAGAGGCTCAAGTCGCTGGCGTCCGGATGGGTAAAACCTGTTTCAAGACGTCACGGAGGCCGTGGTTTCTGCATGTCCAAAATTTGGTAGCCGAAAACAATGTGTAGCGGATGGGGGTACCCGGAATTCGGCGGTTGCCCGCAGAGGCGATGTCATCGGGTACCGTTACTCGAAATTTTGGGGGTATCGGGTACCGTTACCCGAAATGTTTAAATCAACGGATGGGGGTACCTGAAATTTGTGGGTACGCCCACATGACGCATGTATAAAACACTGGTTATGACGAAACAGGAGGCTGGGTGGATATGATAGCCGGTTCGACGACTACGTGATGTCTGAAATTTGACACCCGAAATGTTTAGAACAACGGATGGGGGTACCCGAAATTTTTGATGTTCAATATTTGACAACCGAAATGATTAAAACAACGGATGGAGGTACCTGAAATCTCTTGGTGTCCGAAAGTTAACACCCGAAATGTTTAAATCAACGGATGGGGGTACCCGACATGACGCATGTGTTCGACTGCGAGGCGAGAAAGTTTGTTTCCGCAAAAAATAAATTATGGCCCCTCCGGGATTTGAACCCGGGACCTCCGGTACTCCAAACCGGCATGCATCCACTACACCAAGGGGCCGTTGTCGTTTAACTGTAATTATTTTTGTACTTATACTTCTCGTCTCTTACTTGCAACTATGAGGTGGACGAGTGATATCTACTGTTGTCCTATGTGTAAAACCATAAAAGCACAATATAAGTTTATTTATTATTAAAAATAAATAAACATTTGTTATACTTTTATTTTTTACCTCTCATCCTCTTCCTAGCGGCCAGAGGCGAATGAGAGACCGCTACGCTTTTTTTAACGTGGTTTCCCCAACTTTACAGATTCGTAAAGCAGGCCTACTCCACGTTATCTATCGCTGTACTATTAACTAATACAGTGGTAGATAATGATAAGATACACTATGCAATGCTAAGTCAATGTATAAAAGCAGTACATATATTTTTTATTTATTTACTTTATTTTTATTTTTTTATATTTTTTTTTATCGGGTGTATATGTTGTTCATACATGATGCGTATTCACATTTGCTGTACCGTAATGAGTAATTTTCACACCCATACTGGTTCTTGACGAGTTTACAGGTATATCTACCGTGCCAGTGACCCGTCTCGAACTACCAGGACTACGTTTATGAGTATTTTTACCTCGACAGTGACGTAGTCAAGGTTAACACTCACGCACACACTACGGTACCTAATTCTACGTTTATGGACATTTCTGTCACGTAGCATTCACACTAACACCATGATGAAAACATGTTCACAACCGACTATATTTTATTTCGTTGCCGCAACCATTCTGCATAAAACAAAGCTTTGCGCAATGCACAGTGTAAGGGGGGAGTGGTAACGAGTTGACGATGAGGAACAGGACATTGTATGATGGGTACAAAGGATCTAGGAACTACAGGTGCTTGAATATCGTTTAAGTCAATCACCTCACCATGGTGATACAACTGTCGTAAGAAATTTGCCTTCTCAAACCCTTTTGTATAGACAACAGAACTGTCTGAAAAAAAAGTCTGCAACGATGCGTACCATATTCTTGTACGGCACATTACCATCGTTCCACCCAATTCTGTGATAATGTGTTTCCAACCAGTCATTGATTTTTTGAAATTTCAGGTGCAGTCGTGCACGTTCGTATGGTGGAGCGAACAACACGATAACAAAACGTCCGGTTGTTATATCAACTGCAACGAACTCTTTGATTACATATTCATTTTTGTCACCACGAAACGCTTCAAACTCGGCAATAACCGTCCTATTCAAGTTCATTTTTCTGAGTGACACTTGTTCGCATCGAATACGTTAATTTTTTCAAATTCCCCCTCTACTTTTCCTTCCAATACCAGTTCATCGTAAAGACGATCAAATGTTACCTGTTGGTCATGACGACTGCTTTCCAATCGAAAAAACGAGGGGAAAAAGAAGGATGGTGGTACATAACACCTCTTGGCTACTACCTGATTAATGTACGACTTGAAGTGATCTTGATCATAAAACAAGCGAACAAGATATTTCTTTAGTACTGTTAATAAACAACCAAAACGGATCCACTCGGATTCTGTGAAAACAAATTTTTCGGTCTTACTACCTTTAATCCGAACAAACGTTTTCCCAAAGTTACGACTGATCATCACACTCTTCTTCTTTTCACGGTTTTCACCTTCTTCGTACAATAACATACTGGATAGTAACTGTTCACGAAAGATCAACAAGTAATTCCACTCAGAAAAGTCAAGTAATATACGTTTCTTTTTTCCGTTTGTAAACAAAACACCCGGTTCATAGTTGAGTTCGTTAAACAGTCCGACGGTAACGAACTTAGTGTAAGAGTTAATAGGATATGCAAGAGATAAGTAAACGTTATACTTACAATACCTGCTGCTGCTGCCGCCGCTACCACAGTCACCTTCCATCGTTGAGACGGACTGATCTTGTTACAAGCTAGAGATCGCTAATACCTATCTTTATAAACTGATAGAGGGGAGAACAAGTTTTTTATGACAAACGATGAACAGTATTCGACAACGCTGTGTACTGTACTATCCTATCGTGAATAATCAAAGCGTAAGCGGTGGTTTTATCTGGAAAATTGTTACTGGATTCAAATTCTAAACGCACATCAACGGCAGACGACTTGATTGGTTCTTCTTGTCTGGAACAATCGATGACAAACAACGGTGCTTTCGTTATAAATTCATTAGGTGTCAAAAGAGGCGTTCTGTTGCGACGGTCGTAGTATGATGTTTGAAAACGTGTATACATGTCGTAGACAGTGCGTAACGTTTTTTTTCGATATCCTGGTTCAGGTTATCGTACGGATAGTATTTATCGTTCAGAAATAGCTTGACATTCGTTAAATTGCAGTGATCAAATTCCGACGCGTTTTTCGCTATATTGTTCTTTCTGTCCGTCTGAAATATCAGTATCACATACCGTGGTTTTTCCAACTGTGACGATGTCTTCAAGGTCCACGAATGTCGATTTGTCGTCGGTAGAACGGGATACTCGTGCAATTCCCAACTGCGGAACGGCATCACCAGTTCATGATCCTCCTCGATATGCTCCAATAGCGGTATTCGGTACTTGTTTGACACGCGCACATAGGGCATCTTCCAGTGTACTTTGTTTATTACGAGATTACGTTTGCAGTTGCACCTGATTCTTTTAGCACCATTGCGTTCTGATCGGTAGAGGTACGCAACAGAATCAATTCTTGCTTAACGTTCAGCATGATGCGTGTATAGTCTTCGTTGAAACCGAGTAGCATTTTTAACGGAAGACAAAACGTAAAATCACCGGTACTCTCGTGTACTGTCAACGACTCGTCGGTTGTCGTCACCCATCCTGCATTGATTAGATGCTTTCTTTCATGCTCATTGCTCGATAGTAACAATTTCACAGTGCTCGTAATTCCAACGTTTTTCGTACGATCTACTTCCACACCGCACACTTCGTAACGGATCTCCTCAAACAAGAAAGCCATTGCATTGTTGATTAATTTCACGTTCAACGCTGTGTCGGTAGCGTTAACCTTGGTCAATGTTCCTTCGATGTACAGAAAACTCTCCGCCGGTAAAGTGAAAACATCCTGTTGTTGGATGGGTATACGTATTTCATCGTTGTTACCGTATCGGGTGGAAGCATACGGTGTGTGCGGACGATATTCGAACTCAACGATTCTGTTATCGAAAGCCGCTCCTCGTTCGATAGCTAGAATTTCACCCGACATTATTTTAATCGTATAATTTGAATCCAAGTGAAAGTAAGAAACGCTTGTTCCTTGATGTCAATCGCTTCAACGTTGAACACCGACTACCATGTTTCTTTCGTACACACTCCCTTTTTACAGGTGACGTTTGTCCGAAATACAATCCCATATTTTCAGATGCAGTCGTATCGTGATAACTTCACCGCGAAAATCGACTAAATCCCCGTCCTGACCAACGAGAGACAAAATTATGTTGTCAACGCGTTGTACG
The DNA here is from genome assembly GCA_034769895.1 of Magicicada septendecula. Lineage (NCBI taxonomy): Eukaryota > Metazoa > Arthropoda > Insecta > Hemiptera > Cicadidae > Magicicada > Magicicada septendecula. The sequence continues at coordinate 9,050,633 of CM068372.1, forward strand.
TTTACCGGTAAGTATATTACGTTTGTCGGCGTTTCAACTATTTTGAAACCTGGTGCCACGGTCGGATAAAACGAATGCAACGTGTGCTGGTCCTGGCCGTCCTTGTACGCACCCTGTACGATATTACTCCGTACGTGAACGGTGTTAACTTTGATTATGTCGACGGGTACGTTCGACTCGTGTGTTTTATACGCTTCCAGCTGCTGATTCTCCTTAAATCCTAACATACTTGCAATGGTATTCGGTGTATACGAAAAGTCGATGACATGCTTACAGTAAATTTCACACTTTAATGTGTTGTTGTTTGGACGTAAACTGATTGTTCTCTCGCCTAACTGTTTCTGCAGATACGTTTCGATATCACTGATTTCGTAGGTGCCGGTAGGCAACTTGATGACGGACCACTGATCCTTGGAAATTTTTACTGGAAATGCATTATTTTTTCCTTCAGTAACGTTTGGTATTGAATTATACGATGTAAAATCCAATAGACCAACGTACCATTCACCGTATAACTCGAGAGGTGGGAAAAAGTTACACACGAGATTCGCAGCGTCGGTACCCGTCACGGTGACCGTTAGCGACGACATGTTGAAGTTTACTGATCAGAAGACGATAAAAAGTCTAAACATAAATGACCGCAGATGACCGTGTTAGGAGGTTGCTTCCGTTCATAGTTGTAACGAACGTCGGCTGCATCAGCTCGAGAGGTGGACGTAAATTACCGAACCCGTCAAAATAGTGTACTCGATTTCCACGCTTCTTGTAACATACCCAGTGGGTTCCCGGTCCGCTCTCGTCGTCCAAATTTACGATGACGCTTTCGTTCTTCCACGGTGCTGTATCCGGTAATGCGTTACGCATGTAAACACCTCTAAAATACGGTATGTTTAGCTTTTTTGCGTATACACGTAATTCATCTTCGGACAACGGGCGGAGCGGTATGTGAATTAGTTTTTTCGGTACGGACGTAGATACAATCCGGACGCAGTTCTCTTCTTTTTCCTAGCGGTTCGGACAGTTCTCTTCCTCCTCTTCTTCATCCCACCACCAGCACCACGACCACGACTACTCACATTCTTTTTATTTTTACGACGTCGACCGCTTCCTATTGCTGATTTTGCTTTCATGGCCGCTGCAACTGCTGTCGCATAAGCTCGTTCGCTGATACCCGAATCCAAAGCCTTTACCCGTCCCCACGCTTTTTCCGCGAGTTTACGATCTGCAATACGTCTACTTTCGTTGTCTTTGTATTGAGCGTAAGCGATGTCGTGTTCGCGACAGGCTTCGTCTAGTTGATTGATTCAACGATCACCACGCGCTAATCTTTCTTCGAGTTTCGTGCCCGGTCCACAGAATCTGTAACCCGGCAGATGTAATTCGACAGGTAGTGCGTCCACCGCTCGATTGATAACTGACGAAACAACGGACGGTACAACGTTTTTAAGCACGTTTCCGACGCCACACCCCTTTTTCCTCTTAACGTTGTTGTTGTACATCGTAAACCGATCTCCAGTCTTTCTCTTCTGTGTTTTTATCGTATTCATCTATTAACCTTTTTATTTCCTTCGTGTCGAGTGTCCACTCGTCTTCTGAACTACGTGGCTTAGACAATTTCAATAAGTAGTAATCCAGTTGATACTGAAATGTTTTAACGACTTTATACATCTCGCTCTTTACGTATCGTCTCACTTCATTTAATTGTTGTAAGTTAACAGCATCGCTCTCCGCAAAACCATCCGCTACGTCTGTTATTCTCTTTTCCGCTGCTTTGAAAACACCATCTTCGCCCAAGCTAACGGTGTTCTGCAACATGTATTTTACGTTAACCGCGTCATCTGCAAAAATCGGTGAACTCACTCCCGACAACCAGCTCTGCCCAAACAAATAGCTGTTCGATAATTTTTTAATGACGTTCGAGTCTACATAGTTTTTGTTAACCGCATCGGTCGCTTGTTCCGGACTTCGAACGTTGATTACCCATCGATCTCGTGCAGCGATGACCTCACCTCTCTCTTGACTCGAGTGTTGTATACAGTTGTCATCAACGTAATATTTGTTGACTACGTCTTTAACGTCTACAGGAGTATCAACATTTTTCAATCTACACCCTTTAACGTCCACGCTTTTACGTTCATCATCGAGTAGCAGACAATGTGTTTGCATATAAGTCAGCAATACAGCATCCTTTGCTGCATCCGGTTCGTTCATATTGCGGAACTTTTTGTTCATCTATATGCCCATCATTCGTAATCTTAAATCCTACAGTATCGCGTAATTGTCTTTTTGTTTCTCGTCGCACGCTCACGGCGCTTTGATGTCTCCCGAACTTGTCCACAACCATTGTACGACTGCACGCTACAAATGATGTGCTAACCGTTTTAAGTAACGACACTGTGGTGACCATCGCGTGTGTAACACAATCGGATCGTCACCCTCTTTCCAACGAAAGATTTCTATACCGCAAAATGAACATCGAACCCTGTCAATTTCATTTGTGTAATGAAAGCCTGCGGCAACCATAGCGGTTGGACTGATGAAATGCACAGGCCATGATGTAAAGGTTTTCAGTCTCTCGTTTTCGACTTCAAAGTCAGGTGTCAAATCTAATCCGCACATGTTGACAGTGTTTACGTCAATGAGTTGTTACACCGACGTTCATAAAATTTATACGATAATGTTGGCTTCACGTAATTCCTCCACAACGGAGATGATTTCGTTGTCGTGTCCGGTGTGACCGGCGCGTTTTGAACTTACCAGCAGTCTCAACCGTTCAACCAGTTCGTTGGGATCGTTCCAGTGTACGTAATCGATACCACGTCCGCTGCGCGGTGGGAACAATCGGGCGATTATCTCTCTGTACTTTACACCTTTGTTTGTATTTATTTTAGCACCGGGTAAATGATAATGTTTATGTGCGTTAGTGTCCGACAGTATAGATTTGTACGCTGCTAAATCGTTTTCATCGTAGACGCTCTTGTTGGGTTCTTTCATAAACATAAGTTCGTAGAGACCCGGTGTACCCCTGTATCGTTTTCCAGCTATGTAGAAGCTGTCGTCTTGATTGATCTCCAACACTGAATTTCCCACCATCCATTTGTCTGCAACGTTACGGATACCGTACGTATGATCCATCTTTTTTTCTCGATCATCAGATAAAGCGAGTAGTAAGTATTTCCTCGCGAGCGGACCTTCGACAGACTGTTCAACGTATTCTTGTGCTTCGTGTCGACCTTCGGGTGTTGCTAAAAACTCTTCAAGAGTCACGTTCGATGTTTCGACATCAGGAGTTTGTGCCAACACTTCCGTTCTAAGGAATCGAGGTTGTGATGGTGGTGGTGTCATCTCGACAGCTGTCTTCGTATCTTCATCTTCAACATTTATTTTTTTAATTTTATCACCGGAGACATTCAACTTTTCCGAAATCTGGGTTAACGGTTCCAAAAGAGGTTTGTACTTTCTCGTTAACGCTTCATCGCTCTCTCTGATGTCATGTTTCAACGCGCGATACTTTTGTCTTATGTTATCGCTAATTGCATCGATTTCATGTGTCAATTGCTTGTCATCCATCTTGACACTGATGACTTTCTCGCACAAATTATTCTATTTATGTATAAAACGATCGAAACCCACTCTGTATCTACCCGCGTTTATCGGTGAGTCCTTGTTGATGACTATGAATCCGTAACGATCCTTCCACGCTTCGGCGCACATCGCTTTGAACTCTTCGTATTTCATATCTGTGTTAACGTGATCGTTGTAAACGTGACGTAAATTGAGATCATCTTGTCTGAACAAAACCAAGAAATTGGCATTATCACGCACCAGTTGCTTTGGCACCAGACTGTACGTCTGACAAAGGTACAAAGTGTCCACACCGCTATGCCGTCCCATAGCGAAATATTTTCGTATGTTATTCTGCCGTTCACATACCACATCATCGAACAACATGATTGAATTAGGTACAATTTCGTGCGGAGGTGGTACTTCATCGTTTTCACTGTATGTGAAGTACATCATTCCTTCGTCAGCGAGAGCATTAAAAACGTCTTCCAACATACGATATTTTGGTTGAAATAACGATTTGGAGAACACGTACAGGTTCTGAAATCGCAGTCCGTTTGAATCGAATAACATGTTAAAGGCAACGTTTGACTTCCCGCTACATGACCCGCCGCACACGATACATCGAACTGTGTTTGGAAACAGTGGACTGTGTTTATTATATGCAACTTCACCGTTGTACTTAGCAGAGTCTACGTTCTTAACATTTAACTTTAACGATTGTTGTTCAATCTTCATCTTAACTCGTTTACGTTCGGTTAAATACTGTGGTAATGCTATTATATCAGATCTTTTTTATGTATCCACGAATCGTGTTTACCGTCAAAGCCGAGCCAGCGCACTCGCACGCGATCACCTTTACGTTGTAATATTTTTTCAACAAGATACACATCACCAACGCTGGTTTTACTCAATTCTTGTTCATAAAACCCACCTTCCACAACGTCACCCGTGTGATCTTTCAACAAGTACGTAACCGGTACGGTTGGCTGAACTCTGTGCACTGTATATATCTCGTTCGTCCAGTTTGGTGTATAACCTTTAGCGAATGTGATTTTGTATTTACTGATACGCACTCGATCGCCTATTTTAAACTTATGTTTCTTGCTCACTTTCCGCGGTACGGTATTTTTTCTTATTCGTTCCAACACAATTTGCTCGTTGCTCTTGTCGACTTGTCGCGGCTTCATCTCTATAGTTCTATGCACTCTGTCGTTGTATTCCATCACCAGTTAGGCAAAAGCGACAACCACCGATAATGGCCTTGCTCGCTGAACGTGCGGTACATGTTCGTTTTCAACGTACGATTAAATCGCTCTACGATGGATGCTTTCTTCTCGCTATACGTTGAATAGTGTTTGACGTTGAATCTCTTTAGTAAAGCTTGTACGGTAGTGTTAAATTACTCTTTCCCCTTATCCGTTTGCAGGTATTTCATTTTATTTTTTACAATTATTGGTTCGAGAGCATGTGCTACTTTAACACCCGATTTAGTTTTTAAGGGAATCGCATATGCATACTTGCTAAATGCGTTTATTACCGTCATTAGATATTTGTACCCCTTGTTCAACTTGGCATGCGGTATCATTTCCACCAAATCCGCTTGGTAGAGATCGTGTAACCCCTTCACCTCCACCGCACGTCTGGGAAAGTTCCTTCTCACCGGTCTGTGCAATTCTTTTGCAATAGTTTTGCGTACGTTTTCCATATCGCCACCCGAAACGCGAATCGCAAAATTTTGGTACGAGATATACCGTTACGTTTTCACTGAACCTCACCGACTTCATCGTCGTTACTGACAGTGTGTTGCTCCTGCAAGCGAGTCTTATATCAACGTATATCAAACGCATAATTTATAACGGATTTTCTCGCTTGCTGAATTATCTCGCGTCTGGGTTGACAGAGTTTATAATGACCGTACGCCAGTGTTGTTTCACCGTCATCCAAGACATATCGTTTGTCATCGTACGGTGACAGCGATAATTTTGTAAGCTTTCTTGTGTATATGTTATGTTTTTCGCTTTGGATAGTCTGCGCCGTAGTATAAGTTTGAGAAGTGGTCTTTACACATTGTTTATAAAGTTGATGTTTCAACTGTGTAGCTATCGCGGAACGTGGCACACCTTTCGCTACATTTTTCTCTTTATCGTTTGCCGTAACGAATGAATAACATTTTGCGCGCAACCCGACAAATTCAAGTATCGGTATTCCATTTGTTTCATCTTTAAAAGTACCCAACTTTTTCTTGTTTGTTTCACTATAGCACGGATGTGCCTTAGGGTACTCCGACGTGTCAAAGAGTTCGAGATGCTCCTCCATGTCTTTGTACACATCGTCGGTGCGAATGTCGTACAACAGAGAGTCAGTGTCCGTCATACATAGACGTGCACGTGACCCGTACGTATTCATCGTGAATCCGTAATGGAACCGATACATGATCAGCTTACTAATATCCAATACACTGAACCCAACGTACAAATGTCGGTTCAGTGTAATGGACGTTTTTTTCATCGTGAGACCTACCAGGTCCTCGTTATAGATGAAAAAATGTTGTAGCCTGGGGTTAGCGGTTAGTTTGAGAAGTTTCTTCTCGTTTGGAACTAACTTGAAATCGATTCGCTTCCGTACGTTTTCCAACGATTTACCGTACGGCGCGTTATTCATTAACTTAAAAAAGTCTTTTTCAAAGGTGTTTCTGGCTTCCTTTCGTCGCTTCGCATTAAAATCGATGAAAGGTTTCAACCATACGCACTGTGTGAATGCTAACACACGGTGAATCGCTTTCAACTCCATTCCTAGTTCGAGGTAGAGTTTCAATGTTCTGTAATGAACAATGTATTTTGTCTTGTCCTCGAGGGACGTTATCAGTTTCTCTACCTTACCGTTACTACACACAAAGTCTTTTAACAGCTTCATGCGATAGCAGTACGGTGAAAGCATACTGTCCGTAATAGTACACTTTTCAGGTGCTAAAGGGTAGTCACTGTGTAAGTCGTGTAGGTAATGTGGATACCCCAGATCGACTTCTAGGATATAACCGGTGTCATCATCGTCACGTAACGCGTGCACGTTCAACGTATCGATCTCTGTACGTTCCAACCATCGAAAACTGGACAGTGGTAAAGGTTGTGTCATAGCCGTTCCGTACAAGTTGGTACAATCGAGGTAGAGTAAATAGTTATGCGGCTTGCTTGCGTCATAATCGGGAATGTACGGGTTGTTGGCCTTGGCGTACCGATTAGAAATTGCTGCTAAGCCGCCACGGATACCTCTTTCGATGTACAGGTGTACGTCTATATCGCGGAGTAACTCTAACCTAACTCCTGTCATTTTCAGCATCGCGTTCCACGCTAAACCGGCGGTGGTAAAAACGTTACACGGATCGAGTTCGTAGTACTGCAGGCTCATGTTTCGAAAGTTTTCAAATACATCTGCAAGCAGTAGTACATCCGTTTTTAAATAAAGGTCATGATAATCACCGAACGTTTGCATGTCGAAAGCCGACCAAACCGCTCGAGCGTGCGCGTAATCTTCTTCGTTTATATCCGACTCTGTCAACCCGTTGTAAAAATGTACGCGGTCCGGTAACTGCCTCTCGTCAAATTTTAAATCGTCCGTAACGTATTCGTAAGGGTACACGCCTTTACGCAACAGTAAATCAACATTACGCGTGTAAAATTGATTAAGGATTTTAAATTTATCCGCGGATAAGTTGGAGACGAGTTTTTCAAGTGACGCGTTCATGAACCGCAGAGAATCGAGAAACCGGAGCTGACCGAGTGTAACGGAGATGTAACGTTCGCTTGTAGTAGCGATACACGTTATTTCATCTTCCTTGTACTTTCCGAAACCTTGCATCAAATGATGCGAGTCATAGCCACTTAAATTATGGAAAAAAACCGGAACGTGTGTTGGTATTTTGTAATTTATATTACACGCATTATGAGCAGCGCCTAAATAGTTACCCGTTATGTGGCAATGATTTCGAACCGTGTCGTCCGTTAACGGTTTCTTGCACAGATGACAGTGAGTGGCGTTTCGGAATGACCGTTCATCGGCCGCTGTCATTTGGATCGGTTTATTAAACTTTTTATCAAGTCGTTGAACGTCGGCTAAAAGCATACGAAGGAACGTGTCCACCACGTCTTTACCGCGGTATATTACAGGTTCCTTGACGGCGTTTCCCATCCAGTCAACTATCACATAGCAGAAACTGGCTGGTATATGATGTGCCACGTTTTTACCGGTGGTCGGAACAATAAACGATTCGAAGTCAGCGTATACCGTATAAGGTACGCGGTGACAAAGTGAAAAGTTTTTAAAATACATCCACTTTTCGTCCTCGTCAGGAAGTTTTACTTTCTGTACTCCGTGCTGAGAACAGTTGCGTTCGTGTTCTTCAACTCGTTTTCGCGCCGCGTTAGTATCTTTATTGTCCGAAAATCTGTGTAGACAGTAGTTGCAGTACACCGATGCACGACAATTTTTTGTCAACGACGAAAGCATACGCGAAAGATTCCGTATGAGGCAGTAGTGAGTAGTGTTCGCGTCGGACAGTAGCAGTAGGTTTACGTGGTACTTTCTACCGCGATGTTCAGTGATACGTAAAGGATATACCTCGTCTTCGTAGCCAAAAACGTTAACGGATATGTTTTCGTTTAATTTTTCAAAACGTTTTATCTTATTAACTGCGACGGGATAAGGTATGTCCTTCATGTTTATTTCTTCTTCGTACGGAAGGTAATGGCTAACGCGATGCGGGTTACACGCGATCGGGTGTATACAGGCGAGCACAGACCACAAGAAACACTTTTCATCTTCTAAATTTTTCACATTAATAATTCCTTTCCTACTGTGTGACAATTTCGATGGTGTAGGTAGAAAGCTCGACCCCACAAGAGGATTGTATTTTGTAATATTTAGTTCCACCGACTCGACACCGTTTTCGACCCACCCGCTTCCGTCACGCGTGAATTTGTCAACGGATTCCATTATTTTCTCGCTAGCTATCGAATACTGTTCATCAATATCGTCATACTGTGACTTAAGTTCTGTACGCGATCTGAATACCGCATTACAATAAATATTTTCGGTGTTTATTAATTTTTTAAAAGATACACGAACTGCTAAATACCATTTTATATAATTATTTAATGCTACGGCTTCGCTACAAATCTTATCAACAATCGTGTGTTTGTAATCAAATAATACTGTTTGTGTGTTGAGTGTATTGTCAAGTATCATAAATTTTATAGTAATTACATTACCATTAATAGTACGGTGTTCGCTGCTGCTGCTGCTGGCCATTGTGAAAGGACTGATGCCGGCTTCGCGTCGTCGGTTCCCTATATAGACAGTCCGGTGACCGGTAACGCTGTCGCCGCGCTCCGCTCGCGAGGAGCAGCTGCGCGGTGTGGGGTGCGGGGTTGTCGTGGCCGATGCGGTGTGTGCTGGAGGTGCGGGGTGGGGGTGCAGGCTGGGTGTCATCGTCCGGTCGTGACCGATGACGCGCGTGGCGGAGGGCTGGGTGGGGTGGGGAGTGCAGTGTAGGAAGCCGACGTCCGTGACCGAGAGGTAGGCGAGGTGCGGAGTACAGGATGCCGGCGACCTTGACCGAAGCGCGCTCGTTGAGTCGCCTCCCGCGGGATGTAGGGTGCGGGGTAGGGGGGCTGGGTTGTACGACCGGTCGTGACCGAAAGCAGATGGTGGCCCGAGACGACGCGGGGTGGGGTGCGGGGTGACCGTGACCGACGGACTCGAGTGAGGTGCGGGGGGGGGGGTAAATCCGGTCGTTGCGGAGCGACAGACAAAGTAATTGAACAAAATATGTAGGCGTGGTGCGGGGTGGTGGTGAGGCTCTGGGTGCGGTGTGGGGGTGCGGGGTAGAATGTCATCGTCCGGTCGTGACCGAAAGCAGATGGTGGCCCGAGACGACGCGGGGTGGGGTAGGAAGAAAAATTATAGCTGTTACCGTTGCGGTAGAGGTGCGGGGTGCGGGGTAGGGTGTCGTCGTCCGGTCGTGACCGAAGGAGATGACGCTTTAGAAGGAAGGAACGTGGTCGGGGGAAACAGAATAAATACGCCAGTGTTTCCCTGTGCAGTCATCAGTACTCGCCATGGAAGGAATCGTTGCGAACGCGAAGACAGTTGAAAATTTTTTACCAAAAAGAGACTTGTCAAGTCTTTCTTTAGGAGTAAAGTATCATATAATTCACATGAAATTTGTGAAAACGAAATTCGGGGAGTCAGTTGTGGTAGATTTGGAAGATACCGGAGCCTGTCCTCAGCCGGAGGATAAACTGTTCTATGTATACCTACCTAAAAGATAGTGTGACGTATTTACAGAGGAGCAATTGAAAGCTGTGAAGCCTTGTGTCCTATCACTATGCGTAACCTCACACACTCCGCTGGCGAACGAGAAAGTGAGCGTGCAGTTGGATATTGATTATGTGAGTATGATATTTCAGTACCACTAATAATTACTTATACAGAAGTGGTTATGTATTAATTTTTTCTCTTTTTTTCCAGACCAAATAAACGAGAACAGGATTGATTAATTATTATAATAATAATAACATTAATAGTAAAATGTTTTTAACTGTTGAAGTAGACTTCTCTATTTTTTTCGTTTTTTAATGTTAACTGTTCATTTTCAGAGAAAGAACAAGGTGTTGCTTGGATCTAATATTGTTGAAAAACTTTTAAACAGAGAAATAAATGATAATAATAGATTATATTGTCAATGCGACATGATTAAATTCGATTATAATTTTAGAAATAATCGTAAGACACTGAGTAGATGGGTATCAATACGAAACGAAAAGAATATTTACAAAATGAAAGTATTTATTCGTAATGAGTTTTTCAAACTCTTCAAAACATCAATTAGTTATTGTAACAACCATAATATTGAATATCTTCAAATAAAAGATTTGCTAATTGCTAAAACAAAGCTGGTTAATCAGATGTACTATATGATGTATAATTTTACTGGTACAGCGTATACCTCGCTGGTAAAAAAATATGAGTGGTCAAGGCATGACTCTAGCGGATGTCCGCTTCGTAACCGTTGTCGCGTCTGTTGTTATCTAAGATATCAAAATGAATTTAATTCAGAATACATGTTTTTTTTTAATACCACACTAACTATCATTTGATGTGTCTACATTCTTTTGTATTTGATCAAGTATTATTAATTGTAGGAAATTATATTCTGTTTTTAATTATTAAAAAACGTACGTGGTTTATAACATAAAAAGTTAAGATAAACAATCATTAAAGTGTTAATTAAATTTTTATGTTTAATTAAATTTTTTAAAAGATTTCTCTCATAGTTACAGAAACCTTGTTTCGATGTTATGTGTTTGTGCGAATGCGAGGGAGATGTATGTCGTTCACCACCATATGGTGACCACTGTAACATTCTGAGTGCTTGTGAGTGGAGAGAATTTACACTCTGAAGAACAATTGTTTTAAAAAATTATAAGCGTTGTTACCTTTGTTATTATCTAAAATACTAAAAAGAGTTGAATTCAAGGTTTTGGTGTACCATTTTACACATGTAGTTAACACCATAGTAATTATCATTTGATGTGTGTCTACATTTAGTATGTTATTATTAACATATTACACATCAACATTGTAATATTGTATGTTATTAATTATTATTACTATTTTTATTGTTAGACATATAAGGCTTGTTTTGGTTGTAGTAAATGTAATTATTATTTTGTTTATTGTGTGTGTGTGTGTGTGTGTGTGTGTGTGTGTAGAGAGAGAGAGAGAGAGAGAATATATATGTAGAGAGAGAGAGAGAGAGAGAGAGAGAGAGAGAGAGAGAGAGAGAGAGAGAGAGAGAGAGAGAGAGAGAGAGAGAGAGAACCTTCAAGGCTGCAAAAGAAAGAGAAAGCGAGAGAGAAAAAAGATTATTTTGTATAATTATGTAAATATATATATAGAGAGAGAGAGATCAAGTGTTTATTTTGTTTATAGAGATACACAAACAGAGTATATGTATGTTAGAGAGCGCGCGTATGTTTTGCTCAATTATAATTGTCTTGTGAATATAGAACGTGTGTGTGTAGAGAGAGAAAGAAAATTATAGCTTATGATTTGATTGTAAAAGCTTTCGATATTATTAAAACTTATATATATATATATAAACCGTAACCTTTGTTATTTTATTATTATACCTTTATACAAAACAGTTATTCCTATCATACTTGAATAAGGTATACGCCAGCGAAGATAACAAGTTTTTATAGTTGAGATGCAGCCAACTTATTGATAAAGAGATACACAGCTGGATTGTGGTATGCGCCAGCATACGAAGAAAACCGGTTTATAGAGTTCAGATGAGTCTCTCTCTAAAGAGAGAGAGAGAGAGAGAGAGAGAGAGAGAGAGAGAGAGAGAGAGAGAGAGAGAGAGAGAGAGAGAGAGAGTGCGTATAATCTGTTTGTACCAACACACAGCGATTCAACCAGACCTGTTTGACTACTTTGTTACAATTTTGCAGGTACACAGAGTAAAATATATTTATACAATTACACAATTTTAGTAATGCATAATTTTAATATGTGTTTTTCTAAACAATATTCAAATGGATGCATCTGTTCTATAATAACACAATATATGGTTTTGCGAACAGCAGATCCAGGTTCAAATCCCGAGGAGTCAAAATTTATTTTGTGGAAACCAACACCTGTCGGAACCCATCTGTATAGCCCCCCCCCCCTGTTTCGTCGTAACCAGTGTTTTATACATGCGTCATGTGGGCGTACCCACAAATTTCGGGTACCCCCATCCGTTGTTTTAATCATTTAGGGTACCAAAATTCTGACATTAAAAATTTCGAGAGAGAACGATTATTTTGTTACATCAAAATAAACCAGAACGCGGAAGTGTTTTAACATTCGGACACCAGCTGCCAGGGCCTCTGTCATGAACTGGAACCCACAGATAATCTGAAACTTGCCTAACTTAATATCAATACCATAATTCATATTTTTAGCCATCATTTCTAAAGTAATTGAAATGACTCATCTGTTCAAGAATTTGATCACTAATCATTATTTTTGTTCTATTGGTTCCTTACCTCGAAATGCCATTACCTTTGTTTTTATAGTAGAGATTTTCATATTCTATTATTTACAAATCTGATGAAGCTTAAAAACAGAATTTTTAAAATCATAATCTGTATTTAATGACAAGCAAATTCAAATATCTGTCTTGTGATAACTTAATACCGTTAGATGGGTTCACTAGATGCTTCCATTTCCTTACCAAGATAAAAACAAGAACATCAGAAAGAGCCTTAGAATTTATAATTTAAGTTGAAAGATCAAAGAATATATAAAAGGTCAGAAGGACTGTGTGTGAAGAGCGGAGAACAAACGCGTATCATAACAAATGGTATTTCGTGGACCCAGAGGATCAGGGAATGTTGTCAAGCCAAAACGAAAATAGGTTGAGAAACGGTCTGTACGGTTGAACACTTGTAACAGAAGAAGAAATGGAGGTAGAAAAGAAGAAGTGGAGGTAGAAGATGAAGAAAAAGGAAGACAAAGAAGTAGAAGGTGGAGAAGAAGAACAAGAAGAAGAACAACGACAAGATGATGGCGGAGGCGGAGAGAAAGACAAAAAAGTAAAAGAAGAACAGGATTAAACAGGAAAAAAGATTATCAACGATTGACTGTTATTTTCAGACGGGATAGCAAGATGTTTTATAAACACCGACGAAGGAAAGGAAAAAGAAACATGTAGCCAAAAAGTTAAATTTTCCAGATGCTATAACTGACTTGTCACATAGTAATAACCATAGAAACGTTTTATGAGTAATTCGTAATTAATTTGTATTCCATTATACATATGTAGACACGAGTTCACCCGGAGATGTTATCAGACCTATAAAAAATTGAATGTGTTACTCAAACTCAGCGTAATTAAATAAAGGAAAAAATGTCTCCTTAGAAAACTGACGACCACTTAACAAACCTAACGTTATTCAAATATTTGTGTGGCTTGTGTGTAGTGTTTATGTAAAGATATTCGCCAGCCTATTTTTACCGCACACAAGGCGAAAACTTCAAAATATTCTGACCCGAGTGTAGGGCGTTGGTTGGGCAGTTCGCCATCCAATGCTCCCTTGGGAGTGTTATAGCATGAATAAAATATGAACTGTGACGATTGATGAATGTGTTGTGTTGTTTTCGTTGTGTTCCATTGAGGTATAGATTTATTCTACCGTATAGCTCCCATACAGCTGATCATCATACACAGATACACATTACCATGCGGATGTATCCGTATACAGTTGCCACACTGAGTTTGAATGAACACGTCATAAACACAAAATTAAAATTACATACGTTTTTTACTTTATATTAAAAATAGATTTTTATTAATTTGTATTCACACTGTTTTGACAATTTTTTGTCATCTTCAGTATTGTAAATATACGAGGGTTATTCAGAAAGTAAGTTCTATTTTTAAATATTGTCATGGTATCGATGCCGTCACGCTGTTGCGCATTCGCGCCCAGTTTGTTGATTCGTTGGCAACCCAACAACACTACAGTATTTATAAACAACTGTAGACTGAGTAAGCTTCGTTGGGCGTGTTTCTAATGTCGAAGAAATTCGAGACGCCCGCCCCCTGTGAATGTGTGAATGTAGGTATCTACATTGTGATTCAATTCTTGAATGCAAAAAGCATTAAAACAATATTGAAATTCACCGTCAGATTTTTGATATTTTTGGAAAAGAAGCAGTGAGCGATTCAATGGTACCAAGGTAGATACGACTTTTTTGCTTAGCCCGATCCAGAGTAAGCGACGTAGGATGCTTACCCGGGGCATTGCGATGAATCGTGGCACTACACACACACTGCCGTTGCAACGTAACATCTCCTCACAAAGTTTGGCTAGCAGCAACAACTTGATCATCCGCCTTACACCAAGCGAATATCACCTTTTCAAGCATGAAAAATCCTTTCTTGGTGGCTAACGATGTCGAACAAGCTGTTAATACAAGGTGCAATTCACAGGCGGGAAATTTCTACGACGAAGGTGTACAACGCCTGGTGCCTCGCTATGAAAAGTGTTTTAACATAACGAAATCTATATAAAAAGCAATAAAAATGTTTTGTTAATATATTTTTAGTTTCCTTTAATACCTTATCGGAACTTACTTTCTGAATAGCCCTCGTACAAAGAGTTAATTAATTAGTTTTAAAATGAATTGTATAGTAACAGCTGTTTCACATACGTGTTGTGTGTGTGCGTGCGCGCGAGCGCGAGCGCATGTGTGTGTGTGTGTTACGTAAATATGTAACTACTTATAATGTAAATATTTATTTTTCTATTAATTAGTAATTTTAAAAATACTATTGCCTTTGGTTTTAATTTTGATTTGTTTCCGTATTATTTCATTATTTACTTTATTTTTACATGCTTCAAAATTTTTCGAAAGGTTCACTTTTTGTCCTTTGGATACATTCTTTAATAAAGTAACGTTTTTTAAATGAAGGAATATATGATTACTTTTAGTTGAATTAGAAGCTAAAGATGACATGTAAATGACTGGCTTCGAATATGCGTTTCTGTGTCCAATATGTATGGGTGAATAAATTTATCTTTTAAAAGTTTTTTAGTGTTGGATGAAACTACCATTTTGGAAACGCTTTGTCTACACAAAATTTGTTATATTCAGGGCATATTTAATTTCATACACACTATTTGAATTAAATTCGCTATTTTGATTAAATTAAATGTTTTAATTTAAAATTCACACATTTCCAAATTTAAATCATGGCAGTTTATTAAAAACATATATCCAAAGGTCAAAATCAGTAAAAATATATTTTTGTTAAAAAAATAAGTATTATTTATTATTAATACGTGTAAGACTAGAATAATTGTGAGCAAATCCGAAAATCTTATTATACAGGCCTACACATGTCACTATATGTGTCTTCTGAAACAGCAAAGTAATACGCATACATCATCATCATCATCATCATCATCATCATCAACATCATCAGCACCACTCCAAGGACTCGGCCTTATACCTGTTCCGGAACCCATCTCCTCCTTGGTCTATCGACATCTCTCTTCCCAGTAGGGTGGTAACCCAAGTCAGCCACAGGTAGACGGATATCAGGCATGCGATTCAGTAATACGTTAAGTAATTTTCAGTAACATTTAAAATGCAAAAAATTGTTTAAAAATGATTCAAAATTTTATATTTTGTGATTCTTTTTCTATACTTTGACATAATAAAATTTAATAATAAATTGGGCTGTAACACTATACAATTAATTTCTTAAGACTTCAGTATACAGAGAGTTAAAAAAAATATATGCCAAAAATTAGGGAAGTACTTTTCCCTAAACGGAAAAGAAAGCAATTTTCAACATATGTTTATTGGACATTTTTTCTCTCCTAAAATTATACAAGGTGATGGCCCTTTCCACACTTCTTTATGGGCCTGAGAATTGGTCTTTAACGAAAGGCCAGGCCAGTGGTATCCAAGCGGTTGAAATGAGATTTCTCAGGCACGTACCCGGGTATATTCTCCATGATCACAGAAGAAACACAGATGTACGTTAGGAACTGAATATTATGAGTGACTCGACAGGATCACCCAGTATCGGCTAAATTGGTGGGAACATCTTTGCCGAATGGATGACTGCCGCATCCCCAAACAACTATGGAACTATGACCCGAGATGACGGAAAGGTGTGGGACGTCCGAGGAAGCGCTGGAGTGACCAGTTCTAATCTTTCTCTATTTGAGACCGGAACAAACCATCCTTGGTTTAATCGTTGAAGATGATGATAATGATGATGATGATCGTCACCATCATTCCTCAAAGCTTGGCACTATCGGAAACACTCTGTATGTGAAATTTTATAGTTTACTTCAAGACCCTTCATACGGTATATTTCCCCCATGGTCCGTTGTTTAAATCCAATGCCATGCCTGTGGATGATTCCCACACAAAGACACGGAAATCTTCTGCTACATCTATCGTTCTGACATACCAGACAAGGCAGAACTTGGAAGTCTGAAACTTGCAGGCCGGTGTCAATATACTCAAAACTACGTCTAAAAACCGGGTTTTTAGGCCGTGGTCGTTGCTGTTAAACGTTATTACCACGGCAAGTTTCGATATCTTATCGTCGAGTATCCGTTGAGACACATAGGCATGCCGGTCGATCGGCGGGGTGAAAGCCTTGCCTCTTAATACTGTTTGGCATTGTGTACTGAGCGAGCCTATAGGGACGCGTCCAGGTCAAGGTTTGGTGATTGGCTGATACCTGGTCGGCGAGATTATAAAGTAACCTTTGTTACCTGACCGCCTTGTTACATTTACCTGACACAGGTATCGGGTATTGTTCGTACATCTGCCGCTATTGTGTTTTTACTGTTTGTCGCTTTTTGGCGGCCTGAGGAAGGTCCCCGACGGGAGAATCAAAACGTTGCCGACGTAATGGCGTTTAATAGCTACCGACCACGACCTGACAGCCCCGTTTTTAGACGTAATTTTGAGTATAGAACTTGGAAGATTCATTTATATATATGCTTACCAATGGCTCCTTTTCCATCCTAAACACCTCCCCTGGCGGATGTTAATCGATTTTCAGGGGTATCAGGCTTGATAATCAAAATAACGCTTGTGTGCAGCGATCGATGGTGCGACCCGGGGGTCGGTCCTGTACCTTACTTGAGTTTGGGGGTTGGCTGCCCCGTCCGCTTGACCGGGTACCGAAACGCCGTCTCCAGAATACCCCCCGGTGGGCTATGTCTTGTATCAACAGTTTATGTTTTAAATCCCATAAAGGCAAAATGAGTTAGTCTCCTTGCGAGAAAAGGGTTCTAGCCCGCTCTTTGGGATATCCAGTGAATGCAGAGCGGGGACTTTTCCTGCGCTTCCCTGGAATGTGTCGTTTGCAGCGATGACACTGTTGAAACAAAGAGCTACGAAAAGGCGTATTCGGAGTTCGGCTTCTCCAACGTCAAGGTACAATAGCAGTAGCTCTATGTCACCGTCCACAGTACATGTGTGTGTGTGCGCGCGCGCGCGCCCGCCGATAATTGTATTTACCAAAAATTGTAATAAAACATTTGGCTAGGCTATAGCAGAGATAACCTGTCAATAGATTGTCTAGTGTTTGCAGACGGTCTAGCAATTCTGTCAGATTCAGTAGAAACAGCCATTAGACATGTGGTATTGCTGAAGAAACAAGCCGAAAGAGTGAGTTTACAAATTTCTTTTGAATAAACAAAGTTCATGAAAAACATCAAAACAATATCCAAGAAAATGAAAACTCAATACGGAAAATCTATAAAACTAACAATTTCAAGTATCTTGGAGAAGTTATTGAACAGAATGACTCAAAGAAAAAAGTCATTAAAGCACGAGTTATTAAGATAAAAGTTGCTTACCATTTAACCAAGGACACGTATAACAAGATATCAATATCTATTAATGCCAAACTTAGGCATTATTCAACAGTAATTCGCCCGGAAACACTTTATGCCGCTGAGTGTCTAATTCTGAACAAGAAAATGATGATGGAAGAACTGGAAGTCACAGAAAGGAAAATATTAAGAAAAATCTTAGGCTCAATAAAAGATGGAAAACAGTACAGAAGATGCACAATAATTAGCTGTACACGTGTTGAGAAAATTACACACGTAAATAGAAAAGAAGAATTACTTTCTGCGGACATGTTCAAAGAATGAATCCTGACAGACTAACAGGTAAGCTTTTTAACTATTTCAAAAAGCTCAAAATGTCTAATACGTAGTTCAAAGGAACAGACAAAGACGTAGAAGAACTCCATATTGCTTAAAAAGACGTTGAACAATGCTTGCCACACAAAAATAAATTTAAAAATGCCCAAGGTTTTCAGGAAAACCCCACGAAGAGGACAGGTGCCATCTGGACTGACGAAAGGAGGGAAAGACATCGATCAAGAATGGAGGAGATGTGGGAGAGGAGGAAGAGAGAGGAAAAGAAGAGAGGAGCCAGTTGAACGAAACGTAGTCCACAGTCGCTCATACGCAAAAAATAACATTTGGCTCCTGAAATCGTTACAGCAAAGGCGCAGTCCATATGAGAAGTGTCAATAGCAACATCTTTGTAAATATGTTTTGCAATAGATACGTGTTTGTTTATAGAACATGACATTGTACTAGCCTTTATAATGAGAAAGAAAGAATCTTATTGGATTCTTGGATTTTGTTGTCCATGACGTGTCCGTTGATTAACTAATTACAAGTATAATATTACTGACTCGAAACAGTAAGTTTTTATTGGTAAAAATGTAACAATTTTACCTGATAGCCTGAACCAGTTTTCGCTTATAAACGGCGCCGTCGTTTGAAAGATCGATGTTGTGTGTGTGCGGTGTGATATGTTCGAATAGTACGTGTGATCTGAATTGTGTCTGTTCGTTTAGGATGTCGTTTTTATGTGTTTCAATGTGTTTGTATATTTCTATGTGAGTGTATAGTTTCTGGCCTTTTGTGTGTACGTGTAGAATATCCATGTTTGTATATGTGTGGCTTGCTTCAATGAGGTGGTTTGCAAAGGTGGATAAGGTGGTGGAGTGTAGCGCCTTTGTGTGTTCAATGTATCTCTGTTTGAAGCAACGTCCTGTCTGGCCTATGCAGAGTTTGTTACAGTTTGAACAGTTTAGTTTGTAAACACCAGGTAAATCAAATTTGGTTTGTTCTTTGTGTGTGTGTTTTTTTTTTATAGTGTGTGTTCTGTTTTGTTTGTAGTTTTGTATGCGATTCTGTACCCTGCTCTTTTAAATATGTGGGCTATTTTTTCAGTGTGATTATTGATGTATGTTAGTGTTATAAACTTGTTGTTTTCTGTCTTTCTCTGTTGTTTGTTTTGTGTAGGAGTTTATTGATTATTGTTCTGTTGGTTTGTGCTAGATATTTTATCGTGTTTAGTTTGTCTTTGTAGTCATTTTCGTCTAGTGGGATGTTGTTTAGTTTGTGTATCATGACCCCACACAATTGCTAACCCTTAGTGTTCCGAGTCAGTACTATTATACTTATAAGTAGAATCTTATTGAGTTTTTACGTATATCACAAGGGCTTGTTATAAACAGACCTTTAGCAGTTAGTTATTGCTGCTAAGCAGCTTAATTGATCCTGGTCACGCGACTACGTAATCCATAACAAATGTGAGTGGCAAACGCTGTATAAAGCATATCGTAACGTATTAAACTGTGATTTAAATGTCATTAAACTACGGAATTTATTTAAAATCTATTGAATAAATTTGCATACAATCGCGTACGGTTCTTGTTAAGAGCGAAATGTTAAAATCAAGTGTTTTTCTCTTTAGTTTGCATAAAAATGTTAATAATTTTACAACACGTTACTATAGAAACGGAGGATAAACACATGCACTTACGTCATAAAATATTTAGTTACGTCATACACTTTTTATAGGCAATTTTTTTATTAGATTCTTGCAAAAACATTGCTAAAAATTATTATAACGATATTTTGTACTTAACGACGGAAATATTGTTAGTACGAGGGCAGGTGAAAAGTTTGCAAAGCGACAACTATAGCTCAGTGGTAGAACTAAAATCTTTCGTGTGCTGCAAGACGTATATTTCGCGTTAACACCTGTTAATTTCCAGATATATCTGTCAATTTATTCACTTCTTACCAGCTGTTTCAAATTTTCCTGTTACGCGTGTTTTTAAAATGCACAAAGTCAAATATCGTGTTGTGATGAATTCTCTCTTAAAAACGTTTTCGCGCTAATGAAAAATCAAAACCAAATTGTAAATGTGTTAGGAGATGCTGCGCCTTCAGAAACAACGGTAAGTGGGGCACACTCGAGTTTAAACGTGGCCGTACATGCACTGAAGACTATCCAAGCAGTAGACGTCCAAAAAGTGCAACAAAAAATGGCATTATTGAAAAAATTTCATAGGGTGATGGAAGACCACAGATTGAGGAGTGGATGACGTTGCTGAAATCATAGGCATCTTATATGAGCGTGTGCATCGTAATTTAACTCAAGAACTTGGTGTGAAAAAGCGTTGTGCAAGATGGCTGCCGCATCTGGACTTGTTGCATTTTTTTAGCGTAGAGTGCGACCACGTTTTCAATCCTCGTACGATTACGTTTAAACTCAAGTGCCTACATACAAACCGTTGGTTTTGAAGTCGCAGCATCTCCTGACATTTACAATTTCGTTACGAATTTCCGTTGGCGCTAAACAATTTTTAACAAATAATTACGCCACGATGTTTGATTATGTCCGTTTTTCAAAACACGCATGACACGTCAACTTCTTCTAAACAATGATAAAATTGATAGATTTATTTGGAAATTAACAGTTCACATGAAATACAAATCTTGCAGCACACGAAAAATTGTAGTTTTACCGCTAAGCTACAGCTGTCCCTCCGCGAACTTTTCAACTGACCCTCGTAATAGACTTTGAGCCTATACGCTTTCAAAGAAGAAGAAGAAGAAGAAGAAGAAGAAGAAGAAGAAGAAGAAGAAGAAGAAGAAGAAGAAGAAGAAGAAGAAGAAGAAGAAGAAGAAGAAGAAATTTTTTTTTCTAAGTTCAATAGTCTCTTGAGTATGTCTTCTACTTTTTCATCCATCGTGGATTAGGTATGGCACATGTTCCTGTTTCAGGTATTATCAAACAACGTTGACGTTTAAATTAATACATTTTGAGCAATATCAAATTCCAATTTAAAAATGAACAAGCACATAAAACGCGCGCACCCACACACGCACACACAAACATATAAATTTTAATGTATAGTGAGCAGACATTGATACATATAACCTTTTAAAAAGGTAATTAGATGCTGAAAGGCTGAGAATATCAGTGTAAGGAATAACAAATATCAAATAAACGTCTTTATTTTTTTATCACGTTAAAAACAGATATCACCATTAAACGTTATCCATGTTTGACAGTCGAATATTATACTTTTATTGGAAACCTTGTCGACAAAGGTTTCTTAGACTGCGTCAGTGTTTATTTAAATCACATTATATTAAAAGGTTTTTGACAGCGAGCGACACAACAGTTCTTGTCGTACTGCAGTTATTGAACAAAGAATAAGACACTCGAATGTAGACTGCCATGTTGATATGGCCGTGGAGCAAGCACTTGTGTAAGTAGCAGGTCACACGTTCGATCCATTGTGTTCTTTATGTGGTGTCGAAGAATATTGACTTGTATTGTACAGCAGCCACTGAATTTGTTTGTAAATTTATACAATCAATATAATAAGACGTAATAAAATGTGAATATTTTAAATAAATTATTATTCCTACTTGATTTTAACAACTCATTTATTTAAATTCTGTAAATCTCTGCTAGGAACGAACAAGAATGGAAGCTGACGAAATAGATTGTCTACAATGATTGCTTAAATATCGCGACTTCTGTGTGTAAAAATGACAAGCCACACTGTGATTAACTACAAATTAAACAATAAGGGTCGGCAATAGAGTATTAAAGTTAAGCAAATTCTGGAAACTGGAGGACAATAGAGGCAAAGAAAATGAATAAGAAATAAAAATAAATCTATGGAATGTTGGAATAAAAGAAATAAACAATTAGAATGTTGGAAGTTACATTACGGACAAATTACTGTGTACGTAAATAACTGATACTGTCAGAGTAAACTATCAAATTATGATAACAGCTTACGTAACTTTCAACTCGTTACGTAACAGAAAACGTTGACTCTTGTATGATTACGTATGTTTAATAATAACCGTCTTATTGAGTCGTCGTTCGCTCACATTATCACAGGCGCTACGTAACCCGTTGTCTGTTGAAATGTTCTTCATATTTTATATTGTTGGTATTGCCATCAAGGTTATCTATATATATAAAAAACAAAGTCTGAAGATTTCTTTTTTATTGAATACAAATCCACACTGTTACACCGATTGTCACCAAATTTTGCACAGGTAACCTTTGACACAAAGCAAAAAACACAGTCTACCTTGGAATTTGATATTTTGCCCCGTTAGAACAATTTAGATCCATTTAATTATCCCTTTTTGTTGACGCATATAAAGATTTCAAGAACACTATGTATCTATATATATAAAAATCAAAGTCTGAAGATTTCTTTTTTATTGAATACAAATCCACACTGTTACACCGATTGTCACCAAATTTTGCAGAGGTAACCTTTGACACAAAGCAAAAAACACAGTCTACCTTGGAATTTGATATTTTGCCCCGTTAGAACAATTTAGATCCATTTAATTATCCCTTTTTGTTGACGCATATAAAGATTTCAAGAACACTATGGAGACCAGAATTAATTACTGTAGTAACAAGTAAATAAACAAAAGCTGTTTACCGGCATCGGAACTGTACACTTATTCGTTCCTGCAGTACATTTTCGGATGTTTTATATGTTTTTATATGTTCGATGTTACGACGGTCTACTTGATCGTCGTATGGTACAGTGGAAACAAAATACACTACACCAATTATGTCACTAATCACCAGCTTTAATTTTCACAGTTACACAGTTCGTAATTAACAACACAGTCTCTTACAACAAATCAAATAAAAATTGTTCACACGCAATAAAAACGTTAACTAATATAAAACACAACTGTATTAACACAATAATTCTTCACGTCGACAAACACTCAATCCGCACTAGCGGAAATCGCGCACGTTACTGAACTGCCAACCCAGCAGATATGGCTTTATATACGCCGCGCTGAGGGCTCAGTACAGCTTTGCCTCCTTACTGCACGCCAGCGGCTCAATGCTTATCTCAAGTGTTCCTGGAACTCACTAGAACCACCTACGTGAATGACGCAACACAAGCTACATTGGACGGGGGGAGTGGAGAATGTTCTCGATTGTTCGGTACGCTTCTCGCAACAATATGCGATTGTATTGATATATTACGATGTAAAAAAGAAGAAGTGTACTAATTGTAAATTGTCCTATTACTTAATGCAAAGCGAAAATACGTGTTGTTTTTATTTGTAAGGTTAGGTGACAACGGTTTTTGGTATTTAGTTTACTGCTGAAATAAATAAAAGCCATGGTTGAGGAAAACATAACGTTTAATGTGATATACAATGCTTATAACACAGTAACACTTAAAATAAAGAACCTAACGTTTTCGAGCAAACGGGTACTTGTATTTATATAAATTATATTTTCCAATAGCGTAACCAAATAGGTAAATGCAAGGTTCTATTGTAATTTCTGGTTATGTAGTAATCCCATTTTAGAATTTAGTTAAAGGATCCAGTCTGACATAGTGTACATAATAATGATTTCCACTCTACCCAACCTGGCCATTTCAATGCTATGCAGGAAGCTCCTTGCACCCCGGCTAGAAATTTTACAATTACTTTAATATTGAATCTTATATTTAACACGTCTGAGGACTAATTATTTTTATCACAAGATTGTGAATACATAGAGTATATGACTAGGAAATTGATACAGGAATACCAGAAATGGGGACTAAAGGTAAATATGAATAAAACAAAATACATCCCAATAGATGACCTTCATCAAGACTTGATATTGGAGGAAGACATGGAGAAGATTTCTTGTACAGAGGAATACAAGTATTTAGGAATGAAAATTATGGTCAGTTGGAATCAAGACAAAGAAATACAATCCAGAATTAATTTAGGAATGATGGCTATATGTACATTAAATGGAATCCTGTGGGATAAGCAAATTACAGTAGAAACTAAAACCAAAATATTTAAAGCCATTGTTAGAAGTATCATGACTTACGGCTCAGAAGTTTAGACTACTAATAAACACACAAGAAAAAATTTGTAAAATTGTCCAAAGGCTTTCACGGCCGGTGTCAGTTGTATAAGTAAAGTTGTCCGGGCTGTTTGGCCGTGGTCTATGGTTTATTGACAAACCAAAGTTAATTGTTGTCAATAAATTTATAGACACAATTTATTGACCAAAGTTTATTGACACAAGAATAAAGTTAACGACAGCAGAGATGGACTTTTAAAGACGTTCTGCAAGGTTATCCAGACGTGAGAAAATTATAAATGAAGTCATTAAGGACAGAATGAATGTAATAAATTCAATTGTTGATTTTATCGGAAGAAAAAAAATTACAATGGTATGGACACACAAAAAAGAAGGAAACAGGAAAGATTGCCAAGGAGAGTAATGGAATGGACCCCACCAGGAAGAAGGAAAAGAGGAAGACTACCAATCAGCTGGATAGAAGAAATTCAGACTATATTGAGGGAACGAGAACTTGAAGAAGATCTTTAAGTGGACAAGCAGCAATGAAAGCTGAGAATTCAATCACTTCTGTAATCTTTGGTTCCGTAAAATGTGTAAACATTGTACAGCCGGATTAATAATAATGATATTTAACACGTGAGACATCATGTATAATGTATGCCATTGAAGACGGGACTTCTAATTTAATAAATCTTAAAAATAATTATTGTTTGATATGAAAAGCTATTAAGTTACTGAAAGAGAAATATTTAAAAAAAAATAAAAAATTAAACAAGATGTTTACAATAAAATTAATTTATTATTATTAATATACAGTGTGTTGTTTTCGATTATTACTTGATCACCCGGCACAAACAGTAAATGAAAAACAATCCAAAACAATAAATCCAGAGATCAATGTTCCAGATATAGCAAGTCTGTTAGAATTACAACATAAACATTCCTAGGCAGAAGACAAAAACTATGCGCATTTATGGCCAAATACCCCTTGCACACTAAGATTATATTCGATAACTATAAGAGTATAGAGCCGGTACCACCCTTTTCCCTGTCTTGGTTGTGACGTCACTTATGACATGCATCATGTTGCTGGTCATAACTTGACCAAGTTTTAAACAATTTGTAAAGAAAAACACAGTATAAGGAAAGAGTTGATTCAGGTCCTACTGGAAATGAGAATCCCAGAAAAACTTGTACGAATGATTCAGGTAACAATGAACTAAATATGCTGTGTGATACGTATACAATCTGACGCCTCTGAAGACTTTGAGACACGTTTAGGCAGGGAGATGGTTTAGAACGTTTATTGTTCAACCTTGCTTTGGAGAGTGTAGTGAGAGAATCTGGGATACAGGTTCTTCTTCTGATAGTTCCTATCCGTTTCGGATGTTGGATAGCATACAGACAATTTTAACTTTCTGTACTGCTGCACGGAATAAGTCAGTTGTATTCATGCCAAACCAGGTACTTAAATTTCTCAGCCATGAGATTCTCGGTTGCCCAACTCCTCTCTTTCCAAGTACTTTTCCCTGTAGTACGGACTGCAATAAGTAAAATCGCTGTTCATTTCTCATCAGATATCCCAGATACTGAAGCTTTCTTATCTTCACTGTGTTAATAATTTCCCTTTCTTTCTTCATCTTTCTAAGAACTTTAACATTAGTTATACGTTCTGTCCATGAAATGCTCAGTATTCTACGGTAAAGCCACATTTCGAAAGATTACAATTTGTTAGTTGTAGTTTCAGTCAAAGTCCAAATTTCTTCAAGACTTTCGATAGAAGAGGACCGAGAATACGTAGCAGTGTAAAAGTCTCATCTTTGTGTTTATTGCTAAATCGTAATTTTTGATTAAACTGGTCATCCTAGTGTACACTGCTCTTTCCTTTTCAATTCTGCTCTTTATTTCTTGAGAGTGGTCCCATTGTTCTTTGACTATAGCACCAAGATATGTAAATTTGCTTACACGTTCAACTGGCCTTTCGATTATATTATGGGTGCAGCTTGTGAACTTGTTCTTAGACACAATCATTAGCTTTGTTTTATTAACATTGATGTCTAGACCATATCTACGGCTGCTTTCTGTCACTCTATTCATTAGCTGTTGCAGTCCCTCTAGGCTGTCTGCGAATATGACGGTATCATCCGCATAACGTGGTTGGTGGAACAATATTCAACAGGTCCGTTCAGCTATTATCATATGCTGATGATACTGACCTTGTGGCCGCCATTTCCGAGGCCTATACTTTACTGTCTTGTTTCTTGGTTGTTGTCCATAATTCACACCCATAGGACAGTAGAGGGACTGCCATAACTTTGCGGAACTTTAATTTTGTACCTCGACGTACCTTGTTTAACTTGTTCAGTCACCTCTTCGGATCGGCCAACGCTAAGATTCATACACCCCAAGAACGTTACTCACCGTTTAAAAATAAATAAAAACTGTACTAACTTGATTGTATGCAAGAATATGAAATATATTGCAACAATATATATTTATATATATATATATATATACATATTTGCCCAGGGCGGTATGTTTGTAAATATTTAGCATAGAAAAATATATGATGAACAGTTTTTAACAATATTATGCAGGATAAGAATTGTCAGAAAGCGTACACCTGCCCCCGCGAGTGAATACAGTGCTTGTGTGTTTGTGTGTGTGAACGCAAGCTACGACAGGCAAGAATCTACAATGGGGTGATGAGTACGAATTCTCTGTAATCAGGTTTTAACCGGATAAAATAAACTAATTAATACGTTTTAAACCTGTGAACAAAGACTTACCCCAATTATAAAAACACCATTACATTAAGGAATTTTTAACGAATATAGTGATGTAAAGGTGTTGCAGAAATTTGCGATAATAAAG